>CM077295.1:49774412-50374412 GCA_039654925.1 Anguilla pacifica
AAATTAGTATATCTCCCCCTGTGTACAGCCAAACAATCTCCCTGGGCTACACTTTCAAAATGGTAGAAACACTCTTTCAAAAGAATAAAATTCAATTTCAGTGTCCATTATCAGGATTAGCCCAATTAATGATGCATTTTAATCCCCCCAGAGATCTCCTGTAGATATTATTACAGATGAAGCAGTTCCAAAAGTATGTTATAGCGAGCTGGATGAGAGTGTTTGATTGATGTGTGAGGTCCTGTGATGTCATCGTGTTTGTGCAGGCATAAACACCATGGGACTGTACAGGATCGGAGGGGTGAACTCCAAAGTGCAGAAGCTCATGACTGCTGTGTTTGGTAAGGCTGGCAGAACTCTCCTAAAATGGAGGTTTTCCTTTAGCTACCCAGAATTACAGCCACTATAGATCCTCCTGATTGGCCAAATAAAATCACTGTGCAGCCATGAGCCTTGAAAGAAAATAGAAAAACATAACAATGAGTCAGTTGGCAGTTTACCTCTATTGCCCTGGATGCTGAAATGTGCAAGTCTTACCTTTCGGATTAAGTTTGGTTATTATTTCACTCGCTCAGAATAGGTGTAGCTTAGCCTGGGTTTACACAGTCAGGGACACAGCCAGTGGGGGAGGTTTTGGGGTTGAATTGTATTAAGTACCAACCCCCCCCGCCCCCGCCCCATTTAACAGAGCTGCACATCTGGGACGACGGTTGGTCGTCATAACAACTGTTGGTGTGTATTTTACTGGGGAGGGGGGTCTATAACCCGCTGCTTTAGACAGGGACAGTAGCTCTCAGTAATACAGTATATTGTATATAGTACAGCTGGGCCTTGTTGCTCAGCTAATTCTCGCTCCACGTGCTTCCGGCATAACGAGCTGTGCTGCCGAATCTCACCCGCAGCCAAATCAGCGCCTGACGAGGACCTGGACCCCGAAGTCTGGGACAACAAGACCATCACCAGCGGCCTGAAAGACTACCTCAGGTCAGCCTGCCCCGCGGACCCTCCTGGCACGCTCGTTACCGGACGGAGACGCACACCGAGCCGGCGCGGTTCTGTCATCCACTCACAGCCGTGACTCACCGGACTGTCATCCACTCACAGCCGTGACTCACCGGACTGTCATCCACTCACAGCCGTGACTCACCGGACTGTCATCCACTCACAGCCGCGACTCACCGGACTGTCATCCACTCACAGCCGTGACTCACCGGACTGTCATCCACTCACAGCCGCGACTCACCGGACTGTCATCCACTCACAGCCGTGACTCACCGGACTGTCATCCACTCACAGCCGTGACTCACCGGACTGTCATCCACTCACAGCCGCGACTCACCGGACTGTCATCCACTCACAGCCGCGACTCACCGGACTGTCATCCACTCACAGCCGCGACTCACCGGACTGTCATCCACTCACAGCCGCGACTCACCGGACTGTCATCCACTCACAGCCGCGACTCACCGGACTGTCATCCACTCACAGCCGTGACTCACCGGACTGTCATCCACTCACAGCCGCGACTCACCGGACTGTCATCCACTCACAGCCGTGACTCACCGGACTGTCATCCACTCACAGCCGTGACTCACCGGACTGCCATCCACTCACAGCCGTGACTCACCGGACTGCCATCCACTCACAGCCGTGACTCACCGGACTGTCATCCACTCACAGCCGTGACTCACCGGACTGTCATCCACTCACAGCCGCGACTCACCGGACTGTCATCCACTCACAGCCGCGACTCACTGGACTGTCATCCACTCACAGCCGCGACTCACCGGACTGTCATCCACTCACAGCCGTGACTCACCGGACTGTCATCCACTCACAGCCGTGACTCACCGGACTGTCATCCACTCACAGCCGTGACTCACCGGACGCCGTGCCTGTTAAATCAAACGGACCGCGCTGAAAAGTGGCAGCGAAATGCCTCTCTAAATCTCCCTCTTACTTTTTTTTCCTTTTCTTTCTCTTTTGTTTTTTTCCGTCCCATCCAGATGTCTCTCAGAGCCCCTCATGACGTACCGGCTCCACAAAGACTTCATCACCGCTGTCAGTAAGTCATAAAACACCTGCCGGGGGAACAGTGTCGCTGGCGTCTCACAGACGGGGTTCTGTTACAAAATGTCCTGACCTCCCCGTGCACACGTCTGGAGACCACGCACACATCTTGGCCTTTTTTATTTATTATTTTGAGTCTTTTAACATTTGAAATATTTATTGCGGGCCAGTTTAAAATGAAGGGGTGAATTTGTCTATTGAAAGGGTCAATATAGCTAATTCTATTGGTTATTTAGATCTCCTGATCTTATGTTTAATTATAATTATTATTTTGAAACTATTTTGGAATATTTCTATGCATCTGATTATGGATACCCAAAGCTTTATAAAATGTGTAATAATGACAGAAAAAATACATTTTCTTCAAGGATATCATCTTCAATATTAAATTATGTTAGGAAACTGGGTTTGCAGCTCTGTGGTTGCAGGTTTGATTCCCAGGTGAGGCACAGCCATTGTACCCTGGAGTGAGGTGCTAAACCTGAAGGGCCTCAGTGAAATCTCCAACTGTATAAATGGATTGTGAGGAATGTAAGCTGTGTAGGCTGTTCTGGATAAGAGCATCAGATAAATGCCTAAAACGTAAAAAAAAAAAAAAAAAAAAAAGGTTAAATGGATGTCATGACTGACAGCTTTATCTCCAGAGTCAGGATGACATGAGCAGTTCCTTTAGAAGCATGCTTGGCCTGAGTTTCAGCTCACTTCCTGACCTGAGATGGAACCACAGCCCGGCTGGATGGGAATTTTCAATTCAGGAAAATACACAGAAGAGCATCTTCTTAGATGAAGATATTACTCTATACAGCACACAATCTGCTTAAACTACTCCCCATGGCATGAGGGTGTTTCTAACCTGAGTCCAAAACATTTCTGAAATACAGGGATCTCATTACATTTACTCAGTACATTTACAATTTCAGCAGATATTAATTTAGAGCTACTTACACACACCTTACACACTTTGTACATGCATTCAGTTTATGCTCTGAGCTGCAGCAGTGTGATCAGTCCGCCTCTGGACTGTACGCCCGTCTTTATCCCCCACAGAGTCGGACGATCAGAACCAAAGAGTGTGCTCCGTGCACGCCCTGGTCCACAAGCTTCCGGAGAAGAACAAAGAGATGCTGGAGCTTCTGATCAGACACCTGGTCAGGTGAGTCCCCCTCGATGAACCGTCGCGCCATGGTCACCAAGCGACAGGCGCCAGTCACTAAAATCGCATTTAAGTCGCCATGGGAAACAGTCACTGTTCCTATCTCCTTTTAATTTACATTTCCATTGATGTTTTAGCTGACACCAGTCAATGTTTTCTGGAAGTCATTCCATGCATTCTTCCATCTTGCGTGGAAGCGTTGTGTATTTCACACGATAGAGCTGTGCCTCAGAGCTCTGGTTGCGTTGCGAGATTTATTTTTATTTACTCCTGAATATGATCACCAGGCAGTCACCACCCCATCACACTGATCGGCAGAAGACAGATCTAGACAGATTCCATTCTTTAGTAGTCTTTCACAAACAGCATCTGCCCTGTCTGTTTCATATTTAATGTATCTCATGGATATGTATGCACATTCAGTATAGGCATGCACAGAAATGTCACCAGAACTACAGTTCTGACAGATATTCAGCCCTGATTTTCAGGCTAATAAAACATTAATAAACTGTGACATTTTAAAAATGTCATCTGTAAGAATTTTTTCTGAACAGAAACGGTGGTGCTCCTTTTTTTGACAAGTAAACAAGCAGGACAGACTCAAATGCATAATTGAAACTCTTAAGATGCTTGTATGTTTAAAAATATTCCCATAGATCTCTGGGAGTTTTCACCGAAGCATGTTACCGAAACCTAAAATTACTTGAATTAAGAATATAATAAATATTTTGTGAAATACATATATTCCTCAACATTTGATAAAAAATATTCAGGATAATTATTTGATCCAGGTGTTCAACCAGTATATGTAAAATAAAAAATGAGGGTACATGTAAAAGCTGTTAGTTGAATGTTAAATAAATTTGCCCTTTAATATAAAACTGGTTCATTTACCTGAAATCTTCACATTTACTAGCTGCTACACCAAGGTTAAATAGTTATCACTGGCGTACGTCTCATCTCGCAGGGTGTCCACGCACAGCCAGTCGAACATGATGACCGTGGCCAACCTGGGCGTGATCTTCGGGCCTACGCTGATGCGCTCCCAGGAGGAGACTGTGGCGGCCATGATGAACATCAAATTCCAGAACATCGTGGTGGAGATCATGATGGAGAACTCTGAGAAGGCCAGTGGGCAACAGCTGATATTTGCTCTTGATAACCATGCTGTTGGAGAGATGGACAGGCCCACCTATCAAATTTAAAATGCTATGTATAAAAAGGGCTGCTGGGTGGTTCATCCTGTTAAGGCAATGTGCATGGGTGGACCCCACAGTCTGGTTTTGGGTAAGACACTGTTCTAGTGCATGGAAGGGCCCCATGGTCTGGTTTTGGTTAAGACACTGTTCTACTGCATGGAAGGACCTCATGGCCTGGGTTTGGTTATGGCACTGTTCTATTGCATGGGTGGGCCCAATGGTCTGGTATCTGTTAAGGCACTGTTGTAGTGAATGAAATGTAATTAGCGGATATGAGTATGAATTACAGAACTAATGAATATGCATATTAAAACGCTCTGGTGTTCTGCAGTCCCACAGTTGTTAGTAATGTGAAAGCAGGAAGCTGTTCGGCGGTCTGTGTGACTGCAGGAGGAAACAGGCGGTGCAGTGTGCTCGCTTTTCTTCCCCCTTTGAAGCAGTTTGAAAAGGGTTTTTTATTATTATTTAAACCAAGCAGCGAGGCTCCAGAGCTGCAGAGTCTGCCCCCATAGCATTTCAGCAGGGTTAATCTCCCAGTCCTGTTTCACTTTCCCTACTGAGCGTGTGGCAGCTCTGAGAGAGAAATAGAGAGAGGGAGAAAGAGAGAGTGAGGGGGTGACAGAAGGAGAGAGATAGAGAGAGAGACAGGGGACAGAGAGAGAGGGAGAGGGAGAAAGAGAAAGAGAGGGGTGACAGAAGGAGAGGGAGAGAGTGCCAGAGAGATAGAGAGAGAGAGCCACAGAAAGGGTGGTGACAGAGAGATAGAAGGAGAGAGCGTGTGACAGAGAGAGCGACAGAGAGAGAGGGGTAACAGAGAGAAAGGGGGAGAGGGAGTGGCAGAGAGAGAGCGAGACAGAGAGAGAGAGAGACAGACAGAGAGAGAGACAGAGAGAGAGAGAGAGAGAGAGAGAGAGAGAGAGAGAGACAGACAGAGAGAGAGACAGAGAGAGAGAGAGAGAGAGAGAGAGACAGAGAGCACAGGTGGGGCTGGACTGCAGTCTCATTCTTCCTCTTTGCTCACACAGATCTTCCAGCAGGCCCCCGACCCCAACGCCCCAGTGCCACCCCCCTCCACCCAGCCCCAGCCCCACTGCAGCACCTCCCGCAAGAGCAGAGGCCCCCGCCTGTCCACGGGCCCCAGGAAGTCCCGGGGCCTGTACGCCCCGGCCCTGTGCCTGGCTGACGGAGACAGTGAGTCCCACCAGGCCCTCCGTCCAGCAGGGGGCGCCCCTGTATCACAACGCAAATGACATTCTCCCCATCAGACAAAACAAAACTTACTTTTAAGTGAGGATGATAGGTTTAATGGTACACATACACACATATATACAGGATCAGTATGTGAACCACATGTGCCAGCGTGTGGTTCACATACTTCACAACCAGCATGTGAAGTCTACAAAAGCAGGAAAATTCACCTAAGGACCCTCTTAGCTAATGAACTGTGTGACGACAGAGCTTTAGCAATGCTGCGCGGGCTGACAGTTTGGACGAGACGTGCTCGCTGCCCAGCAGGTCAGAGTGGCTTTCTGAGGTAGCTTGTGTTCCCCCAGACTGCATAACAGCACGACAGCACTCGCAATGCAAACCAGATGGCCATTTCCTGTGCTCCTTCTGCCCTCCGTGGAAGGTTCTGGAAGGTTCTGGGCTGGTCACAGGGTGTTCCCGTGTGTTGCTACACAAAGTGCACACATTCTGTGCGCGGCTCATGAATATTCACGATGAGCCTGAGAATCAGACGGCTCTAAAATTCAAGAAGGAGGGAGGGCAGAACTTTCAAGGTTAGGAGTATGGATCAGACCGTCCAGATAGAACAGCATATATTATCTCTGGCAATGCCCTGTGTCACTGCCCTTCCGAGTACTTCCTCTTAGAAGCCAGGTTCTTCACAAAAAAAAGCTCTGTACAGGCCAGACGTTCTTGGCATTACTATGTATGAAACAGTGTAGAAATACGACCTATCCTTATTTACATATTCATTGTATGCATTCTTAAAATGTGCCCGGCTGTTGCGTTGGCAGTGTGCTGACTGTGCAGATGCAGAACTGGGCTCAGGCAGGACTTCGGTGCACCTGTGTACTTTTTTTTTCAGTGACGAAAGGGACTAGGTCTGGGGTGGGCTACGAAGAGCATGTGGGTCAGCAGTTGAATTGCCGTCATAAAACATCATGGATTTCTTAGAGTAGATGAGCATGTGTTGTATTTCGCTGAGACTGCGGTAGAATTCGGTGGTCTTAAGGGCCAGAGGTACATCTCTATGGCGGGTCACCAGGCGAAAGCCCTACTGGCATATAGAGTTACAGCGTGTCACAGACGGCCTCGTATCCTTTATTTGTTTTTCGTCCAGGTTGCGGTTTTATCGCATTAGTTTGATGAGACGCACCCCCAGTGTGACCGTCTACCCCTCCCTCCCTCTCGCTCTCTCCTCCCCTCCCCCTTTCCCCCCCCTCAGGTGACACGTACAGCAGCAGTCTGGCCAGCACCCCCATAGGCAGCATCGAGTCCCTCTCCTCCCACTCCTCCGAGCAGAACAGCTCGTCCAAAACGGGCTCTCAGTCTCAGGCGCCGGACCTGTCCCCCGGCAGCCCGTCCAGCACCCCGTCCCAGGCCTGCTCCTCCTCCAACGGCACCGGGACCCCCCCGGGGACCGCGAACTCGCCGGGGACCGCCAACCCGCCCGGGGCTGCCAGACCGCCAGGCGCCCCCCGCACCAGCTCCAGCTCCAGGGACGAGGCGACCGAGCCGGACGGCGAATCGGACGACTCCCAGAGCCTGTCCTGTTCCCGGGCGGGCCGCAGGCCCTCGGACGGCCCCAAAAAGTCCCGGCGCACCCCGACGGACCCGGAGCCCCCGGACCTCAAGCCCTCAGCCGCCCCCTCCCTCACATCGCTGGGTACCTCCGAAGGTGCGTCCCCTCGGTCCGACTCGCATACGCCAACGATAGCCACGTCCCACGCAGGGATGGGAGAGGGTGTCGCACTTCGACGCAAGTGCACGTAAGGGTGGGAACTCACCAAAAACCAGCCACACTGCAGCCCTGTGTAGTACAGCGTTTTAGGGAACTGGGCTTGGGACACCCCTGCAGGTTTGATTCCCAGGTGGAGCACTGCCGTTGTACCTTTGAGCAAGGTGCTTAACCTGCACTGCTTCAGTAAATACATAACAGCATAAACTGTCTGCATGTACCATTTACCGTGTGTTCTGAATTCATCCACACTTCACTTGTATTGTGGGGATGATCCCTCAGGCTGTCTACATGGCAGTGAAGCCTGGGAATTGTAGTTCTTTCACTGTTGAGTTGGATGAGCGTGTGACTGTTGCTGTGATTGACCAGCCCCCCACCCACCCCTTCCCCTACAGGCCAGCGCGGCTGCAGGGGATCTGTCCAGAGTCTGGTGGCCTTGATCCAGCGGGACAGTGCCAAGGCCACGCCCCACCCAGAACTCCCGCCCAAAATGGCGGTCCGGCGCAGGCCTGAAGGCTCGGCCTGTAATGGCTACCAGTGGCCCGGCTCAGTGTGAGTGCGCCAGAACCGGGTCCAGTGAGCTTCTCAAACACTTCAAAAGCGGTTTTTTTCTGATCATGTATTTCAACCAGAGGTGACGTACATCTGCCAGATATGTCCTCCTGTGGCCTGGAAAAGTTTTTACTTTCTCAACATAATGCAAGTGTCTTGGATGACAAAAAAGAAGCATGTTGCAGTGAAAATATTTTCCAATATATTATTTATTTTATTTTGTGGTTTAGGTTTCAGCGTAGTAGAATGTAGGTGTTCTTGAGGTTGAGAGCAGAGACTCATGTCTCCTACAGGGGACAAAATGAATTGGTGGGTTTTAGGAGGGTATGTCAGGGATCAGTCAATGCAAACTGATTTATGTGTTAGAATCCCCTCAGACACACTAAACACCGGACGTATCTTACCCGATGCTACTGGAACAGGATTTGTTTAATGTTACCTCAATTATCTGACTTTAAAATAATGTTTTAACCTTTCCTCTGTGCTAACGGTTATACACAGAATGAAACTGCAAATGAAGGGCTATAGCCTCTTTCAGCCAGTAGTGTGGCTGTATACAGATCGCTGTCTATATTGGTAGACGTGAACATGCCTCCAGCTTGTGTGGGCTACAAAGATACAGTTCCTATCTTGCTACAGCAGTAGTGTATAGACGAGTGACTACAGGGTGCAGATATCCTGAGTTCTGTGTGTATGTTAGGACCTTAAAACCACTAGGTGTGCAGTGGTTTAGAGGCAAAAGAGGAATGCCAGGTTAAGGTGAATGGAGATTATCATACAGTGTGTTCAATAATGGCAGCATACAATGGTGAAAATGCAAATGTTGTGGAATGGCTATATGGCTAGCCTCCTTGAGCCATTTCACTTTTCCCCCTTATATACCCAAGGATCAAAGAAAAACCTCAAATCATCAAAAAAAAAAGACACAATCACAACAAAATGGCAGTAACATAAATGACCCTGCTTGCTTTGTCTCTGTAAGCCTATCAAACCAGGTTTCCCCTTGTAGCACAGCTGGCTGCTGACTCATAGGTAACTTGCATTACCTGCTTTTCACTTTTTAACGGTGTTCCAAGATCTTTATTCGGTGCCCACTGTACCACACCCTCAGTGACACCAACTTATTTCCCATGACTCGCCAGACCTGATTTACACAGTGCATGGAAAACCTGGTGGTTTCGATGATGCTATTTCAGCTCAGCGAAGGACTGCATCTGTGCAGTACTGAGCCAATAGCACTGTCTCTTTACCAGACCCTGCTGACTCCCTCTCAGCACCGTAAACACAAGTCTGTTCCCCTCTGGGGGGTCTGATAAGGGGCACAGCTCTGTAAACCACCCTACAGTAAATATAGTCTGTTCTCCTGGGGAGGCGGGGGGGGGTTGATAAGTAAACAGTCTGTACTGCTCTGGCGGGTCTGATAAGGGACACGCTTCAGTGAAGCCCCCCCCCCCACAGACCCGAGGCATCAGGGTGTTCGGGTTTCAGGCTCCTGCAATCGGAGGCCTGAGCGGTTCATATAGCGCCTCTGAGTCTGATTGATGACCGTCTCGTTTGGGTGACGAGGCAGCGGAAATGACTCCTTTAATTCTCCTTTAATTAGCTCCCGTGCCCGCTTCCCGCTCTCCTGCGGGAGTGCGTTTTGATAACCTCCAGGGGGGGAGTCTGAGGTCGAGTGTGTTTTTCGAACGGGACTGCTGTTTTGCTTACGCGCGGTTATTTTGACCCCGTGTGAGAACCCCACAGTCTGGGAATCGGGACGCCGGATCTGCATCAGAGAGCTCGGCGCGGAACGTCAGCGCAGATTTATGATGCTCCCCCCGTACGCGGGAGGGCAGCTGTGATTGGGTTCCTCCCGCCGTCGGGGTTGACGTGACCTGGGCTGCTGGTCTGTTGCCTCTACTCAGGGGATAGATTCATTGTTCCTCTTGTCACATTGGGCGGGGGGGCGGTGGGGCAATCATGGCTGCTGGCATGGTCACAGTGTTTGGAAATACTCTCAGTGGGGGGGGGGGGCATGCAGTCAAACCACTCCAGCACTAATTCTGAGGACTAAATTTAATGTTGTCGGTATTTTTTATTCATTTTATTTTCTATTTTCTGTGTTTTTTCTCAGTGCTTAATGTCTTTTCATGGGCGTAAATCAGCTGAATTAACGGAAAATAATAGAAAAATGTAACGCTTGGTTTCAGAGATTTGCTATGGGATGGTATTGGTAAAGTCCCGCAGTGATTTATCCTGGGACTTCCATAATTCCACAGTCAAGGTCATTCAGTGCATGCTGCCGGAGCAGACTGTGTTTTATTTCCCAAAAACTGACTCCTGGAAGGAAACTGAGCTCATGGCTGTTAGACTTCCTGAACCTGCTCGCTCCACGCTGACCATGGCATCCCAGAACCAATGAACCACTCCCCAATAAGGGGTGTTCTGACCGGCTGTCTGCATTCTGGGCTGACCTGGCAACCCGCTGTTTTCTGGCTGTGTTAATGCACTCATTTCCTGTCCTCTGACTGAAACACCTTCACTAACGCAGTGCACAGATGAGCAGTATGTCAAGTGTGTCTGGACCAGCCAAGTCAAGCAAACAGTGAATGATAATAATAACAACATAATCATCAAATTAGAATGAAAAAATGTCCGTTTTATGAAGTAGTGCAGATTAAAAAATTTCCACTATGGATGTTATCATATTAGTTGGTCATCTGTCCTGTGTGATTAAAACTTGCTATTGGAAAATATTTTAAAAGTGGGGTGGGTGGGGTTGTTTTTGTTTTTAGGGTTGCAGCCAGAGCGATGGTCTTTGAAATCTCCACGCAGTCAACTTCCGTTGGACGGTAATGAATTATTTCCAAAGTTCTAATAATTCCTCCTGCTGCGGTGTATTCATTGGGTTGGTATTAGCTTTATGGTGCTGAACAACTGCTTTTTCAGAACTTGCGGGGAACAGTTACGGTTTGCTTCTCCCTCCAGAGCTCATCGCTCGTGAAATGGCAGTGCCCTTTTCGGCAGTGCTTGTAAATACTGGCCTGCAGTGAAATTTAATCAGCGTGTTATTTTACACAAGTATCGACCTCGCTCGGTCATTCCCAGAAAAACCACCGCTCTTAACTCTCTCCAGGGTCGTAAAAAAGAGTACAAAGAGTGAATAAAACTGAACTTATTAGCCAGTTCAGTTTCTAAACTCGTTTGTAACCGGCAGGATGCTTCGAATGGAGTGCGGTCCTATTTTTAATTCTTTTCTTCCAGTGACTGTAAGCTTGAACTGTGTGCTCTTCTCTTTTGATGCTCGACAGAGATGCTAAGGCGATGTACTCCTGCAAGGCAGAACACAGCCATGAATTAAGCTTCCCCCAGGGGGCGCTCTTGTCAAACGGTGAGTTACGCGCATTGGAGACGCACTGAACAGCCTGAGGTTGTACATCGTCCTGCAAAACAGGACTTTGTGTGGTGCTTGTTTGAACTCGCTACAGCTGTATGGAGGGATACTAAAAGGTTACACGGGCTGGAATGAGTTTCTTGGACCATAAACATCCAGATGCCAGAACGCCCTGGTGATTTTTGCAAGGGTATCAACAGAACGCTGGGGACTGAGTAGTTTTATAACCCTGCACACATTTTATCCGGCGAAATGAAGAGATTTTATCGCCAGGTTGTATTTTTGGAAAACAGCCTTCCTAGGTCAGCTTAACCTGCTGACAGGAAACCTCACCTCTCGTCTTTACTGTAAACAGACCGGGGCTTGCAATTAGAGTGCACGGCCTTATCATCACAATTACCGAACAAAGACCTTTTATTACGGCACTGTGTGTATTTTAGGGATTTATTTTGGCAGAGTTAATGTCAATGAGAGTTTCTAAATAAACCAGCGGTCGTTGTGTAAGCTCTGGGCTTTTGGTGGGTTTAACTGTGTACATTTCAAACTTCGTTTGGAAGGTCAGTAAAGGTAGTGAAATGCATGATTGATCTTTGTGTTGTCCTCAGGGTCAAAAATGACCCTTTTCTGAGATTAACAGCAGTGAAAACCCCCCCAAATTTTTTTTTTAAGCATGAACTTTGACGACTTTTCCTGGAGTGACCCTACCATTAGAAAATTTTCAAGATTTCATTTTGTATATTTTTATGAAAATGGCACAACTACAGTGTACATATATTGTTTTATGAGTCTTTTTAACCCCACCATTATGAAATCAAAATAAAGTTTACAAAGTTAAGCTCCACAAATCTATTTTTTTTAAAAAGAAGTAAGAAAATCAATGATGTGTGTGCTATAGTAAAAACAAATGGTGTAGACTGAAGAAATACAGTCTCTCAGGACTTTGAAGTAGAAAAACAGTTGTTCACTGATTTATTTGGTGAGTGACACGTTGTTTCTACATGAAAAATATTGATTTAGTGTAAAACTCAATGAAGGGGCTTTGTCACAGGGGGTCTGGCGAGAGTGTGCCATTTTTGACCCGGTGGACACAGGGTGCATACATAATATGAAGACAAAATGAGGATTAAACAACCCGGCCTATCGTTTTGTGTGCCGTACACTGGAAGGATCAGTCTTTTTCATTGTCGTGAGATTGACAGAGTTTTTATGAGTCAGACCCTGGAGCTGAAAGTTTTATGGGTTTAACAGAGAGGGCAGCCCAACCCACTGAACATTGGACAGACGTCATTAACAGTAATTATCCATGTTGCCGAGCGTGGTGTGCCAAGCGTCGTGGCTCTCTTAGTGTGCGAATAATGACAAACGCAAACAGTGTGTAGATCTGAGGCTCAGAAAATGCTGTGATGTGATAGTCGGTTTTGGGATTGTGGGTAAAGAGCAAGCAAATGGCAGTTTAAGTGTTAAATGGCAGTTTAAGTGTAACAGTCAGAGTCTGGCTGAAAACCGCCAGTCTGATGTCTTTCCACACACCAGACTGCCTGTTTCCAGCCAAACTCTGATTGGATTAGGTTGCCCGGTCAAATGATTATTATTCAATTAAATTATTTTTCACGCTATCTGATCAACTAACTTTTTTTTTACCCGCAGTATATCCTTCAGTGGAACCTGGCTGGCTCCAAGCAACATATGAAGGAAAAACAGGCCTTGTCCCTGAAAATTATGTGGTGTTCCTCTAAAAAAGCTCCTGAGTAGCATCTGTATGTTTCATGGTATCCATGGTAACGCTGTCCTTCAAAGTGGCTCTGAAGCCTGCTCCCCATTGGCTCAGCTGTCCCTCTAACAGCTGATTGGCTGCAGAAGCTCTACATTAGAGTACAATGGCGGGATATACCACCCTTGTACTCTGAAGTATTCATAGATTATATATAATTATATATAAAATGAAATAAATATTTTCTGTACATCATATCAGCTGTTTTATACAACAGTAGGCAACAAGTAATTTTGTTTCACATTAAGTAATTATGCCTTTTATTTTTATTTACTGACACACTTTTATTCCTGTTTCCACAAGTTCTTATTTGTCTTCTTGATTTTCATTTCAGCATTTCCATCAATTTCAACCAAAGCTTTTGTACTGAAGTTTGCCACATTTTTTGATTTTTAAAAATATTTAATGCACAGTGTCTCTGCTTTTGTAAAATTCCAGTGGGCCAAATTAGGTAATTAATATGTTTTAATATAAGTATAAGTGTGCTGTCATTTGTTGAAGTCATTTCATCAGTGTTTTGGTACCACATATTATAATACTATGTTGTAGTATTGTAATATTATATTAAGTAATACACCCTTGCCCTGTGTAATCTTATGTTTCCTATTATTTATCCTATCATATCATTGGCCGTATGTGTCTCAGGACACCAACAGGTGATTTGTATTTGTGTTTATTACCAGCTCTATTCAATAGGGACACATTAATGTAAGGGTGCTGGATTAAGTCAAAAAGCTCCTTTTAAACGGGAGTCCCAAGGCTGGTTAGTTGAAAGCTTGTGGCGGGACACCAGACTAACTTGGAATCAGAATTGCGAACACCGCGACAACTAGTTTCAAATGCTAAATAGCGGTTTTACATGGGGAGCAGAATTGTCTTTAAATACACAAGTCATGTAGCAAACATCGTGGTGCAGTTCAGACAATCCACATATGTTTTCTTTTTATTTAATTAATCCCAGAATGCTGAGTCTTGCTATCTAATATGAGTGAGAAACAGTCCAGTGAGACAGCAAATGATCAGTGTGCTAGAATTTCATCAGTTGGCTTTGCAACAAAGAATAACACTCTGTCATCATTTAAAAACCATATACACAATTCCTGTCTTTTTAAAGTGCAAATAAATTATGTAAAAGAGATGGAAGTCATTCATCAAACTAACCTTAATAAGCAGTTTCACACCCGATAAACAACCATCTCTAATCTGCAACAGGCGGGAAGAAAAAAAAACTGAAAAATAAAAACATTTTAGGTATTTGGGATGGAAACATTGTGAGGCTCGCTCTGTTCTTTTCCGTATGAACAGGAATGTGGGGTGACCCTGACCCCTAATTCTGAAAGACACTTCCCTCTCTGGATGTCCAGGGTCATTTAAAGCACATTGCAGTTTGAGTTTGTTACATTTCTTTCACACACAGAATACAGCAAGAGGAAATGGTTCTGGCTAGTTTTATTGTGTAATTTTAGTTCACCATTTATCAAATGCAAGACCATTAAACAATTTTCTGACTTCTTTTTTTATATATATCTGCTTGGCACATTTTACAAGAGGGCTCCTGCTTGACACATTTTAAAACACCCTATCCAAACAAAGCAATATATGGAATATCAGAATACCTTCTTAAAATTAAAAAAAACATACACAAGAAAATGAGAAATTAGGTTTCAGCTGATTGAAAATCAATGAGCACACTCAAGCACATTTAATTCCCTTGTAAATGCTATGCTATTACCAACAACAGTGCTTCACATAAACTCTGTATCTCCAACCTCCTGTCAATTTGGTCTTAACATGCATTATGTGTTCTAGCTGGCTCTATGTACTGTCAGAACTTCATAACTCAATAGCAAATAAAGCTGGTTCAGAAACACAAATGATCAAAACCATAAGACTCTTTGGCACATGGAAAAATTCCAATTGTTCTGAATTCCATTTTTCCAAGAATTCCATGTTTGCAGATACAAGGTTTATGCATGACACGGACCAGCGATGATGGTCATCATAAATATTACATTCACATAAAAATTAAATAAATGATTATTTATGGGCTAACTGAAATGGCCTAATCATTATAAAGCAATCTCCCATGCAGTTTTTATTCAAAACAACCCCATTTCCACAGCCCATCGCTCAACCTCCAATCACCCAAAACATTAAGCAATATCACTGGGTTAAAACTTGGTAGAGACAATCAAATCACAAGAAACTTCAGTCTCTTTCTCAGTCTGCAACTTTCCAAATGCACTAAAGTGTTTGAGATTCTCCAGAATCCCTTCTGTCACATTATTCCAGATGTGAAAAAGTGTCAGTGATTCTTCAGGGGAAAAACAAGAAATAAAAGTATCTATTGTAGTTACTGGAGTGTTCTACATTCTTCTTGTGCTTCCTGTATCATGTGCTGTAGTTTGCCAGACTTTTGATATTGTATTTCCCAGGATCCTTTGAGGGAAGGGTTATAAAGGGGGGCCTCTGACATGATTCTGGTGGGGGGCAGGGCATCATTTTTTGTGAAAGAGGAGGGGCCTCACCATGCCTGCCAGAACCTTTGGCAGCTGGGAGGTTATGACCTCTGACATCATCTCTGGGAACTCCACCTGCATGGCTTCGGCCTGGATGAAGGTGCTCAGACAGTACAGGTTTACCTTCCTCACGATCTGCCAAGACAGGCCACAACTGAGAAACCTCACAGCTTTCTCCCAGAAAAGCCAGCCTTCTTATAGTGCATGGATGTAGATTGACATGTCTTTTTTCAGTTTGAACAACTAATTGGCTTGGAGCAACCCCATGAGGGTCCTGTTTAACTGTTATCCACACACCATCCCTGTGTCCCTGCTACATCTTTAATTTCTCTGTGACAAACATAATCCTGCCTACTTCCTCTGACAAAATATTGAAGTTCAGGAGAAAGATCAGTATGTGATAAACATTTACAATTTTGTGACTATGTAATGGTAGGCAAAAAAAAATAAACTTAAGACTACAAAGTCCAGAGTATTGCCATTTAAGGATGTTGTCTCACAATGGCACGTGTATATATATATATATATATATATATATATATATATATATATATATATATATAGCATTCTTTACCACATAACTTGATCACATTTTGCAGTCTAAGTTTTTCAAAGAAAGCCAAGAAGCATTTGCCACTAATAAGTCATAAGAATCAAGTGGATATTCTTGCCAAAAAGGCGAAGTGATAGATGAATATAAAAAGCTGAGTGCTGCTGTTTTCGTGCCGTGGAACACACAGGGGCGCGCCTACCTCGTGCATGGCGTCCATGAGCTTGGTCAGGTGGTAGAAGCGCTGGGAGCTGGCCACCATGCCCCTCTCCGTCAGCTGGATGGCCTTGGTGAGCTCGCGGATGTAGCCGTGCCGCATCTCGTCGAACTGGGCCTGGCTTCTCAGGCCTTCCAGCGGCACTAGGCGGGGTGACAGATAAAATGGTGTCACACCGTTCCCCCAAGACGGTCTCTCCCTCTACTTTAGCCAGCCTGGCACGGCGAGGGAGGGACTCATTCCAAATTCAAATACGAATTAAATATGCTAAACTACTTATTTGAAATAAATAGAGAAGGCATATATTAGTATTTTTTTAGAAAGTACATATCTTCAGTAAATATGGTAAATGTATTCAAAATATATGTTTATTATATAATATATTAAAGATTCATCATAATGATGATGTTGTAGATTAGGTATGTAAATTTCTGTGTACTTGCTACTTCCTACTCGATTCTTTAAATAAAAAATTGGCGAATAGCAAGGTCACATGCTAATGTTCAATGTTCAAATTCTTTTAAATACGTCAAACCTTTAGACACCAAATTGCCGTCACCAGTGAAGCTCTTGATGGTTACTGAGCATTATGAAACAAACCAGAGATTATATCTTGATCTTGTCTTCTCGGTCTGGAGGACTCTACACATAAAACCTGGTCTTGGTGTGGATCTTGGTCTGGACCATCAAAATCTTGGTCAGGGTCTTGGTCTTGTTGGCATATGCTCTAGGGACGAGACCATAGGACAAGACCAACTTCTCTCTCCAGCATGCTCAAGATAATAATCACTCCGCTCCAACACTAGTCGGTGCTATAACGTTGCCACTGTGGAGAATCGGGTGATTGCAAGTTTAGGCCATGGCTGCCTAATAACTCGGCGATAAAATAAGAAACGATGAGTGTTCACCTAATAGCCCCCAAACTGCAAGAAATTGAATCAATACAGATAGCTTAATAACTGTCTACTAATAATTCAGTTAATAGAGATATGTTTACTGACCCAAAACGTATCTGAATATAATCATGAATCATCATGATTTTACCAGGAATTCTGGTTTAACTAACTAAATGATACAATTTATCCGTTGTTAATTCTTAGCACTGGTGTGCTAGCTAGATCGACTCTTTTTTTCTGCCAGCTGACTGGAAAATTGAAATAGTCTAGAATGGAATGGCTAACTGTTTTTCCCAGGAGGAACTTCAGGTTGACTGACCAGCTACGTTCAGGTTGTATTTTGTTTCAGTTTGCTAGTATTGTAACTTCGGAGCTGGCCATTGTGAGATGTGTTGGAAACACTTGCAGAGAACTGTGCAACGTCTGCAAACAAGAAACGAAGGACAACTTCCAAACTTCGTTAGACATCGGTCTGCGTATTTAGAGGTACAGCGTCCTCTTTCACCAGGTATGTTAATGAACTTTAGGCTACTGCAACGTTACTTGTACAGGATATTTCCCGGTTGGGCTTGTTAACCGGCAAGGCTTGGCTGGTTGCTAGAGAATCTAACTAGCCTACTACAAGGGAGATGTGATAGTCGTTGCCGGTCGTTGCTAGTTTACGTTCGCTAACATTCAACTTGACTGCTTTGGCCAGTGTTCTCTAAAATGATGTCACTGTCGGCGCTGCACAATGTTAGCTAGTTACCCTCCAGTTTCTTTGAAACTTTTCAGGGATTTGCAAAGGTGTTTTTTAAGTTATACCACTATGAGAAGAGTACATTTAGTTTCAATACTTGTATGACCCGGGTTTGACACCTGTACTGATTTAACCTCATGATAGATCCACTTACATAACCACTCGTTCTGACAGAAAGACAATGGAAAGCACATACGACATGCCTGTCCAAAGTGTTAGTACAATTTTTTTCTATTGCCTGCTCTGGAACAAACCATTGCAAACCTTCAAAAAACAAACAAACAAAAAAAAAAAACAGAGGTCTGAATAGCCTTAATGGCTCCTTTTCAAGGTCTGAACCCTACACTCCTCCCAGTCTATATCAACCATTTAGTGTCTTTCTAAGGGAGATTACCATACCCACAGTGAAATTTTCTCTGTAAAAACAGTCTTGCAGTGAAAGTAGGCCATTGAATGGTATAAATGTCCATTTTGTGGGTTAAGAGGTGGTAAACAGTGTGCACAGACCTACCAGTGTTGAGTAACAGCAAGACCTTCATGCACAAAAACTCCTCCTTGGTCACCTGAAGGTTATCAAATGCTTGTGGAATGATTTGCATTGCCATGCACAAGTCAGAGATGGGAGAATTCCTCATTTTCTCTCTGGAAATATCCACAACATTTGGAAAAGTCAGAATCACAGGACTCTATATGCAGATAGTATGATATCAAGCAATAGAAGTTTGAAGTTTGATTTACCATTGTTTCTTATTGGGGCAATGTTAAATATGGTTTAATAGGAATTTCTAGTAGCCTACTTAATTGGTTATTTAGACACAGTTTAGCATAAAGATTTGGCAACTGGGTTTGCTAACAAGTTAGATTCTTAATAGTGCCATTATACCCTTGAGCCAGGTATGTGAATTTCATCAGTACATATCCAGATGTACAAAGGGATTCTATTTATGCAAGCTGTCTGGATAAGAGTGTCTGCTAAATGTTTGAAATGTAAAAATGTAAAAAAAGACAGGTCCAATGAGCATTCCCATGTCTGAATGTTTTTAAACAAAAATGCCCTGCAATTCTAAACTCTCACAAGCAAACATAGACAGTGATATTCGTGGTGTTAAATCAACTCTGACACAGCCTAACAGAGTCCAGTTGTACTTTATTAGATGTAAACATACATGATTTAGCTGTTTATACTTGTGAAATTAATAATTAATACTTACTCGCTGAGAATGAGATCTGGTGCGAAGTACAGAAATTCTCTGGTCACATTCTGAAATGACCTCCATCCCAGTGAGAACACCATCAGACTCATCCAGGAGTACTGGATAAGCGTCATTTGGTCATTGATATGTAAACTGCGAAATCCTTTCGGCAAACAAAATGTATGGAGAAAAGAGTTTGAAGGTACAGGATAACATTCTGTCAATGTCCTTTGAAAGGATGCATTATATTTAATGTGTAATGTGGATAACTGTTTTTTTTTTTTTACAAATTGCCAAATAATTGAAGCTCAGAGGTACAAAATATCATGCAGAAATAACTAAAATCTTGTCATTTTGGTCTTAATGGCTTCTATGGAGAAAAATGCACAAAAGAGCTTTGACCTTTCGTACATACAGCAGAGATTATCAGCTGAAAGAGCTGTTCTTTTCTGTGAAATTGTGGGGGCATTCCTGATCTCCTTCCTGAACTGTTCACAGGAATCCAAATCCAAAACAAAACATCCCTGGTCCATGTCCTTGTTAGCCATCGGGCCTTAATCTTGCCAGATCATCTCACATTGCTTGGTGCCGTTTGGCAGAAATAATCGTGACGTCTTTTCGTTACGGATGTCACACAGTCAACCCGTCTCACACTAATCAGGTTTGCATGTATGATTTCTCCCTGTGCTTGTGGTAATATTACACCATTAGAAAAGTGCATCAGGTACCGGTTTGCTTAGATGAAGGGTTCTCAGCCCTGTTTTCACTTTAAAATCAGCAACTTCCTCACAGCCAGGAAACCAGGCGAGGCGAGTTAACTGAGAGAATGTAACTGCTGGCGCATGTTCAACAATGGTCTCACATCACTGGAGTTTGTGAGCTGCGCTCAGTGCTGATTGGTCAGCAGCTGTGATTGGCCGGTGCTGATTGGTCAGCGAGCCTTACCTGGAAGGGACTTTGACCAGCGGACGATCCAGAGCAGCTGCCTCTCGCAGAGCCCGTTCAGGCTGTTGAGCAGGAGGCGGGGCGTTTCGGGCTGGGTGCTGTCGTACCCCGAATACACGGTCTCCGGCTCGATGTTCTCCAGGACGCTGAGGATCTGAGGGGTGAACTGCAGCTCCCTGACCATAGGCATGCTGGGAAGGGTGGCCAGGGCCTGGCCCTCGTAGGACGCGCCCAGCGGCGAGCGGGCAGCCAGGGACTGGGTCAAACCCAGAACCTTCAAAGCACTGAGCTTCTTCATCTTCCGACCTAGAACATTGTACAGTAGCGCATAGCCATGGCAATGAGTAGCCATAGCAATGTGGCTTTGTACAGTAGTCACCAGCTGGCTTTGTACAATAGTTGATAAAATTATCCTAACATGCATTTACTTTTACCCCCCATTTCTTAAACCTCCTGTGTAGAGGAAAATGCTGAAGGGCACAGCCTGCTTTTTGGGCTAGTCGTCCCTCTTTGTACGGGATGTGTGGACATCGTCTGCACTTCTAGGTTTCTTTGGTTGTACAGTAGCTGTCTGGCTTCTCGCTCAGTTTTAAAAGAATGCACTCAACCCTGTGAGCTAAGAAAATCTTGATACGCTCACAAGATATTTTTCTATCTATCGAAACACCGTGGCCGTGGGAGGAAAAACCAAAGCCTCCTTAAGTGCATTAATACTCAGATTTGCCCCCTTTTTTTTTTTACCCCTTTTTGTAAGTTACCTGGGGTTGGCGATTCCTTTTCACAGTTTGAATGAGAGTTCCATATAAAAATCGAGAAAATCTTTTTTTTTTTTTTTTTTTTAATGTGACTCAGTGAACTTGCACTATAGGCCACCGTCGGGTACGGGTCAAGCGCAGGACCACCCAAAAAACAGTGCGTTACCTCCCAGGGTCATTCCGGCCTGGTAGCACTTCCTCAGGCGACACGCCGGGCAGTTCTTCCTGCGGATCTTGTCCACGATGCAGTCGTTCCTCCCGGCACAAAGGTAGTTCTGATGCCCTGGAAAACAAAACCGCAACGTTGATGTCATTGCAGACCGAGGGGTGGGGGGTGGGGGGCGGGGGGCACATGCATCCTTCGTATTTTCGTTGCTCATATTGAGAGGGGAAAAATACATGTGCTGGTGGGGCTAGTGAGATTTGCTGGCCTGGTTTACAGGAACCTCAGATCTGCCCTTCCGTATCAGGAGATGGAATCTATTGTAGCGCGTGCCAAAGTAGATTTGGGTAAGGCTAAAAAAAAAATAAAAAAAACAGGTTGGAGCGGGCTCAGACAGCTGTGGCTTCTCTATGTTTACCTTTAACAGATAACGCACCAGCATGCATGGGACTCAGGAACATGATGTGCTGTTGCAAATGTGATTGTGAATGACCTTTGCTTCTTCAGAAATAATTTATCAGATTTGTAGTGCCTTATCACTTTAGCATTTTGCATAGAGAAATCATGTAATGAACAGGATCCATGTTTTCCCTGTTCAATTCAAAATTAAAATAAATGGGCTGCTAAGGCAAATTAAGTTACCATACTCAAATAGTTCTAATCTAGGCAAAGTGGTTCAAACTATCTGAGTAACCTGTATTTTTATTTATTTATTTATTTTGTGGAGAAAAGAATCTGCCGTCCATGCCAGTCAATGTGAGTGAATTAGGGTGCATCTTGCTTGTTTAGTTGAGGTCAAAGGCCGCCAGAGAAAAACACTTGAATCTCGAGGCCCGAGAAAATGTTCGCTCACCTTCAACGGCTCTCTTATAGAATACTTTGCAGCTGCCGCACGTGAGAACCCCGTAGTGACATCCAGACGCTTCATCCCCACAGATGAGGCAAAATTTCTGGGACAACATCCTGGAAACCAAAACATACCTATGGTTATGTTTTGCTCGAAAATAGTGTTCACCGTTTCGATTTTCAGAATGCTCAAGTAATTTTGTGATTGGAAATTAGAATGATATTATAACTTAAACCACACACCGAATGACTACACGGTATTTTCAGATAAATCTCAAAGTCTGATTTCAAATGCATGAATACATAGCGAGTTGATTTATTCCTTGTAGAAGAAAGCCGATAGTTTGAAGACAACTTAAAAGTGGTAGGAATGGTTTTTGCCATTAGATATTTCTTCAATTTACTGTATTATTTTATTTGCGATACTCGGAGGAGAGTTTGAACGGCTTTTCCACACATTCAAGTGTTTGACGCCAAATCATGAGTGATTTTGTAGAATCATAAAACCCATATATAGCACCGAAAGAACTACAAAATAATATACATGCTTCGAGTCGCATCTAAATCTTTAATATCTTGTAAAGGCATTAGAAGATTGATAGGTCTGTATCATGGCTTAAAACTTAAGTCTCGCTTTAGCCGTTTAGTTGATCATGACAGTATTTTGAATATATATTACCACACTTGGAGCACGCATCTCTTACCCCATATACACGCTGTGCGACTTCAAGGAATTGTGTGTCACATATGTATTGCGAATCTCCCCGGGAGGCAGATAGCCAGTCTCGAAGTGCTGATCCTCCGACAGACCTGTTGACTGGCACCAACTTTGAGATTCTGGAGACGAGGTCGGAAGCGATAGCTTGGAAAGCTCGCTCTTAAACCTAAGTGAATACTGCGGCGACCGCTGTCCGTATCCCGTCAGGCAGCTATTCGCGACAACTTCACCGACAGGAGAGGGAAAACTAAATTGATCTTCCGTGATTTTGGGAATGAGAGGCAATGCAGTCGTCCGATTATAGTCCGTAAACATATGTGGGGGGTGATGCGTCGCTGAATCCTCGTCACATGTTCCATACGAGCTGTTCGAAGTCGTTATATTTCCTGATGGATGAAAGTAAGGCGACTGGGGTTCCATTGAACTGGACGAGTCGCGCTCATCTTTAATAAATTTGCAGATTCCAACTGACGAAGAGGATACTCCGCTCAAACTTGCTTTTGACCCTGAGGCTGGAGGTAGCACCAGTCCTTCGTTATCTGCCAATGATGTCGTCCAAGAAGAATTGTTGGCCTTTGACTCTGTTCTTCCAGCTTCTCTACTGTCATTATATCTAGCAGTGTTTTCAGCAACTGCAACGCTTTCTGTCGTGTCATTAGTTGAGTTAGCTCCGTGGCACGTCGTGTCCACATTTCCAGAATTGCGCATTGTGGAAGAGACGCCGCTAAGCGAGTACATTGAATTAGCTGTACTGCAAAATCCTGCCATGTAGTTAGAAGTAGAATCTGAAAACCCTTCGGTCAAATCGTTGTCAGTTTTCATAAATGTGTCCCTAGGGCGTGACGCTGTTGGAGACGTTGCTCCTGACTTGTCTTTTCTGACGCTGTCCATGCTGGAACCGTTTTGAGCGCAGAAAATGCAGTTCTGCCACTGGTATTCGTCAAACAGTGAGCATCATCTCAACCCGCTCAGCAACTAGACGTTTTCTGCCACGTTAGAACAAACTATTTTCCAAGTTGTCCTCTTTCGTTGTTACGACTTCCTTTTCAATTTGTTATTTGTTGAATAAACCATTTACGGTACTTTTTATATGCATCAACCTGTAAACTATTAGTTTCCATGTATTTAAAACACAATTAGTGTAATTATACAAATGATTCGGCTGTGATTAAAGCCCAGTTAAAGCACTGGTATTGTAGAAGATTAACGCGCAATGTAACATAACTATCCCATTGACATTCCCATGGCTACCTAAAAAAAAGAAGAAAAAGAATAGGTCCCGGAAGTATTTTTGCCGTTGGTGTAGACGATACTAATTTGGAGAGTTCATTGGCAATACCCCAAGAAGTCGGAGTCCGTGTAGTCCTTCACCTGTAGAAATGAGGGTGAAACGAGACGCGCCGCGACCTCGCTGCGTTCGGAGTCCTTCGTTTGTGTCCTTGTTACTTCATCCCGCCGAAGGTCTCTCGGGAGGCTGTCTTATCAGAGAACTCAAGATTTGAAACAAAAAAACCCAGCTGTTTTGCGAAGTAGCCCATAGGCTGCGCATCGCGCGAGCATTGGTCCAGTTTCTTCTTTCTTTCTTTCTTTTTTTTTGTTGTTGTTGCGTGTCTTAGCTTCTTAACGTGTCTTAAAAGAACAACAGTCTGTTAACAACATGCGTCACTGCCATCATTTGATTACACGTAGAACAAAAAAAAAGACGTAATGTGGTGCTTCAAATTCACCGTGCAATCTGGGAAGCGTAAGCACACATGCAGACATTTTATCTTTAAACAGATACCTGTCATAAACGTACTGTCACTGTTGTACATTTATATTAAGGCTGCCTGTTTAATGATGCATCACCCATATAAGCAACTGTATCTTTTTTCACGTAAATGTAGATCAATTTTAAATTGCATTACCTCTGTGAATCTCACGTGCAGTATAATATTGTAGGCAATTTAGGCAAGTCAGTTTTATTTATATAGGACGTTTCATACACAAACCTTGCAGTTCAAGGCACTGCGCGCAAGGCACAGAAGCCAAGCAACAAACAGGAAAACAGTCAAAAACAATAAAAGATAATAAAACATAACAAAAGATAATAAAAAATAATAGAAGATAATGAGCGATAATAAAAGCCAATGCAAATTATGAAATAAAACTGTTAAAATCCAAATGAAATAGAATAAAATTAGTTAAATACAAGTAAATAAAAACGTTACAGAAACAAATAAAGGGCAGTTCATGAAATACCGACGCAAACAGGTACGTTTTTAGTCTTGATTTAAAAGTAGTCTGTGTTTGGGCAAGTCTCAAATCAACTGGATGTCTGTTCCAGATCTGTCCAGCATAATGACTAAATGCTGCTTCACTGTGTTTAGCAGGAACTCTTAGTAGATAGGATGCAGATGACCTGGTAGTAATTATAGAGAAGTTTCATTGTAGTCAATAAGTTTGATTATTACAAAAACTAACAAAAACATTTTTTAAATTGTAAAATCTGTTTATTTCTTCATCCGTTTTGTGTGATTGAAACAAGTGGACTTTTTCTGGGGGGGGGGGGGGGAGAGGGGTTGTCTGATTATTTTCCCTCCTGCATTGTACCTGACCAGCCACAACTGCGGCATGTACACTAAATCTTTTTTTGTTTGTTTGTTTTTGATGGGGTATTTTTTGCATACATTTTCCACTAACTACAACATTTGGTTCAGAATGAATTGCTTTGAATGTTTCATCTCATTTGTATTTTGGCGGAAGTTCTTTTTTTTTTTTTGAGGAGCAAGGGTCTTTTAATCTGCACTTTTAACGTAATGAAAGCGAGGACAACAAAGAGACCCTTTTATCTTTTTTAAATGAAAGGCCTGGGATGTATTTTTGGGGCAGACAAAGCTCCACTCCAACGCATCAATCTGCAACAAAACAGGTCAGTTGGCTATCAAGGGCAATGTTTGTGCGTGTGGAATGTGCGCTCCATTCTGTCTGAACAGTGATAACAGGATACAGCGCTGTGAAAAAGTATTTGCCCCCTTCCTGATTTCCTCTGTCATTGCATATTTGTCACACCGAATGGTATTTGGACAGACTGCAATATTAGACAAAGGGAACCTGAGTGAACACAAACCAAATAATAAAAAAAATATTACTTCATTTATTCAATGAAACAAGTTATCAAACACCCATATCACCCATGTGAAACGTGATTGGCTGCTTAAACTTAATAACTTGTTGCACCGCCTTTAGCAGCAATAGCTGCTGCCAAACCCTTCCTATAATTTTATGTCAGTCTTTCACATTACTGTGAAGGAATTTTTGCCCTCTCTGCTTTAATTCAGACATATCGGTAGGTTTTCGAGCACGAACTGCTCGTTTCAGGTCCTGCCACAGCGTCTTTATTGGGTTCATGTCAGGACTTTGACCAGGCCACTGCAAAACTTTAGTTTTGTTTCTTTAAAGGACATTCATATGTGGACTTGCTTTTGTGTTGTGGGTTATTGTCTCGGTGCGCACCCCAATGACCCCTCTGCTTCATTCTCATGGACGAGATGACTGGACATTCTCCTTAAGAATTTTCCGGAACAGAGCAGAATTTATGGTTCCTTCGATAATGGAAAGCTGTCCAGGCAGCAAAGCATCCTGACGCCATCACACTGCCACCACCATGTTTACCTGTTGGTGTGATGTTCTTACTGTGAAATTTTATATTTGCTTTACGCCAGACATAATGGGACCCAGTGCTTTTTTGCAAATGTGAGATGAGCATTGACGTTTCTCTTGGTTAGCTCTGGTTACCGCCTTGCTACTCTCACATGAGTCCTATTTTGCCCGGTCTCTTTTTTATTGTGGAGCCATGAGCAAAGACCTTAGCTGAGGCTAGATAGGCTAGATAGGCCTGATGTTCTCCTGGGATCTTTGTGTCTTCCTGGATGAGTCGTCTCTGCTCCCTTGCTTGGAGAAATGTTTTCCACACCAGCCACTTTTGGGAAGATTCAACACTGTTCCATACTGAAAAAAATCTCAGCACATGGGCCACATGGCATGTCTAAATGAGACGAAGGGCTCTATCTGGATTCTAGTTATTCAATCGGTGTAGTGGAGTTTGAAAAGGTCTGTGCCTCATACATTAATTCCTCCCCTGCCCCCCCCCCCCCCCATCCCCCCCGGCATACCCTGCCTCCCACTATACTGTAACAATACTAACTGGAGCACATGATGTTCTGCAGGCACTTGTGTGAATGACCCGTTTGTTGTCTCCCCGTCAAACAAGCGGGTAGTCCTGGATACAATTTAAAGTTTCCTGAAACGCACTGCTGCGATATATCCCTATTTCTGTCAACAGTAATTAAATTACAGCACCTGGGGGCTGTTACTGGAAGTATCCAGTTAGGGGCAGCGCGTGAACATCTGTGAACACGTATGTGATTTGTGTTATCAGAAGAGATTCAATATCTATTTTAACTAGATGAGCGTGTACATTTTTGTGTTTTTCAGAATAGAACACTGTACGTGGAGTGGTTTGAGTGATATATTTGCATACCAGTACTGCCAGCAAGATTTGTTTCTGACAACTGTTTCAATAGTTGGCCCGTACAGCTCCAATACTTTGACATTTTGGCCTGTTGGAGAGATGCAACAAAACCTATTTTTTAGCCCTCCTATTATGTTGGAGGTCAATTTGACCCGTTTTGGTTTTTATCTGAAATAATGAATGAATTTTCTCTTTCTTTGTGAAATTTTATGACTTCTACTCTTTTGGGAGTAATGGACTGATATAGAGTGTTTCACCCTATTTTTTTCCTTTGATTTTGAGGGGGAAAATTAAGTATTACGATCAATCAAAAAATGATTTTTTAATTATATCCTGGCCAGTATACAGAATCTGTATACATCCTGCTAGTGGCAGAATGACAAGAAATAGCCTGGCCTGTTTTAATAAGGCATCTTCTGTCTTTACATACATGGACAATGCATAATTACATAGAGTATTTTGTGAGAAATTAATTCTTTCCAAAAGCTGACATAGTTTCAAGGGCTTGTCTTTTGTTGTAAGACAGCTTTTCATGAATGCATTGCTACAGTAATTATTAATGTGCAGTATTTGTAAGCATGTGTTTTGAATGGTTAATAAAGATACTCATTTTCTGTTGGTTTTGTATGTTAATTTGATCCTTAAGTGACTGAACAGTGCTAGTGTTAACATTAGACTAAAACCCAAACTGAGTTAACAAAAAAAACAAAACGACATTTATGTTGTATTTTTTTATTTTTTATTTACATATTTGGCTTTTACAGTGTGTTATTTATAGTTGCTTTGTTGCTTGTGTTCTGTTCTCTGTGGCTAAGTCATGTTTATTTTGAGATTGTATCTGTGCCTTCACATGCCGATTGGCACAACCAGGCCATTAATATTGATTAGGCTATTACAGATGAAAATCTGCAGATGTCACCTACTTTGTCCGAGGCTTCGGCTGAATGCCCCTTCTCTCGCCCATGATTTGAAATCAGATCTTTCAGGAGGTCATGCTGTTCCTAGGTTTCATGTAGTCATGTTTGATATTGAATGTGTTTGTATATTATCTGTACGTTTTAATGTTTTGTACGGAGCTACACTGCGCTGTACAGAAAGTGGTTATTTGGGGCAGATTGCGTCAGTTGTATGGCTTAAATGAAAAGCCTTCGCCGATCCCATTGTAGTCCTTTGTGGCGGCTGGAAATTGTGCGAGGAATATGAAGATGATGGGGGGAAAAAAACCCCTCTTCTCCCTACTCATCGTTGGGTGTCACCTTGACAACCAGGCTTCATCTGTAAGGAGATCCCTTGTGCTGTGAGTGGTCCTTGGCTCAAATGCACAGACAGGAGCAGCTTTCCTGTCTCCCCCCTGTGGCTTCTTCCGTGCATGCCATCCTTTTGTTTTTATTTTTTGCTTGTGCGGTGCAGGAATCGTACGCATCAAAGGCAATTAAATGTGTGCATACTGTATCAGGGGCTTTTACTGGCCTCTTTTTGGTTTTAGTCTTTTTATTTTTATCTGTGAAAGCACATTAGAAAAGTGCTGTATTATTATTATTATTATTATTATTATTATTATTATTATTAATAATAATAATAATAATGATGATAATAATAATAATAATAATAATAATAATAATAATAATAATAATAATGTATTATTATTATTAGTAGTAGTATTATTGATTTTATTTACATAGCGGCTTTTCCCAACACAAAGACACTTTACAGTATACAAAATTAAAACAAGAAAACACAAAACAGGAAGTACAAATGCAGCAATAAGACAATGCAGCAGTAGAATATGGAGAAGGAAGACAGGGAGAGATGCAAGATGGCAGGGAGTGAAAGATAGGCGTGGGTGTGTGTGGGGGGGGCAGGGAGATATGGGGGGGCGTTTAATGATATACAGTTTTGAATGGGTTTTGAGACGGGAGGTGAGAAGGGGGAGTGAGTTTGAGTTTTGGACAGATGGGTGAAGTGCGTTCCAGAGTCTGCACGCAATATGAGATAAAAGAATAATAATAATAATAATAATAATTATTATTATTATTATTATTATTATTATTATTATTATTCAAATTATTATTATTATTATCAATAATAATAATAATAATTTGAATAATAATAATAATTATTATTGTTATTATTATTATTATTAATAATAATAATAATAATAATAATAATAATAATAATAATTGTTAATTAATGAATGGATTAATTAATTATTTTTTTATGTTCCAGTAGCAGTACTATTTTTTATTTATTTTTATTTATTTTTGACAATTGTTCAAAGTGATATCTAACTGAAGGTTATTCACTGAAAGATTTTTTCCCGGCTTGGACCCATTTTTCCAAACCGTTTCCATCATGCTGATCGATATAATGATGAGTTTATCGCGTCTTTCTTTGTGGAGCTTCGGCCGGCCCTGAAAACCGGCGTCATTCTGCTTTGCAATGCAGTTTAATGCGGCCGCGAGAACGAGCCTTGAAACGCCCATAAAATAACGTGCCTCAAAATAATAACTGCATAGCCTGACGGGGGCATTCATTTATGTAATTTTCCATCAGTCCGGGCATTTCGGTGTTTCACTTGAGGGGCTACTTTTTTTAGCGGAAGCATACATTATTCTCAGTGGAACTATAGCGAGCAGAGAAGTTGCGTTGCCAAGGAAGTAACTGTAGCGAACACACACCCTGTGGGCATGAATACAGCTGAATATAGCAGTGCAAGTGAGGAAGTTTTTCAATGGTGCAAAAATGTATCAAAAATTTGCATTGTTATTAAAGTTTGTAGCAATGACTTGGTGGAATTAGTATGGAGAAATGTTTCTGGAAGTTATCCTTCAATTAAGTGGGTAGTGTCGCTAAACGCATCACACAAAGCATGCAGCATGTGTAACAGTGTGCGCTGGGCGACGCACAGATCTCTCTTTGTGAGTTTGGCGGCGTGTACTGCTCACCTGCGGAGGTGGAGTGGGGGTAACTGAGGCAACAGATTGCCGGTGGGGTCAGGCTGACCTGTCGGGACCGGGGATCGGGTAATCACTGTGGAAGAGTGTGCGTGGGCCTCCGCCATGGAGAGGTTTCCTGTGTCAGGCGTCAGTCTGCGGAGCAGGGGAGGGAGGGGCCGTGCAGGCAGCAGTCAGTATGAGCGTTCAGTGTGTTCCCTCGGCAGCTGTGACCGTTATTGCTGCAAAGCTGCCATATTAAAAACTGACGAGTGAACAGGGCGCTGCGCGTTGAGACCAGGGATACGCCAGGCGGGAAATCATCGCGGTGTCACGAAACGTGTGCGAGTTTCATAATGTGACACTGCGCTCTGGGGCTTGGATTTGTTGCTCATCTCTTGGTATTACCAGACAGACTGAGAAATGACTCGGCAGAGCGGAGCAGCTGCGACCGAACGGTTCTGAGCCTCCACAGCGCCTCCGTGTGGAGAATGGCAGTATTGTTGGTGCCGTTTTTTTTTCCCTCAGGCAGTATGTATTATGTGTCTTGTTCTTTCATGAGTTTGTCCCTCACTCACCCCCAGGGGAGTCCCCAGTAAAATGAATAAGCTGTCAGCCTATAAACCAAGGCGCAGTGTGTGGTAATAATAGGGCCTGTTGGGTGTTTGGATTTGGATGACTCTAGATATGTTCAGGACTAGTAATATTTGTTGTACACCTGTATGAGGAATTGTTTTTTGTGAACTTTACAAAATTATTTGATGTAAACATGGGACTCCCAGGGTAATGGATCTGATGACTGAATGGGCATTTGAGCATCATGTAAAGCAGTGGCAGCCTACTGTTCTGCAGGTTTTCACTCCGGCCTTAATAAAGCAACCCTCATTCAACAGCTAGAGATCTTTGTTGAGCTGTTAATGAGTTGAGTCAGGTGTGCTATAGTTGGCAGAGTGGTAGATCTCCAGGAACAGGGTTTGTTGCCACTGATGTGAAGTTTCTTTAACATACACTGTGTTGTAATGTTCAACATGAGCAATAATAATAATAATAACAATAATAATCAACCTCATTTCAAATCTTCTGAAAAAATGTATTTTTATTGCACATAAATGCCGCACTGTTGTCTGATTCTGGACATTTCGTCATCTGTGCACGTTGTGAAGGTTAGTCAGCAGAGGCGAAGATCGGAAAATGCACAGCGAGAGCAGATGTACAGGGCGTGCACAGTCCTAATGCTCGAGTTTCTCACGATACCTGAAGAACCCAGTCTTTTTCCATTGAAGGGAAGCAAGGCTTCCGTTAAAGGCATCAGCTAGCGCGTAGAATAAAAAAGCAGTTCTGAATTTAAACGATTGCTCTGTGTATGCATTCAGTAGGGTGTATAATGAATATTGTGAATGGCCAAAGGTTTTACCTTCAGACACCCTGTGGCCTTCTCCCATTACAGATTCGTCCGTGTCTGTTCCTTCCACCCCCACAGCTTGCTTGTGTTGCATGGGTTTTTCCACCTGTTGTTCTCTCGGTGTGAAAAATATAGTTCCTTACTTGGACTCACTGCCTGTGGCTTTTGCCCTCATGAAGGTTTTCTTTTTGTACGCTGCCTTACATCATGCATCTTTTCTTTACGTACTCTACTGTTCGTTTTATTATACCTAATGAGTTAATTTTGTATGTGATGTCACTCCAAATGTTTATCCTCTCCATTTGTCTTGTATCAGGCTACTTCCTACACTTTCTTTTTCCCTCGCTTGTGCCTGGTTGCTCTGTACCGATCTCTTAGGGCCGTGTAATCTGGACATGTAAGCATCCCATATTGTTTCTGAACCTTCTTTGTGTGTCTTCTACCACAAAATTGTGAATAAGGGCATTGAATTTATTTGATTGCGTAAACAGAACCGGTCTGGGTAAATTGGTCATTAATGTATCTGTATCTCCAACTGCAACAGAGAGCGGCTGTTTCCTTAGTAACTCTGGCCCAGAGTGTCTGTCCTCCGCTCTCCGTACTTATCGAAATTGTCGTTAGCGATTTTCCTTAGTCTGATGGGGAGTTCTGTGGAAAAGGCACCATCAGGGGTGTTTATATTGCACCCTTCATCTCACAATGAAAGTGACTTTCAGTGAAGAGGAGACTGACCTCGGCTACCACCAGCCTATAGCGCTCGCCTGGGTGACGCACGGCAGCCATTTTGAGGCAGGACACTCCCCACACGCCAGCTGAGGTGGAGAGGGAGGGGGGTAATTAAAGCAGCTGAACTGGGGGGGATGACTTTTTACAGTGTAGTTTTAAAACTAAATATTTATACTGGATTGTCTCAGACAAAGCGACACAGAAAGCAGCCGTAGCTGGGGACAGAGAGGCCTGTGGGATTTGGGATGAGTGCGCTCCCTGTGGTCTGCTTCCTGTGATCTGCTTCCTGTGGTCTGTGCCGTGTCACACCTGCAGCGCCGGTGTCTTATTTCCACCCCCCGGCTGGGTTAGGACGTCCCGTGCCGTGCCGGGGGCGACTGGTGTTTGGGGTGGGTGCAGACCTTCCCCCCCAGCCTCCTGACGAGCTCGGCCAGCTCCTGCATGCTGTGGGACTTCTCCTCCAGGAGCTCGTACCGCAGGCTGGAGATGTCCTGCTTGATCTCCTTCAGCTCGCCTGCCCAAACGACAAGGGTTACAGAGTCTCAGGGCAGGGGAACAGTTTTTAGAAATAGGCAATGACTGGTTTGAAGGCGTGGTTGTTGGTGCGGTTGCCGTGGCAACGCGCCCAGCTCCGCAGTCCAGCGGGACGACGGGATTGGGCGTGTCCCTTCTGGGCCCTTACCTTCGTTCACCTCGTCGCTCTCCTTATCCACTTGTGCTTTGAGGATGTAGCGCTTAATCAGCCTCTTCATTATCTTCTGCAGGAGAGCACAGACCAGGCAGGAGACCACAGACCAGGCAGGAGAGCACAGCCCAGGCAGGAGAGCACAGACCAGGCAGGAGAGCACAGCCCAGGCAGGAGAGCACAGACCAGGCAGGAGAGCACAGACCAGGCAGGAGAGCACAGACCGGGCAGGAGAGCACAGACCAGGCAGGAGAGCATAGACCGGGCAGGAGAGCACAGACCAGGCAGGAGAGCACAGACCAGGCCGGAGAGCACAGACCAGGCAGGAGAGCACAGACCAGGCCGGAGAGCACAGACCAGGCAGGAGAGCACAGACCAGGCAGGAGAGACAGAGGAGATTCAGGAGCACAGCAGTACATTTCACACAGGAATGTCTTTTTTTTACTACAGCCACATATAACCAAAGAGCACATATTCAATACTAATTTTGTTTAAACCACTGTGAGTTGCAATAGAATTGCATATTTATTAGTGCAAGTCATTAAGTAAGTGTATTTGCTGTTTGCTTATTATTTAGTATTTGGTACAAATGCACACAGTTGATAAGGGTGATTTTTACCTGGTGACGACTTGAACAAGGTGAACTTCTAGCACTTGAGTCCTTGCTCTGACCAAGCTGAAACGACACACAGAGAAGTCCCATACTCAACGGATTCGTGAATATGTATATTAATATTCAGATACTTCCTGAAGAGCGAAATAACATGGCGATTTGAAGCTGAATTTCCTCTCACCCAAAATCTGTGCTGCAGTGTTTCATCTTGCCACATGGGGGTGCCATTCAACAGATTTATGAGTGTGCTACTGTTAGTCATATATTATATTCATCGTATAGTCTCACTGCACTGTATTTAAAAATATTGAGATCCTCTGCAAAAGGTAGCTTCACTATACTACAGAACAGCTCAAATGCTACAAATCAACTGAATTCCACTGCTTTCATATTTTCTCTGTGAGCCGAGAATTATGGGATAGGCGCAGTATTAAATTTATGGATCGCCAGTGCAACAGTAATGGATTTTTGGCGGTAGTATACTATAATGTTTAGGGACCTGGGGTAGTAACTCAGCAGCTCCAGATTCCATTCTCAGATGGGGCACCAGGGATGGGGGGTTACTGTACCCTTGAGCAAACTACATAACATCAACTGCTTTAGGAAAATGGACTGTGTGTTAATAAAAATGTAAAACTGTGTGTAAGTCTGGATAAGAGTTTGAACAGGGGAGTGTTTGACATTACTGAGTTAGGTGGATAACTGCGCTGTGTAAAACCCAGAACAGCTCTTTTTTACTTTAGTCCATGTCCCAGATTTGGGAGTCTTCTGGGTTTTACTCAGTGCAGTTAACTCAGTAATCCAGCTTTATGAAACAGGACTCTGTGCTTTTTTTGTTTTGTTTTGCTGTGCTCTGGTTAAAGGGTCCCTGCTTGTGAGAAGGGGGTCTGAGAGGGGACAGGTCTGGGTTTTTTGGGTGCAGGGATAGGGCGGAGGACAGTCCCACCTCGCTGAGCTCTGTGTCCCCCCTGAAGTTGCCCCCGTTTCTGCGGGTCAGGGGCAGCAGCAGGTCCCGCAGACCCAGCGCCAGCCTGCACAGGGACTTTGGGCTGGGCACCAGGTTGTACGGGACGGGGAGCGTCCCTCCCTCCTCGAAGTAGGAGAACCACAGTTTGGCTCTGGCGAATTTCCATTCCACATCAGCATCGTCCTGAACTCAGACAGACGGATGGACAGACGGACAAATAAATAAATGGCTTTATTTTCGGAGGTACAGGACGTAGTATGTATAGTGACACATAAGCAAAAAAACAAAAAAACATTTGTATTTACAAAATTTATTCGCTTTTTTGATAGGGACAGTGGGCGGCCACTTGACTGTCCTAGAATTAGCCATCAAGCTAAATTTCATCTGTTGTCCCTGGGCAGGTAACCGTAAAAGGCAGTGTGCATAGGATGTCAATTGCAAGTTCTTCAAAAATTTAATACTGAGTACACCCAGGAGGTATGTTCTCTATCTGGCACAGTGGTATCTGCTCTAGCCCCTTATAGGGCTGTGGGGCAACCCTAAAACCAGCAGCCAATCCCAAACCAGGAAACCAGGTGAGACGACCTAACTGCAGTTGTCTGTGTTAATTGATCAATTAGCATCTGAGGAACAACCAAAGCCTGCACTTCCTGCAGATCTCCTGGAACAAGAGCAAACACTGTTACTCTAGCAGCTTAGCTTTTGTGCTTCCTATTCTCTGAATCGCAGCTTTTCGCACGCTATTCCAGGAAAAAGGCTAACACTGGGGAACCGTCTGGGGCAGTCAGGCTGTACTGGAACAGAAATACACTGCAGCCCAATCAACTGTCCCATTTCAAACCCCGATTCAACCCCACCCGCCACCTGTGGACCTCTCGGAACACGTAACGTTAAAAATAATTCACTGCTACGCGTGTGTGATTGCAGTGGATACTTTTTATTTTTGTCAATGGTGCTGAGGAAAAAAAAAAATTTTTTTAAAACCCCAGTGTGAACCGTTTCTGTTGGACCATCTGTTTGAGCTTGCTGAGTTTTTCCCCCCTGCACACCCTCATGATGCCCCTCCAGGTTCTGTTCAACTTTAAAATGAAATTCCCTGCCTGATCTTCCTGCGCCTGGGAGTGTTTGGGGCGCGGGGTAATGACCTCCGTGCTTCGGGAGCGGCTCAGACAGGTCCAGGAGCCATTAGTTAATGTGTAATTGAGGCGGTCGCGCGCGCGAGTGGAAGATAATGGAACGGGTCACGAGTGTATCTCACCCAAACCGTGCGGCGGCTGAGACCACGGAATGGAGCGGACAAACCAGAGATAACCATCACAGATCGCTTTCGAAGAGAGAATGAGAGAATCCAGCCTGCTCTTGCTGAAAATGGCTCTTACCTTTTCTGCCTGGCACTTTGGGATGTGTGTTTTGTACAAAACATATACAAATAAAATTATTATTATAGTTATTTCATTTGTAGATTTGATTTTACTAGCATCAAAATTCAACCAAAAATGTTTTCCTACTGTAGTCGATATTTTAGGAGCTCTGATGATTCATTAGACAGAATGAATACCTGGAGTTACCTGGATTTCCTGGAAAGAGCTGTTTATCATGGCTATGAGCATGTTGAGGAGCACGATGACCACAGTCACGTTGTAAACGCCGTACAGGACGTAGCCGATGTTCTCGATGAACTTGTGTCCGTTGTTTATCACCACCGATTTCACTTCCGACAGTCCAAACACGGCCCAGAACAACGTTTTGAAGCTTTCTTCAACCCTGGAAAAAAGCAAGAGTGTACATGAGAGAAAAATGGAAAAACATTATTAAGTTTCACGCTCAGTGTATATAAAAAATAGCGAAAGTTGAAGTCAAATGTCTGGTCAATAAGCGCTGATTATGAACACCGCAGTGAAAATGGAAACCATTATCGTAATATGATGACGATCACATTCAATTATGAGGGCTTTTACAAAGTACAAATAATAGTGAACAAAAAATGAAAAGGGCAGCAATTATGGATTCTGGTGGTTCTTGTAATGGTTTGAGGCACATTTTCCTGGAATGTTTTTGGGTACACTAAAACACTTAGAAGGAAAGTTTGATGTCAGAACATACTTGGTCATACCAATGAATCACCCTCGCTCTACATCAATGCATTTCTGTCCTGCAGACAGGGGCGAACACAGAGAACGAGCAGCTACCCAGCAGTTTGAATTGCATGACATCAGCGTTATCCATGTTACAGATCTGGACCCAATTAAACATTCATGGAATATTCTGGAAGATCGCCCGAGGTGATTTTCTCTATTTGCATCGGCTGAGTCAACTGACTTGACTTCCCGAAGGATGAATGGAGATGTATTCCTGCAGAATTCCAAACATTGGCACATTTTTTTTTTGTGTTTCCATACTGGCCTCACTTCTGGTCCACTCTTTTGCAGTCGGTTGTATTCACGACTATAAATGGATTTAGACTTTCGCTGCTTGCTGTTTATATTCATAGTATACAGGAAGTGGCCTAAATATTGCATCCAAACAGAACCAGCCTGATTCATTCGACAGAGGTCCTACAGCGTCGCTTTCCGCAGTTTGAATAATTTCTGAGCATGGTCAAATAACAGTAAACAGACAAACGGACTGTAAATGATGATGAATATTCTGCCTGTGCTTTTCACGCCACTCTAGATTTCATGAGTGAGGAACTGGTCAGTCAGTCCATCAGTGAGGACCTGTAGTGTTCTATGCCGTTTCCTCCGTTGGGGACTGAATACTGAGAGACTTTACGGAGAATTTACGATATGAAGCAATTAAACTAATGTAATGAGGAGCCCTCAGCTGGATTACCTTAATTCAGTCAGGACCATAAATCTGCACTGAAGTTGCACACACTGCACTGCTGCCTTGGGACTGTAAAACGGGCTCCCTGCATGCTTCAGAATGTCTGTGAGCCCCTGAAAGGTCCTTTTTGACATTTGAATTGGGGGTGGGGGGGGGGGGTCTGAAATTTTTGGTAACTTTCCACGCCCACTTACTGCAGTGATGACAGTGTTTGCCAATATGTAAATTTGTATGACTCTGCATTGCGATTATAGACGCGGAAGTCGCTGAATTCTTGAATAAAATCTCGTGCCTCTCTATAACAGACAGCTTCTCACCCCGGACAACGTATCTTACGAACCAGTTCATTTGAAGCATTCAGAAACCTTTACACATTTACATCATACACACACAGGTGAGATTCAGTCTCACCGCAGTGTGCGTCTACTTTTTTCAACACACCAGTCAACTATTTAATCTGTTAACTCAATGGAAATAACGGGTTCAAGTCAGTTTGTAACTAGGAAAGCATTTGCCATCTCGGGTTTGGGGAAGGGGGGTGTCAGATTTGTTCATGAAATACTCACGGCTCAAAACATTTCACGTAGTGTGCAGTTTTCAACATTGAACCAGGTTTGCATATTCTCACATAATGATTTATGAGATGGAACATCTGGAGCTATACACGTTTTGTCTTATCTCCCCCCACTGCAACCAACCAACACAATGTTCGGATAAACTCACGTGGTGAAGGCATTGTTATGCTTGGCTCCAAGGTAGTAGGAGTAGAGGTTGAACATGCCGATCATGAAGGCCAGGAAGACCATGATGAAGATCACCATGAACTTGAAGATGTCCTTCACCGTCCTGCCCAGCGATATCTGCAGCGGGCCGAAGCTCTCGTTGGCGGGCAGGATGTAGGCGATGCGGGAGAAGCTCAGGACCACGGCGATGGCGTAAAGGCCCTCGGATATGACCTGGGGGTCAGAGGGCACCCACTTGATCCGGGCTGCGGCAGAAGAACCAACCAGTTATTTCCGTTTTTTTGTTTTGTTTTTTTTTTTCAAACGGGTTTCAAAATCCGAAATCAAAACAACAAAACTTGTTGAGGCTTTCTATAGTTTGCCTCAAACAGGGCTTGCCATTCTGCAGCCTGTGCTAAGCAGGCTCTGTGACTTTGGATAATTACAGAGTAGATTCCATTCGTCTCAAGGACATTTCTGCCCATAGTGTGGGCAGTGTAACTGAAGTCTGTGGCTTCAGGCGCAGGTGCACGCGAAGCTTATTGACTGAGATGGTGACAAACCGACAGAATTATTATTAGTGGAACTAATATTGTGACCTTTGAAATGCCTTTACTACCAAAGAAAATTAGTTAGGTAATGAGTTCCACAAGGAAACCGAGGTGGTAAAGCTTCCTGCTTTTTCAAAGTTACTCACTTTGGAAATGGAAGCCTTAGCATTAGCTTTCAAATAGAAGCACAGCCTTGTGGTCAGTTAATTGACAGGAGTCACCACAGCAATTCTACACACCCCAATTTCGTCATTTTAAAAATACTTATGAAAATCTTATTTAAAAAAACGAACTGTATTGTCAAATAATTGTCAGTAGTTTCTGTTTTTGCATTTGCGTTGGTTGGGGATGTACTCTTATCAACTCATCTACGGTCATAGTTCTGCTGTGAGACGCACCGAGGCGGTAGTACTCGATGTGGAAGGGCAGGGTTATGTTGGACAGGTCTGTGTAGTGCTTGTTCACGTAGCTCTGTGCTAAGTGGGCGTGCCAGAACGCCATGAATCTGGCAATGAAGGACGACACGAAGATGGCCAGCATTCCGAAGTCCAGAAGGTTCCACGGCTCCAGCAGGTACTCTCGAGGGCCCTGGGACCAGATCTCTTTGCATTCGGCCCAGATCATCCCTGAAAGCACAAACACATCATCAACCCTTGGAAAAGCTGGTCAGCCAAGAGTCCATCTCGTTTCTTTTTAATCTGTTTCAAATTATGCTTATGTCGATCGCCAACTCACAAGGTTGACATTCTTCTTGCTGAAAACCAGTGAAGCAAAGCTGTCACTTTTACTTTTCATAGTAGGAAAGGATAGTATAATCATGTTTTATTCATACAACATATGATACATTTTCCATTTAGTGTAATATTAACACAAATTGTATTAACACAAAGGGAGATGGGTACTACATTGCACCCCTTCTGAAGTTCCTTAAAAACCTTGCAGTTGTCATATATAGTCTGTTAAGGAGAGTCAGCAGTTAGACGTGGAGTAGACTGGAATTCACGAGGTAAAGGGATCTGACCTACGACCCAGGATATAATTAGCATCTCCATCCAGGTGAAGGGGGTGGTCTTCATGCGGAACAGCTGCAGCGGGTGATCATGGGTCGTCATGTCGGGGAGCAGACTCGTTCCCTCGAAGCGGTCGGCTGCGTTCATGACGAGGAGGATGAGAAAAATGATGAAGGACGCTGCGTGGGCCACAAATTTCATAAAGGGGCCTCGCATGATCCTCCCCAGCTGAGAGGGGGAGGAAAGAGAGAGGGAGAGAGGGAGAGAGCGACAGGGAGGGTGGAAGAGAGGGAGGGAGGGAGGGAGAGAGAGCGGGAGGGTGAGAGCGAAGGGGGGGAGAGAGAGACAGCAGGCGGGCCGGAGGGAGAGAGGAAGGGCGAGAGGGAGAGGGCAGGTGGAAGGGAGAGAGGGAGAGCGAGAGAGGGAGCGGGCAGGTGGAAGGGAAAGAGAGTGGGAGGGAGAGGGGGAGGGCAGAAGGAAGAGAGACCGTGAATTGATTCAATCTAAATAAAAGGAAAAGCATGCCAGTGTGGATGAGGGGAAAATGGAGAAAGGAAGAAATTTTCCAGACTGAGAAAATTCAATCAGTGATAAGGCTATGATGTTGTTATGCCGCAAACAGCATAACAATATCACAAATTCTGTCCTTTTGTAGAAGTTTATTGAAACTGGCAACCCTGGGCTGCATATAGTCATACACATATAGTCATTTAATGACTACTGCAGTATATTCATTATTTATAACTAGCAATCTATGATTCATAATGCTGTTATTAGTGCTTTATAAGCCATGTATCGTTTTACAGGGTAAAATGCAGTGTTGCATTTTACATAACAGAAATACTTGTATTATATTATTTAACAATAGTGTTATGTAAAAATGATCAATTTCCCAAGCACAATGCTCTCTGCTAAATACAGTGGGTCTGGTCCACAGATATTGTTATGCTTTCTGTTCTTTTATGTTGGCACGTAACAGCGTCTGAAGCTTTACGTATCAGGACAGATTACTGCATGTCTCCTCAAAGAGGGCGATAGATGCGATGCTTCCTCGAGACGCAGTGAATCTCTGAATGGAAGCAGTGTCCCCGCCACCCTGATGGTTTTTGATGATGCTGGGATCGCGCACAGTCGAGGCTGTGCTTTTTTTTGTTTTTTTTGGGGGGGGGGGGGGGAGAGGGGCGGGGCCAGCCCAAGCTGACCTTGCTCCCGGGAGCGATCCAGTACACCACGGCCAGCAGAGGAAGGCCGATGAGCACACCCAGGACCACCAGGATCTTAACGGCGGTGGTCTGCTGCCGGAGACCCGACAGGTTCTCGTACCAGATGGAGAGGAGCTGCTGCTGGCAGTTTGGATGGGCCACAAACTGCATGGAAATACAGGAGATATATCCCTTACCGTAATGCAATATACTGCAACATACTGTAAATATATGGACATGTTGGAAAATATAGTAAAAATAACATTACATTTATTTGGCCAGACGCTTTTATCCAAATCAACGCACAATAAGTGCAAAGAAACACAACAAAACACAGGTCTGATAAGGTATAATACTAATTTTGTATCAGTTATTTCTAGCCATGAACACATTAAGTTCACACAATAAACATTACTCTCTGACCTAACCTATGCTAAAAATAAATATATTTCAAGGCAGTGTTTTCGTAAAAAAGAAAAAAAAGATAATGCAATATCTTCGTGGAAATAAGGAGATAATTAGTGTATTTTCCCACAAATTGTGAATTGATGTAACATTCCTTATAACATTGATCATTTTATTTCAGCACCTTGCATTATATTCCATGAACAAGACAAATCTTAATTTAAGTCAACTTAAGATCAAGTCAATGCTTAAGTCAAGATCAAGAAGTCAGAATTTCTTGAAACACAGTGCACTGTAGTCTTGAGAGGGTTTTGATAATGTGAGAAAATGACACTGCAAATGTAAGAATCCAGCTTTTGCTTTATTTTTTTATTTACTTTTTCAAAAATTCAAATTCTTTGACTTGGATGTGCCTGCTCGCACATGAATGATCATAATATAATTACATTTTTGCAGCCATGATATACGATACTTTCACCCTTACCTTTTTCAGCTCGTACTTGATGGCGAGTTTTAAGCGAATGAGGCATGGCCGGCAGGATCCATCCAATGTCCGCGAACTCTCCCTCGATTCGCAGTCGCCGTTCAAGATGGCTTCCACCTCTTCCGTGTTCCGGCACAGGTCCAGCAGCCCCACCACGAAATCTTTACATTGCATAGACAGTTTCTTATAATCGTTCTGTAATAAATAAAAAAAATACACATGGAAAAATTCAGTGGAAGAATCGAAGATGGGATGCCCTGAAGAGGAGAGTGATGTATCGGCAGACAGGGTGTCTATAAGAAGTTGAATATGAATGAGATGACCTGAAGATCAATAAAAGCAGCTCCAAGGTTACCAATCAGGACCTGCTTTCGCGGTTCTCCATCCCACAGGATTGTGTGCACACGATGACCTATGACCTATGACTAAGGCCTTCGATTGCACCACGGAAGTCACAGAAGTAGTGAAATATTCATGGGTTTGACACCACGTGGAGACTCGCAGATGGCATCATAAAATGTAGTCTGAATATAAAACAAGTTCATTTCTAAAGGGCAGTAAAGTGTTGCAATAAATCTGCCTTAATTTCTCCCAGACTCTCATGCAGGAGGCCTTAGCCAATATGATTAGCACACCTGCAACAGGTATTCAGTCTATTCCTAAAAACTGCATATCAGCACAAAGCAGAGAGAGCCTGCTGCTGCCAGTTTTTTTATTAGATTACAGACAGAATGTCTTGACCTAACCGGGTCACAACATTCTGTAATTTTACACCAAAAAAATGCTAGCAGCAGGTTGTTTAATGTGTTAAGTCTATGCCATTTTCGAGCATAAACTGGATATAAATTTTGGAGATCATGAGAATAACAGAAGACTGCGAATGTTAAAAAAATATATGTATATATACTTAATGTTTAAAAATGTAGATAAATGCAATACCTACCGAGGATGTATTGCAGTGTATTTGTTTAAAATGGAAATTACCAAGAGCCAGTGAAATCTAATCAGGAAAACTAATTCCTTTGGGACTTGCCCACCCACATACTGTCATGGTGTAGAATCCAGGCAAACCAGAGAGATTTCTTGTGCTAAATGTTCATGAATCAACATGTGAGCTACAGGAATTTAGCTGTGATTGTGGATTAAACCCACATTTGTTATGCCCAATTTAACACTTAAAACCCCAGAACTGATTGTGTGAACTGTTCACATGAATTTGTTGGTTTTTTTTAACAGTTAAAGTTTTTTTGCTGGCTCACTGGTCCTCATTGATGATGTAACGACATGGTAGCATCAGCAGAAAGAATTCTGTAGTGTACAGAACCGTCTTATCTACTCATGTTCTCCCAAATCCCTTCTAAATTTTTGGATGGTGCATTATCCTACAGCAAGACAATGGTCCCACAAATGCTGCTAAAGCAAGTAAGGAGTTTTTCAAAGCCAAAAAACTGGAAGATTCTTCAGTGGCATTCACCCAATTTGAATCCAATTGAACATGCCTTTCATATGCTGAAGAGAAAACTTAAACTAGCCCCTGAAACAAGCAGGAGCTGAAGATGGCTGCAGTACAGGCCTGGTGGAGGATCACCTGACAAGATACTCAGCTACTGGTGATGCCTATGGATCACACACTTCAAGCAGTCATCACATGCAACAGATATGTGACAAAGTACTAAATATGACCACTTTCATTTACATAACATTAATATGTCCCAAACATTATGGTGCCCTGAAATGGGGGGACTATGTATTAAAAAATTCTGTAATTTCTACATGGTAAATCCAAAAGCTGAGGGCGTGTACATTAACCACACATGGAAATTATTCTTTGATTACAAATCTGAAATATGTATATATGATTAGGTACTACAAACTGCAACTCATTGCAATGGGAGGACCACACCAACATCATTATATTAAAATCCCATAAATGGTTATAATTTGAGAGAGCTTGAGGGAGTTATGGATATCCCAGGAGGCAGTGCTACACTTTTATAGGGCTGTCGTTGAAAATGTGCTGACTTTCTCTATCGCCGTCTGGTACGGATACACAGAGGCACATATGGGGAGGCAGATTGGGAAAAGTGGTGCGTAAGGCTTCTGAAATCACCAGACTTGATCACCCCTTGGTTTTATCTGTCCACCGCAGCAAATTGCTTCGAAAGGCTCATAAAATTTTACTGACACCTCTCACCCTGCAAACTATCTCTTTAAACCACTTCCTGCTTATACAAGACTGGGGAGTGTTCACCACATTTATCTAATAGCACTTATCCTGTAGCCATACGGTATTTAAACTCAACAAAGGTTCTTTGAGCAACCAATGACTAGGTGAAAGCACTGTGCACTTCATTGGATTTTATTGGACATTTTTATTATTGTTGCCATTTAATTTATTTTACTTTAATATTTTTATTTTTGGGGTAATTCTCGTGCTACATCGGTTATTGGTGATTGTAATTTATTAAGAGTTGGTGTGTATTGTATGTGAATTGTGTGATTGTGTTTGTCTTGTCCTTTTGAGCTGCACTGCAAAAAATCCCTCTCAAGGTTTACTGATATGACAATGAAGTATCTTGATCTTGATACTGTGTTACAAAAATGCTTCCTAATATCAGGTACGATAGGAAAGTTAGGCCCGGCTGGATCACTACCTTAAACTCCTTCTCGATGTTGGCCAGTATGGCGAGCTCGTTGCTGAGCTCCAGGGCAGTCAGGACAGGGTCTTCGCTGGAGAGTGACAGGTAGGCGGGGCTGGCCAGGCCCTTGTAGGCGTTGATGCGGGAGCGGGAGTGGCTGAAGGAGTCGTGCCTCTGGTGGTGGGCGCAGGTACTGCACTTGCAGAAGTAGTCGTGCGGCCTCTCGATGCGCGCGCCCCGGCTCAGCAGGATGTGCACGATCTCGTACTCCTGGCAGTGGGCGGCCAGCAGCACGGGCGTGATGTCCTGCGAGAACCGCGAGCCGTCCTCGTCGTAGGCGAAGAAGTCGTCGTGCGCCATCTCGGCCTGGCCGGGGCTGGCCGTCAGCCGCCGCGGGTCGCCGAAGGCGCGGTGAGCCAAGATGGCCTCCGCGATGCGCACGTAGCCTTTGCTGATGGCCAGCAGCAGGGCGTCGCCAATCCGCGCCAGGTTGTCCTTCTTCAGCAGCAGCGCCGTCACCTCCAGGTGCTCATTGGCCACGGCCAGCTGCAGTGCATTCTGGCCCATGTAGTCCACGCAGTTGACGTTGAGCTCGGGCAGCTGCTCCAGCATCCGGCGCACCACGGGCACGTTGCCGTACTCGGCCGCGTCCAGGAAGCGCTCCTCGGTCAGCGATAGGCTGTCGGAGCGGGCGCTGAACATGTAGGCGGGCCCACGCGCCCCCTGCCGCCTCGCCTTCCCCGGGGGGAGCCGCGTCAGGATTGGCCCGTTGCCGCTGCCCCGCCTACTGAAGGAGAGAAGCCATCTTAGCAATAGAATGTGAGTAAAGGAAAGTTCCGCAGGAGGGCGTCTAAGGATGAGAGACATTCCAGGGAGAAGGAGCATAGGAAGCCTACATATAGTCATGTCTGTAATGGCAAGGAAGATCTTAGAGATCCAGGGGAATCATTTTTAAAAGCCTTTAACGTGTCAGAAATAAAATAAGGACAAAAGCAAATAGCATAGATTTATGCAGTGGTCCTCAATGTGGGGGGTGTACTCCCAAGGGGTGGGGGGGGGGGGGTGGGCACAGTGAGGGTTGAAGGGGGGGGGGGGGAAGCCCTTAGAAACCAATAGGATGTATGCGGAAACAATGTTGTCTAGGTGGGGCTTCAAAAAATGTCCTATTACCGAAGAGGGGGGCAGACTGAAAATGAGAATGAGATGCCATTTTGTTTTAGTTCTTAATTTGTGCAACAAAGAAAGAAATTTGGAGGGCAGAAATTACGTACCAACATTACATAACATGGCTCTCATAACATGGAGTGACATATTGGGAAAATGACCAGATTGAGATGACAGCAGCTTTCATATTTGGGCACAAACAAGTCTATCTTGTCCAACATCAGTGGGCGAATGCTGCAGGAACAAAATGCGTAGTCTGAGTGTGGGTTTGGACATTCTGTTACAAACCTTTCTTGGGTGAAAGAAACTGCAAAAAATAAGTTGGTTTTCACATTTCAGAACGTGGTCTTCTGAGTCTGGAGAAACTGGAGTAAATGGTTTTTACTGATGACAAATTGTTCATTTGTGGATCTATATTATTGATACGCTAATGACCATTGAAACTACCATCTCTCCTACTCATTCCATCAACAGACAATAGAAAATAGTACTTAACATGTGGTGACCAGATTTCTGTCTGGAAGGATAAATTATTTTTTCACACACAGTCTTAATTTCCTACATTTGTCCTTAAAAACTACAAAAAATAATTTTATGTAGGGTTCATTTTCTCATTATTTCACACATTTCCCTCTTTAAATATGAAACAAAAATGTCAAGCAATGCGACTGTTTAGCCCCAACCATGATGGCTTCCAGGACTGCATATTTACAATGGCCTCCCTTTTATATTTTTTTTTATGTGGCTTCTCAGTAAATTTTCTCAGTAAGACTTTCTGTCCACAAACGAGGGAAAGGGGGCAGAGCTTACTGCGGCAGTTGGCCAACAGCAACTCATCAGCCATAATTCAGAGGGAAGGGTTCACAATATACGCCAGGGGTCTTGGGTACGCTAACAGATTGCTCAGTGTTTGATTACATTCTGCCGGTGCCCGCTGTTTCAGCTGAAAATGTACCCACACCGCACAATTAGTAAGAGATGTGTCAGAGTGAATCACATTGACCTTTTTCTTCAATGAAATTTTATTGAGGGTAAGGTTTTCAGGGTAGAGTCTAATGTTTTTGTGTTCTGATTTCTGTTTATTCAAATCCTTGACTTCTTGTACGGTAGGGCTTCTCAGACTCGGTCCTCACAGTCAGCCGTGTGCAAGCACAGCAGTTCTCTTGATCAATTTAGCTTGTTAAATAAGCCTGTTAAAGTGCTTCTATTGTGATCCCTGCAAACTAATTAAGGCAATGCATATTTGGCCTTTTTCCAGGTGCTTTGACTTTGCGTTCTTCACTTCCCCATTCCAATGTTCAAATATTTTCAGTGACTCTGTAAACTAGGATACCACAGATTTCACTTGTCAGTCTATAATTTAAATAAAATATTACATTAAAATTCAGAGGTTACAATTGTGGTTGTAACAAGAAACAGAATGTGAGAGTGTGAGAAATACTTCTTACATTTCAATGGTACAACTATGCACAGCACCTGTGAACAGTAAATTTGCACACTGGTCACCATAAAGACCATGCCACATTCTGTATGTCCAGAGACAGACTTGAATAGCCAGTGTGTGCAGCGATCGAAGTTGCACCTCACTTGTAATGTGCAGTGTATATCCAGCACAAAGACATACTGAAAACATGAGGCAGATACTGTAATGATTGGGTAATCAAGCAACTTTAATTTCACTCCTACTGCAAGTCACTGCCATTTACTGTGTGTCCTCCTACTCAAAACCTGTCTCTTCAGTTTCTTTACATGAGCAGCCCTTCAACAACAGGCAGGCGTAGTGATTCACATGCCATGTTTCTTACAGTAAATCAGGAAGAAAATATATATCACTCCTCGAGCCTTTACATATTCCAGAGAATCAATTAACCACATAAAGGGAGGTATGTCCCCCTGCTTGTCACAAAAACAAAGCAGTTTGCACCAGCTCCTCGGTGTGTGAGCGTTGCTTACAACTCTTTGGAACTTGATCCGACAAATAAGGGTTTAGATTAAAATTATTCTTCACAGTGTGTGGTTTCCTTGTGATTGGTTAGTTAGTTAGTTAGTTAGATAGATAGTTTGTTAGTTAGTTAGTTGTGAGAACTTCCTATTATTCAATCATCTAGTTCCTGGCATGTTGAAAGCCTTCTCAATGCTATGGTTATAAATGGTTCTGCCACCTTCATTTCATATATAAATGGGGTACAGTACAGTACAAAATGTGCCTTGTATTTCTTTTCTAAAACATGACATTTATGTCACTGCTAAGACAGTGAACGAAGAGGCCTTATTTCTTTATTTTTTCATGAGCTGACTTGCTGAAGTAAAGCTCAAAATATTTCATTGATTTAATGACAAGCTGAGCTATAATTTCAAACTGTGTCACGATACATGGCAAAATGGCACCTTCAGGACATTCTGAAAATATTCTTCTTTAATTCTTTAAGAGATGCATGAAAATGTTGCGGGACTTCTTTCCTGTGTTTCTGAGTAACAGGGCCCCACAGATTGGCTTCCTTCCTGCGTTTCTAAGTAACAGGGCCCCACAGAAATGACTTCCTTCCTGTGTTTCTAAGTAACAGGGCCCCACAGATTGACTTCTTCCCTGTGTTTCTAAGTAACAGGGCCCCACAGAATTGACTTCCTTCCTGTGTTTCTAAGTAACAGGGCCCCACAGATTGACCTCCTTTCTGTGTTTCTAAGTAACAGGGCCCCACAGATTGGCTTCTTCCCTGTGTTTCTAAGTAACAGGGCCCCACAGATTGACTTCTTCCCTGTGTTTCTAAGTAACAGAGCCCCACAGACTGGCTCTGTTTCAGGGAAGCGGGTCTATAAGGTAAGCATGATTAGATTCTTAGCCACACGAACAGATGCTGTCAGAGTATCAGCACCTGTTAGCATGCTGCGTAATGAATCGAGCTGCCCCAAGTCCCAAGTCTAGCATGGAGGATCTAGTGAAGGTATAATATGACCAATCCTATCACCTATCACCTGTCTCGGCTTTCGGAGGGTAAGGGGACCCTGTCAGTCTCCGATGCTTCATTAGAAAGGACTCCACCTCTAGACCCTGAAAATGGATTAAAAATATTGATTTTTTTTCTGCGTGTCTTGGTAATCCTTCAAATGTGAAAGTCTTAGAAATTCTAATGCAGTTCAGCTGACGTGCAGTGTAAAGGAGAGCTCCCTTTGGGTGGGTCCGGAGTTTAAGAAGTTATTAAATATTATTCTTAAGTATTAAACATGTACCGGGCAGAACATGGCAAAATTTGTTTCTGTCTTTAGGGTACTGACTGGCTCTTGCTCACAAGAATCAGCTATATGAGTGATCCCTCAGGAATGGGAGGTAATTGAACTGTAATATAAACATGTTTATGAAAAAAAGCTGCCGCAATATTTATTTTGATTTATTTTTAATGCACAGGTGCACACCTGCATTCCTGTAGATCCAGAGTGTATCGGTTTTCTTATTATTCCATTCAGTTACTGTCGTAATTTTGTAATCTGCTGTACACACCAGTGATGTACTGCTCCCATACTGGAGTGCAGCGAAACCTTTATATACAGTGTGCTGCTGTAGCTCATGACTATATCAGAAATGTCAGATTAAATATATGACTGTGCTGAAAGTTAAGAGCACGGGTTGGCCTGCGGTCATGAAGTGCATCAGCTGTGGTCCTGGAGGGCCAGTGTGTGTTTTTGGGTTTTTAAAAAATGACCCTGGCTTAGTTTTCTAAACAACTGTTCGTATGCCAACGCTGGGGCAGCAGTGTAGTACAATGGGTAAGGAGCTGGTCTTGCGAACTAAAGGTCACAGGTTAGACTCCCAGGTAGGACACTGTCGTTGTACCCTTGAGCAAGGTACTTAACCTGCATTGCTTCAGTATATATCCAGCTGTATAAGTGGATGCAATGTGAATGCTATGTAAAAAATAAGATAAAATAAATTTAAGTTGTGTAAGTTGCTCTAGATAAGAGCGTCTGCTAAATGCCTGTAATGTAGTGTTTACTCTGAGTAAACGATCCAAGGGTATATGAGCAGCCTTCAACTGCTGCTCAGTAGTTTACAAAAAAAAAAAAATCAAGATTGAGTAAATAATTAAGTGTAGTTAAGAACAGGGATTGGTATGAAAATCATCAAAATGGTGAGCTCTTATTGTGTGCCCCCGCTCTAATGGATGGCATGGAGCAGAGGGATCCTTTGCAACGGGGGTGTAAAAACTCCGCTCCTGGGAGGCTGCAGTGTCCACAGGTTTGGTTGTTTTCCTTTCAGTCTGCAGCCCATTTGGACCTTGGAAACGAGCCCGGGGGGGGGCTGTTTGGCAGACCGGGTGGTCAGACAGATCGCTTAATTAGTGAAATGGACCCGAAGAACCAGCAGACACTGTGGGGCTCCAGGATCAAGGTCCAGTACTCCACCCTTACAATATATCAGAACTTTTAACAAGTCAAGTTCAAAACGCTGTGATTGACGTGACGTCAGTTATTAACATGTTAGCTTTGCAGGAGTATTTCAGAACCGCGTTTCTCTGAGCAATGTACACTTCACGCCACAGATTTCCTTTTGAAGAAACCAACAATCAAATATTGTCAAGTGCACTTTGCTTGTAATTGGTTTCCATGGTAGTAAATGTTGCCCTGATGTCAAGTGTTTCTTAAATTACTGTGTGCATGTGTGTGCGTGTGTGTATATGTGTGTAAAATGTATTCCAAGCCCTTAACTGTATCCAACACTACTGAGTAAATGATCATTTCCTTGTTTTAAATAAATATACAAGCAGATGGCAAAAGTACTACACAATTTTGCAGTTTGTGTACGTAGTTTTTATTGGATAGTTGTGTAGTATAATATATTATAGCATATAGTTTACGGTGTGTGTGTGTGACTTGTGTGTGTGTAAAATGTATTCCAAGCCCTTAACTGTATCCAACACTACTGAGTAAATGATAATTTCCTTGTTTTAAATAAATATACAAGCAGATGGCAAAAGTACTACACAATTTTGCAGTTTATGTACGTAGTTTTTATTGGATAGTTGTGTAGTATAATATATTATAGCGTATAGTTTGTCGGAACAATTCAAGAAGGCTTCTGCCCAGCAATAATGACTTGGGTACAATGAACTTTCGTGAAGAGGCGTCACAGAAAACCGCGGCAACGGTATGCTGGAGATGGAAGGAGTGTCACTCACCCATGGTAATGCCCGTGGTCATTGGAAAAGCCTGTTCCTCCAACTCCCGAACTCATGTGTGGATCATTCTGGCTAATATCCGTGTTTATAACTGTGCGTTTCCTGAAGTCATCGTCTTCGATTAAAATGCGTTTCCTTTCGTTCATTTTAGCGCATCATTCCCATCGTGCGTTTACGAGCAGCGCGGACCGCAGCGATGACATTTTGGGACCTGGGACCAAGCTGGACTTACCTCCCCGTCAGATTCCAGGGAGAGAATTCAGAGATGTTGGATCTCTTCGCGTTTGTGACGCGTTACGCTGCGCCGGGCAATGGGGGTTTTGTGGATGGTTTCAAGTGTAACCTTGCCTCTTGGAATACTTAAATCTGTCTTTGAGGTGTTCGTTCGCCGTTGTGAATTTCCTGTCGCAAATCTTCACATAACGGAGCGAATCTTCTTTAAAGAAATAGTTGCATTATCAGAAAATACTTCGTAATGAGGTGAATGGGGTAATAATCTATTGTCATAGTCGGCGAAGCCGGTGGTGAAATGAAAGAACTACTCTATTATCCGCAATCTATTCTCTGTGTGGGATGGGTACTGAGGTGTGGGAGAGCAATGCAGAAGGAAAAAAAAAACAAGTTTGGGACATGATAGATGTGCGCGTGCCCAATGACTCTCTATGCTACTATAATTGCATGGCATTGACTAGCCTGCTGGTAGCCTAATAAAGTGTCACCGTATTATTTATGTTATTGATTTAAAAGAGACCAGTGATTCCTGCCTCACCGTTAAATATCCATTTACCTGGGATTTTCCTACAATTGAAATATATTTCACATTATTTATAAATGGCTATGAGAGGTTAAATATACAATCACCTACAGTAGGCTATATAAATCAATAGAACATTCTGTACTGTAAATTGTAAATAGTAGTGGTCGACCTGAACGTATTAATGATAAACTTACATCTGGTCAGCAATAACAAATTTCAGTGGTGCTGAAAGTAAACTGTAAATTTACTTTATTGAAGTACAAAATCAATATGTGTTAATTTTGAACTGAAATTGCAGCACTTGAAGCCCACATAGGCACTCAATACTACATGCACACACACTAACTGGTCTCTAATTCAAATTTAAATATAGCTTCATGAATAAATGAATGGGTACTAAGCGATGTTTACTGCAACGTGACAGTGGCCATGTTGTTTCGAATTTCCAGTGATGGGTTTTTAGAGCTTGGCCCAGACATCCTGTGTCCCAAATCATATATATATATTTTTTTTTCTTTTTTTTGTTAAAGTTCCACCAAGTGCCCTGTCTTATAGTCATATTTATATTATTATATCAAAGGGGAAATATGTTTTGAACAACGCTACTGCATGAATACTGTACACCAACATATTATCAGTGTGCCAAGTTACTGTATGTAAAATTCACCTAGGAAATTAATGCAGAAATTTGATAAGTGACAGGTGAATAATGAAGCCAGTAAAAAGGGTGGCGATGCACTTCCATTGCTATCAAAATATGGCGCTCAGTCACCAAGAGCTACTGACACACAAAAAAATGACCATGTACACATACATACACTTACAAAATAAAATTAGAATAAAAAAACTGGATTTTTAAAATCCTGTCTGTTTACTTTAAAATCAGCTTTCAGTATTGATTTAAATCAACTTTATAGCATGGAGCCAGTTAAACATTGGTTATGGCCTTCTTGACAGTTTCATTTAACTTTGTTTTTTTATTTTTTATTTTTTATTTTTTTTTAATGAAAAAAATGTATTCCTCAAAATGCTCCAGGCTGAAAAGTTCATATAATCTGATGGAGAAATTAATATGAGTTTCACATCCATATAATAGTGTATTCATGGCTTCACGCAGAACCTCACACCACTACTCTGAATCACGCAGGAACAATCTGTTGTCCATTTCATTAATCAGTCATCATCTTCGTTTCCCTTCGTTTCTGAAATACACGTTTTATCTGTTGCCATGGTAAAATATTCTCCACACATAGGCAATATATCATATGTGCTTAAACCTGGTAAGGTGATATTTTCTGTTGAAACGCATCCTGACAGTTAGGTTATGGGTGTAAAATTGCACCTTGGTCCATGACCCAAAGAGTTTTGCATCCTGGTGGGAAGCAGCGACATCTGCTGGACAGGCGTGAAGATGTAGATGATTTAGTGCGCTGCAGTTGCATTACCAACCTGCTGTTGAAAATTACACAAATACAAAATAATGCATACACGAGGGTGGCACTGACTTCTATTTGCATAATTAGTCAAAAGCCATTTAGCTATCTGTTACAGAAATAGGCCAAGGATATGACTGTAATTTAAATATTGCAAAATTCGATGATTGAACTTGAAATAAAAATGGTTGCAATATGTTGTAGTCTTTGTTGTTACTTAAATCGCTGTGTGCGTATGATCCTCGTGTATCTCACCCTCGTAACCTGTAGCTGATTATGCTTGTTGTCAAGGAAGTGCGTCCCTGGTTGTGAAGAAAGCAGGGGTGCAGAGCACCGGGGTATAGAATGACGAACCTGTGTCTTTGGGCGAACCTCCTTGGTAAATCCGAGCTGGGTATTTGGTCAGACTTGTGTTGCTGCATTTGTACTTACGTTAGCCGCCGGCTAACTAGCTTTGCGTTATATTTAGGTTGAACTGAACACCAATTTGCCAGCCACCGTATTTTGCTAATCTAACGTAATCTAACATTGTAAATCAACAATGTGACAGTGTGTGTTTATTAGAAAGTCACAAAGCTTGCTGTTGACTAGCTTGCGAAAATGATCTGTGTGATTTCGTGAATTCAGAGAAAAGTATGCTTGCTTCATTGCCTGTTTTGCGTTGAAGCGGCAAAGTAGTAGCCTACGGTATCCGGTGGCACTGATATAATTTCTCAAGATATGCCATCTTGACCGCGCCTGACGGACTTTGACCGAAGATTGCGGTCACTACACCTGCGACCATCCATTCTTGAGAGAGTGATGCTGCCGTATTTCTTGGACAACGCAGACCCTCCGTATCCTTTACTTTGCTTACCTAACTTCATATGCTAACTGGTTGTATTTCGTGTGATTGGCTTAATAACTGTAAGTTAATTTCTCTAGTTACAATATATGAGGAACTTATTTTTGCCTGGTGCCACCTGACGTTAAATAGGTATCTTAAATTCCTAGCTGTAAGTTAACTAAATTATTAGTGCTGCCTTGAGTAGTGTGTGCCTTTTATACCGTGTGCTTAACGTAACGCTAGTATTTAGTATTTAGAATAATGAATGTAATTAGATTATAGGCTATCCGTTCAAACATTACACCCCAAAAAATCCTCTAAGTGACCTTTCGCACAAACTTTCAAGACTTTTCTTGTCGAAGTCATTCATAGCTTGAACTCGAATACATTTTACATTGGCGCTTCCCCCGTATTTATTTATTTATTTATTTATTTATTTATTTATTACCAACGCTCGGCAACCCTGATCCGAGTGAGCACCAATGTATTTGTGCAGAGCCGAGGTAAACTGGAGACTTCATTTGACAACTTTGTTCAGCTATGGAAACGGACTGGAAGTTGAGCTTGTGGGCCACTAGAGGGTGCGTTTCCATTGGACCATATTAACAGCAAGTACTACAGTTCGGTGAAGTTGCACTTTCTTACAGTACATTCACTTGCCAGCTTGATTATCCGAGAGAACAGCTCCGATGAGAGTTATCAGTAGACGTACCTGGCCAAAAATACGAATGAAAAATCTTGTGAAAGCTATATGTGTGCATGTGTGTGTGTATTTGAGTTCTAATACGACTGCAGTCAGCATTATAATTCCTTAACATAGCAAAGTGTCGGAATAGTCGGGCCACGACTTGCATTTGAAGATGATCTTCACGCCTTGGCGGAGGAGCGGAAGGCGTGCAGGGCTCGCGCGCACAAACTGTCCGTGGAAAATAATCGGCGCAGAAAGTAAGTCGATCAAACTCAGACTCATTGTATCGCACTGACAGTCACACTTACGTCAGTGCTGTAGCAGTGCTGTAGCAGGCACTGCAAGTGTAAAGTCAGATTTTGTCATAGACCCAAATTTGTGTCCGTGGAAACAACATTTATCTGCATCCTTATCCGGGTCTGGCGCTCTGATACGAGGCGGTCGATGTTCGGCTGCACGCTGCGGGTTTGCCTAATTAATGAGCGCCCTGGAAGTGTGACCTTCAGGGACTTGATCACGTACCTTCTGCATTGCGAGCCCAAGACCTGGCAGCTCCACGGCAAGCTAACACCTTTGTGCTCTGGTTTTGTAGCTCGCAGCACAGGTGTGATTGACTCCGGTGATTATTCATTTATGCAGTGTTGTGTAAGGGGTTACGGAAACTGGGCTGCTAATTCAAAGACGTTTGTGGGTTCAGTTCCTAGCTGGTGGATTCAGTACTGCTGCTGTAGCCTTGAGCAAGGTATTTAACCCAAATTACTGCAGAGAAATATCCAGGGGGACCCACTGATTGGATGTGAAGCTGTAATCTGTGTAATTTGCTGTGTAAAAGAGCACCTGCAGAAAGCAGAAGGGACAGAACTGTGTGGAATTGCAATTGAACACATTTCCATTCAGTTCTCTCTGTCTCTGGCACTGCAGGTGTGATTGCGTGATCCAGGAGATAATTCATTTCATTTAGCCTATATAAACATAACCAGACTGTAAATTACACTTTTACCAGTACTGCGTACTGGTGATGCATCTGAATAGAGTTGGTTAAATTTCAAGTCGTCATTGTGTAATTCATACATTTCTTTTTGGTCTGTCCTTCAGTGTCTTTATGTGTGGATAGCAGGTATTTCACAGGAATAATAGCCCCTGAGGAGGCGGTGGGGCTGCTGGGTAATGGGTGGGATAGCTCTGGGTGTCCCAGTGCATTGTGGGTTCCTCAGAGTCTCGGAGGAGATTGTGGGGTATGCTGGGTAACGGGTGAGGTTGCTGTGGGTGTCTTAGTGCATTGTGGGTCCCTCAGAGCCCAGGCGGATTTTGGGGGGCTGCTGGGTAACGGGTGGGATAGCTCTGGGTGTCCCAGTGCATTGTGGGTCCCTCAGAGCCCAGGCGGATGTTGGGGGGCTGCTGGGTAACGGGTGGGATAGCTCTGGGTGTCCCAGTGCATTGTGGGTCCCTCAGAGCCCAGGAGGAGCGGAGGCAGGCGGTGGAGCTCCGGGAGCAGAAGCTGCGGGAGGAGATCCTGCAGGAGCGCAGACGGAAGCTTCTGGAAGCTACAGAGCAGCACCAGAGGGCCCACCTGCCTCCCTCGCAGCGGAGGAGACCAGGTGAGCGGCCCTGAGTCACATGACCACTGCGGTCACCCTGCAGCTCCTGGGGACACCATTGCGGAGCAGTGACAGGCTTACTGCAGTGCGGTTCGTAAGTATTTGGACAGTGACACAAGTCTTTTTGTTGCTTTGTTTTGGCTATTACTCTAGAACACTGGATTTGAAATGAATATGAGGTTGATGTGCAGATGGGCAGCTTTAATTTGAGGGTATTTACATCCATATTGGGTGATCTATGTAAGAATTGCAGACCTTTATTATACCTAGTCCCCATTTTAGGGGACCAAAAGTAATTAGACAGCTGCCTGTCATTGCCGAAATACTTATAGACTGTATTTTCACCAGTGTTCCCAACAAAATTCTTCATCCATTTTATTGAGCGTATTGCTTTGTGAAAAACCTGCCTCAGCTTTGTGAAAAAACCTGCGGGACTGTAATCAGATTTGGACCAGCATTTAAAGAGTTAAAGTGTTTCAGATATGTATCTGACACCTAAGTCTGGTTTTTAGTGCACACTGTGCCTGAAACAATGCTCACACCCTATTTAACTTATTGTCCCATTTATTTATTTATTTTTTGTTGTCAATTTATGTTGTGCCAAATGTCAATCTCAATGAACAATTACACATGTGTGACTCACGATAAGCCTTGTCTGTGATTTCAAACGGTAGAATTTCAAACGGCAGTTTAAACAGTTGTTTTGCAGTTACCGGCAGACCAGCCCATCTCCTAGACAACGCTCTCAGAAGGATCGAGGGCTCCTTCAGTTGGTGTGGTCTGCAGTCACCATTCTACCCTGGGAGCCCCAGTACTTTCAGGTGGAGCTGCAACTGTTCAGCTCAAGATTCAGTTTTAGCACTGTGCGTAGAATAACTGGTTGGAATTTTGCCATGGCGATTGATCACTGTAGGCAGCACAGTGGTGCAGTGGGCAGCACTGTCGCCTCCAGCTAGATGGTCCCTGGTTTGAGTTATGAGTGGTTATGAGTATGTGAGTGAATGGTGTGTGAATGGTGTATGTTTTCTGTGATGGACCTGGCGGCCTGTCCAGGGTGTATTCCTGCCTCTGGCCCATTGCATGCTGGGATAGGCTCCAGCACCCCATGGGAAAGAATTGTAGGAACACATTTTGGAAGGAACCCAGCTATAGTGGGAGGGGGTGGGGGCAGTGGCAGTTGTTAACAATGAGCTAAATGGTAACAGGAAGGTATCAATCAGAGAAAATAGTCACTGTGGTTGGGTGTATTAAGGCCAGTAGTATTAAATTGTTTGGTAAAATAGACAGTCTAGGCTAAGAACTTCTATTACTATGCAGTTTCTAAAATGTGTTAAACCTCTGGGTAACTCTTCTGGTGGTTTATCTTGTGCAGACGCTGCCATTCTTCCTCAAACGCCTCCGCTGTCTCCAGCAAACTGCACCAGCAGAGGCAGCTCTCTGCAGCCATCGCTCACGTCAAGCTGCTACAAGGAAAGAGCAACAATGACCCACAAAACAGAGATCTGTGCTTTTACATGAAACTCCGGGAGAAACAGCACCCCCTGTTGGAGGGACGGTGGAACAGCAAGCAGGTAGAACGTGCCTCTGCGTGCTGCGGGCTGTGTGCGAACCTGCTGCTCGGCCAATGAGAAGCCCGCCACAGTGGGATCGCTGGAAATTCAGTTTGATTGGAATCTGCCGTAATCTGATCTGCCTGCTTTTTCTTTTTCTGTTTTTTTCTTTACTTCAAAGAAGGGGTTTATTTCATCAGCATAACACGTTCGTGCAATTAGGCGAAAGGTCGTTTCCTTAAACAGCAGCAGTGTTCTGTTCTTGTCCTTCTGTCATCGCAGGGTTATTTATAGTTTGCTGGTGGGTGGGATCTGACTCCAAGCTGTAATAAAGTGCCTTGTTTTAATTGCGTGTGTAAATATTGGCTACGTGTGATATCTGAAACCTTTTTAGATGTGTCCTTAGCACAGTCCGTTTTAGTGCTTAGTAGCTTAGGTCTAGATAAATGTTTAAAAGACAGAAAATAAATTCAGCACCAGCAAACTAGATGAAAACAGAGTAGGATATGTTGTGTTTCATGATGCTTATGATGTTATTAACACACTTTTTATTTCACTTGTCAGTGAACTGTTCAGTCCGCTGTTTTGTTTAATTAGCCAGGATATATAAACTTGAATGAATGACAGTTTATAAACTGGGATAAATATTTGAACTAGTTCTTTTACTACATCTATAAAGTCTTCAAGGGTAGGTAAGGTGAAGGACAGTGAAAATTTTCTTTTGTTCATGTGTTGAAAGAGCAGATGTCCCAAGCTGTAATTTTCTATATCTTGTAATTGTATTTGAACTTAATGCTAATAATCCAGTCTGTGGTTACTATTCCAAAAGGGTGAGCTTATTTTTATTTATTTTTGTCTCTCTTCTCCAGTGTCTCTGCGTCTGTCTGCCTGTTTGAGAGGAATTTGTTGTCAGGAGAACAGCGGCGGTGTGTAATTTTAGCCCTTAGCTCCACCTGCCAGAGCCTGCTGAAAGATGGGGGGGCTGGGGTGCGGGGGTGCGGGGGGGTTGGGGGAGTGGGGGTGCAGACACAGGCGTCTTTCAGAGTGCCGTGCCGTCGCAACCCGCTGGCGGACCCACACGCTTGCCTCTCCGTGCCCGCACGCTCTGGAATGTTACCTGCTCTGGGCGTGGGCCAGCACGTAACCCCCCTCCCCCTCCAAGCACCCCCCCCTTCAAACACTGGAGGGGGGGGGGGGGGCATAACCGCTGTCATTTCTCCCGGCACCTGGTCTATTTGCGCTGATTTTACTGCTCTGCAGATGAACCTCGCTCTCACTACGTGTCAGATAGGAGCCGAAGTTTATCTGTAGCACAGGCTGCCTGTACACTGTACTGTGGACACGGGTATACTGCAGTGTTACTGTACTGTGCTGTAGTGCACTGTAGACACGAGTATACTGTAGTGCACTATAGACACGAGTATACTGTAGTGCACTATAGACACGAGTATACTGTAGTGCACTGTAGACACGAGTATACTGTAGTGCACTATAGACACGAGTATACTGTAGTGCACTGTAGACACGAGTATACTGTAGTGTACTGTAGACACGGGTATACTGTAGTGCACTGTAGACACGAGTATACTGTAGTGCACTATAGACACGAGTATACTGTAGTGCACTGTAGACACGAGTATACTGTAGTGCACTGTAGACACGAGTATACTGTAGTGTACTGTGGACAAGAGTATACTGCAGAGCACACACCGGAAGCATTCAGCATTCAGCATTCATTTACTGTGTGTTTTAGTCGTGTTATGTTCTGATTACACAAGGAGGGGTTTTATTGTATGTGTCTTATGATTTTGTTTTTTGTTTTTTTTAAATTTGATTTTGTGTCTGGTGGGGTTGGCAATGGGTTTCTTATGGCTGTCACACTGTAAGTTCAATATTTACGCAGTGTCTAAGAGGATATGATATATTATAAAAGGCTAAATTAAGCTGTTTAATTACTAAAGAATAAAATACTGGTTTGGCCAGACAATGTACATGCGTGGAGTGCTCATACCAGAGATGGATGGTTTCAGTTCCAAATCATATTAAATTCAAAGAACTTTTAATACTAACTCTAACTGTTAAATAACTTCTAAATTACAAACATTACATTAGAATGCTGAACTTACCTTGTAAAACTCTATAAACTGTGTATTGCTTAATTTCTTTCAACCAATTGAAAGCGGAATTTAAACAAAACCAGGGAAACCGACAAAGTTATGATGGTTCTCGTTTATATGTTTTCCTCTAAATAAGAACCACCTGTCTTGTGTGTGTAATTTAAAAGCAAGAATTTCCCATAAAATAAGAATGCGAAACGTTTCCATAAAGTATTTATTGAGCATAATCTTTGAACATATTGGCTGGAGTCTACAGTTAGCAGCCAAATGTATTGTAAAATGGGGTTCAGAACAGGAATGAATAATGCTATGTGCTAATGGCTATGGGCATAGTTTACTGCACTTCTTAACAAGACAGCATTTGTATTGGTTTCATTCACAGATTATATCACAGACGTATCGCGGTGTTGCTTTATGGCAAACGATGCATTTAATTTTAATTTTATTTCTACTCCGTTTGGAATCCATAATCAAGACTAAATTTGGGAGAATCATAGATGACTTTCCCATATTTAAATCAAGCATGACTTGCCCATATTTACATTTGTATTAAACTGTGCCTCCCTCTGTGTGACAGATGGTTTGTGTTTGTTTGTTGTCATTCCCTTTAGGAGAATCCCCAGGATGTCCGTCAGCCGGGTCAGACTGAGACACTGTCCAGCCTGGAAACAGAGAATTCCCACCATAGCCCCTCCCACTCTATTGGCCCCTCCCACTGTACTGGCCACTCCCACATGTCTAGCCACTCCCACACCACTTGTCCCTCCCACATATACAGCCTCTCCTATACCTCTGGTTATGCGCAAACCTCTAGCCACTCCCACACTGCTGGCCCCTCCCACACTCCAGGCCCCTCCCATGCTGCTGCTGTCAGAAGTGCTTCTTCTTCCTGGTTACGTCCTTCCCTGCTCCTCAGCAGCTGTCAATCACACGGCCCACTAGAGCGCAGTCATGGCGCACGTTCTGCATCTGCGACGTCCGAGGAGAGCGTCGCTCGCGCTCGGCAGGAAGTGGTGAGTCTCAACTTCCTGCCCACAGAATCACAGAGGACAGAGGAGCTCGGAGCTTCCGGAGAGCCAGGGTACGAGGGCCCACCAGCCAGGGCGGGGCCCGGGGGGGAAGAGCCTCAGTCACAGCCCGACGTCACAGTCTCTGCAGCTCCGCCCGTCCCGAGCGACCAAAACACGCCGACTCAGAGCGGGACGGCGGCCATCTTGGATCATCAGACTCCCAGCAGTACGGCCAATCAGCTGAGGGGTTTAAGTGACACGGTTCCCCTGGCTTTGCCTCGCGGGGCGTGGGCCGGCCCAGACGCTCCCGCCACGGAACTTTCCGGGCCGACCGGAGGTGGAACAGCGGCGGAGTCTGTGCAGCGGACGGGAAATGGCGCAGACCGCTACTCCAGCCGCGCGTCGGTCGCTCTACCAATCGGAGAGCACAGCCGAGGAATGGGCTCAGGCCGGCCAATCGCAACACCTGCTGCTTCGCTCAGCACCGTAAATCAGAGCATCTCCACGCCTGAGGCCCCTTTTATGGCAAACGCAGAACCACGGCCAACCGGTCGTATATCCACCGTAGACGTTAACTCCGACACCGCCCTCAATAAAGACGAGGACAGAGCGTGTCCAGACAGCTCCGACCCTTCAAATCAAATAAACGCGAGCGACCGCACAGAAGAAGGCGTTCCTACTGGCGCACCCTATCGAGAGACGTTTAGACGCCCATCTACAGATCCTGTTTCCGGCGCCAGCAATGTGAAATCCCTTAAAGGGATACTTAAGAAGCAGTCTAAGTATGCGGCGGGCCTGTCCGGACCCTCTCGGGCCTGTGGCAGTTTTGATTTCCCCAAACCAGCGGCGCCGTGGGTAAGACACGCCGCGGAGCGGGCTAAACCTGACGGCAGGGCGCCCGAGACCGCCGAGAGGAGGCTGCGCTGGTCTGATGAAGAGCGCGGAAACCCGGCCGCGGACGGCTCGGGGGGGGGGAGGTGCGCGACCGGGCAGACGGGAGGGAAGGGCACGCCCCCTCAGCTTCACCCAAATTCAGCTGAGCTTCAGAGGGGTCCTCTCTGCGCCGGACAGGTCTCCTCCACCGGCTACCACTTTGCCAAACGGGCGTGGTCAGACAGCGGGGACCGGGACGGCGGGGGCCGGGACGGGGCGCCCCAGGAGCGCAGGCTGGGTAAAAGCAGCCCTCCCCGGGGAGGGTCCCGCACCCCCAGGGCCCCCAGAAGAGCGGGCTCTGCCCCGGCGGGCCCGTCCAGGAGGGGTACGGGGGCGAGACCTCGGTCGGCCGCTGGCCGCGGCGAGGCGGGGCAGCGTGCAGCGAGGACCCAAGCGAGGACGCTCTCGCCCCACCCCCCCGCCCCCTGCCGCGCAAATCCAAAGGTGACGTAGAGGGCTCGTCGCCAAGCAACGAAGCTCCTGTCGGCTGTGCCGCACCAGAGCGTTGTGCCACCATGACCGTTAGCAAGCTCACCTTTACATGGTTCCCACCCGCCTGTTCTCTCCCCCGCCCCACCCACGAAAATGTCACCACAGCCATCTGCATTTCCGCCCGGCAGGATCCACTGGGCGGCACTGTTGGGGAAAGCAGACTGTCTCACAACAGCGCCTCCACAGGCCGGGAGGTCTACCAGCATGGGCGTGGCATCCGCAGCACTTTAAGATATACTTTATTGAACCCCGTGGGGTAATTTGTCCTCTGCATTTGACCCATCCCAGTTACTTGGGAGCAGTGGGCAGCTACAGTGCAACGCCCGGGGACCAACTCCAGTTCTGGGGCCAGAGCCTTGGTCAAGGGAAACTGCAGGAGTGCACCTAACATGCACTAATTTAGCACCCAAAGACACCAGTTCAGCTTTCCACAGCTGTGTTTCTGTATAGTCAAGAGCAGATTTCTTTTTGTAATTTTGTCTGCAGTTGTATTAGCTGTTCATGGCTATATTTGAGCTTAAATTTTTACATTTTTTATATATATTTTTTGTGGTCTAATGAACATGTTTTCCAGATATTTCAGTATTTTGTCAGACTGGTTACAGTAATTCAGTGATCTCCAGCTCCAGCTGTTTTACAAACATCGATAACAGTACAGGAACTTTAGTTCCTTAGAAATAAACTTCAAGTAGACTGGCTGTGAAGTTAGCGATGAAGCTCGAGGCCGTATCAGATATCTGTCCAAAACTCTGTCCTCCTGGATCATGGCTTCTAGTGAAATTTGATTCCAGTGAAAATATTTTGAAGTAGCACTGTCTCTGTTCCGCCAACTTGGCTGCTACGTTTAAGACAAGGTGTTCCTAGACTGTTTCTTCCATTTTTCTTCTCTTATTTGTCTTTGTTAATCTATCAAGATGAACTGCAATTTCTGTTTGAAAATGGAAATTATACTTTAATGATGTTTAAAGAAAAAGTGAGTCGACCATGAATTTAAATGTTAGGTTTGGAAGTTATTTTTTTAAACGGAATAGAAGCTCTTATTTCTCTTCAGTTTTTCCGTTCTGATGCTAGCTCTTGTTATTCAGTAATGCTTTGGCTTGGGATTCTTCTCTCGTGTGTTTCTCCAAGGATAAAGAATACACCTCTCATGGCATGTAATCAATTCCCATAAATCAGTTTTTGATTTTTAAACGGTTAACACTCATTTTTATGGACGTAATGTAAACAATATTGAATTATTTTTTTTTGTATAAAGCATTAAACGAATTCCGTGCTTGTGGTGGCTTGCTGTCTGCATGGCCTACGGCTGATGTTTCCCCCATCATCTTCAGGTGTGAGTAGGTAAGTCTGAGCAGGTAAGTCAGACCGCGAATGGGAGGATGTTTTGTTTTACACTTCGATGAGGTCAAATATTTGATCCTTGTCGTACTGCTTTATGTGACAGAACATACCGTTTAAGACTATATGACACAGGTTTTAGAGGAATGCGGTTTAGTTGTTTTGGGAATTTGAAACCAATAAAGACACAGTATGACACAGGTAATTACACAAGAAGGGGTGTGACTTAAACATTAATGATCTGCAGATTTGCATGCATGGGCGAGGGTTGGAAGTGTCTTGTCTTGATAGGATATCTTTGGATGTAGTGTTTTCATGGGAGGGTTTGCAGTGTCTCGTCTTGATGACATATCTATAGCTGTGTTGCATGTATTAGAGAGTCTGAGGCGTCTGGTTTTGATAGGATACCTTTGGATCTAGTGATCACTCAGGAGAGTGTAAGGTGTCTCATTTAATGATGTCATACTCTTGATAGCATCTGTTGTCGTAGTGCATACATGAATGAGTTTGGTGTCCTGTTTTGATGGCATATCCATGGGTGCATTAAAAGATGACCTCACAACTGGCAAAAACATTCCCCCCCCATCCCACAGGATGGGCCCAGTTCACATGACACGCAGGAAGTGAAGTGCTTGTTTGGGTGTTGAAAGTCTCTCTTATTGCAGATAAGATCTGTGGTCATGGGAGGACGCTCTTCTGGGCCCACGTTTCAGACGTGCTCGCGCGCCGTTTCTGTTTACAGTCCAAACGGGCCTTGGAGAATGACCAGCGTCCTCGTGTTATCTAACACGGCTGCTCCACACAGTATCAGAGCAAAGCATCGGAACAGAGCTGGGAAGATCTACAGCAGCTTCACAAACAGCCGTTACTGAGCTGAGCAGATCTACATTACTGAGCTGAGGAGATGCAGCTTCACAAAACAACGTTTGTGGTTTTGGCTAGAAAGACCGACAGCACATTTTAGGTGAATGGGGGTCAAGTGGGGAAGGACAGCCTTGAACATACAGAGAGCAAGAAGTACAGATGCGAGACAGATAGCATGCAGACAGCTTTGCCGGTACACTCAGGAAAAAAATCTGTTGGATTTACTCAGCTTAACTGTGGACAGTGGTGCCATGCGATTTGCTTGCTTTAAATGTACCCGATGTATTTGTGTTTTGTTGGCATGTTTGCGGCGCAAACATTGAATTATTGTGTGGAAGAAATATGATCTGGTTGAGTGCTTCACAATAGATGCTTTCTTTTTCTTCTTCTTTTTTTTTCAGTACAGTGTTCACAGCACACCCTGTTCCTCCCACATCTTGTAGATAATTATGATAAAGACTATGATAAACACAATTGTTCTCTCTGGTTTACCAGGAAAGACAGCTATCAGATTAAAATAGCCCTGCTCAACACTACGCCACTGAGAATGTTCTGTTCGTCACCACGCACGCTGTCTACGTGTTTGCTGGGTGACCACAGAGCTTTTCATTAAAAAAAAAAAAAAAAAACTTTTCATATTTTATTTTTTTAAAACTTATGTTATTTCAGCTGAAGTCTGCTGAAATCAGAACCATCTGGGCGTGAGTGGGATAAGGAGCAAACGGCTGTTTTATCTTACTGTTTGTTTTGGGTGCGGTTTGAATGCGTTGCCAGGGCAGTTAGGTGTCTCGTCCTGGATGTCATGTCAGTAGGTGCAGTGCATGCATTGGTGAGCTTTTAGGCGTCTCGTCCTGATGACATATCAGTAGGTGCAGTCCATATAAGGGAGAGCGTCTCGTCCTGATGACATATCAGTAGGTGCAGTCCATATAAGGGAGAGCGTCTCGTCCTGATGACATATCAGTAGGTGCAGTCCATATACGGGAGAGCGTCTCGTCCTGATGACATATCAGTAGGTGCAGTCCATATACGGGAGAGCGTCTCGTCCTGATGACATATCAGTAGGTGCAGTCCATATACGGGAGAGCGTCTCGTCCTGATGACATATCAGTAGGTGCAGTCCATATATGGGAGAGCGTCTCGTCCTGATGACATATTGTATCTGTGGGTGCAGTATATGCATTGGTGAGCTTTTAGGCATCTCGTCCTGATGACATATCAGTAGGTGCAGTCCATATACGGGAGAGCGTCTCGTCCTGATGACATATCAGTAGGTGCAGTCCATATATGGGAGAGCGTCTCGTCCTGATGACATATTGTATCTGTGGGTGCAGTATATGCATTGGTGAGCTTTTAGGTGTCTCGTCCTGATGACATATCAGTAGGTGCAGTCCATATACGGGAGAGCGTCTCGTCCTGATGACATATCAGTAGGTGCAGTCCATATACGGGAGAGCGTCTCGTCCTGATGACATATCAGTAGGTGCAGTCCATATACGGGAGAGCGTCTCGTCCTGATGACATATCAGTAGGTGCAGTCCATATACGGGAGAGCGTCTCGTCCTGATGACATATCAGTAGGTGCAGTCCATATACGGGAGAGCGTCTCGTCCTGATGACATATCAGTAGGTGCAGTCCATATATGGGAGAGCGTCTCGTCCTGATGACATATTGTATCTGTGGGTGCAGTATATGCATTGGTGAGCTTTTAGGCATCTCGTCCTGATGACATATCAGTAGGTGCAGTCCATATACGGGAGAGCATCTCGTCCTGATGACATATCAGTAGGTGCAGTCCATATATGGGAGAGCGTCTCGTCCTGATGACATATTGTATCTGTGGGTGCAGTATATGCATTGGTGAGCTTTTAGGTGTCTCGTCCTGATGACATATCAGTAGGTGCAGTCCATATACGGGAGAGCGTCTCGTCCTGATGACATATCAGTAGGTGCAGTCCATATACGGGAGAGCGTCTCGTCCTGATGACATATCAGTAGGTGCAGTCCATATACGGGAGAGCGTCTCGTCCTGATGACATATCAGTAGGTGCAGTCCATATACGGGAGAGCGTCTCGTCCTGATGACATATCAGTAGGTGCAGTCCATATACGGGAGAGCGTCTCGTCCTGATGACATATCAGTAGGTGCAGTCCATATACGGGAGAGCGTCTTGTCCTGATGACATATTGTGGGTGCAGTGCATGCATGGGAGAGTTTAAGGCGTCTCGTTCTCATGGTTAAAACCGGAAGCATGTTTTTTACCAAGACAAACAGCTGTCGATGATCCACACATTATTGTATCAGGGGAACAGTTACAGGTTGTGAGTGAATTTAAATATCTTGGAGTTTTGATGGACCCTAATCTCTAATTCAAGGCACAAGTCAAAAAAATCTGCAAGCGAGTCAAACTCAACCTGGCCAATTTCCGTTTCATAAGGAATTATATGTCAACAGAGGCAGCTAAGATGTATGTTCATTCAATGATTCTTACACATTTTAACTACTGCCTAACAAGCTGGTCACAAGCCAACCACACGACACCTAAACCATTAGAGTCATTATATAAACAAACACTCAAAACAGATAAGAAACAAAGCCACTTTCACCACTGCTCAATCCTGGAAAAATATAACATCCTGAGCTGGGATAACTTAATAAGGTATGCAAATATATGCCTTGTCTATAAAGTTACTCACGACCAGAGGTGGGTAACCCGGCTTCAAAGAGTAAAAAGACTGACCATGCATTTGCTCCAGCACCATGCACTAAACCAGCTGATCACAATAATTAGTTCTCCCATCATGCTGAAGAGTTATGCTAATTAGAATCAGCTGGTTTAGTGCATGGTGGTGGAGCAAATGCATGGTCAGTCTTTTTACTCTTTGAAGCCGGGTTACCCACCTCTGCTCACGACTTGGCTCCACCTCCACTCAAAGCATTCGTTAGCCATCGAACGGGTACATCACGGGCATCACGAGAGGGGTTACTAGAGGGGACTGCATTATTCCAATGAGGAACAGTGCATTTAGCCCGTCTGCCTGGTCAGTTAGAGGGTCGCGAGAGTGGAACTCAATTCCAACTCACCTCAAAGAACTCAATACCTTCAGGTCTTTTAGCCATCACTTAAAACAATGGAGGATCAACATACAAACCTGTCAGCACTGAGATGTCACACGTCCTCTGCTTCTGTGTCATGTCAGTATGTCTGTGTACCCTCTAACCCTCTAACATCTGTTGTTGCTTGTGTTGACCACCATTTTTAAATAACTGTGTTTTTTTGTTTTGTTTTTTTTTCTTTGCTCTGTATGTTTTACTGTTCATCTTTATCTTTTATCTTTCTAGGAAGCCTTTTTATAACACTTTGGCCAGGGACTACAGATGAAAATTAGCCGTTTGGCTAAATCTGGTATATTTACATTTGTTGTTGATTAATATGCAGTGTCCCTTCTTAAATAAACTAAATAAATAAATAAATAAATAAATAACATATCAGTAGATGCAATGCATGCATGTGAGAGTTTACATTTAGGTGAGTAACATGTTTTATTGAACATATTTTCTGGGATGCGCAGGAGTGTTTTTGAGCTTGTTTGCTAATCTAAATTTGTATTACCCATGTGCTCTGTTTGGCCCGGATCTGATGCTCACCTGTGGAGACCCCTGCAACCCGTCACTCTGGGGTCAGATGTTACGGCTGTCTGTCTGTCTGTCTGTCTGTCTGTTTGTCTGTCTGGCTGTCTGTCCTTTCCACGGTCTGCTGCCACATCAGTTACCAGGACCAGGCTCCATATTAAAACCAGCAGCGTTGTGTTCAGTTCAGGAAATTAACTCAAAATTCAACTCACACGTGAATTCATTGAAAAATCCTCTTGGACATGTTTGCTTCTCCATAAGGAAACATAACTTATTTTGGTTTGAGTGCATAATATCTGGAAGATCCTATCTGTCAGGCAGAACGTTTAAATAATGTTAATAGCTTGAACTACGAAATATTACTAAAGACTTCTACTTAATTATATAAATGTAGTATTTAAGTACAATGTTCTGTGGACAGTTCACCAGTTCTCTCCTTGTATTAGTTCCCGGTTCAGCTTTGAGTTTTGCATGTTGTTGGATGGGCCAGATCTTGTCGTGTTTTTTTTCCATCTGAAACATGTCTTGAGGGGACAAATGCCTCTTGTTATGTCAGCGTACATAAATAAACCTCAGAGTGTCAGATTCACCCCCTGACCTCAGTTTATCTTTCCTTTGGCAAGTGTGAGAACAGGTCCCTGTGTGTGTAGCTAAGGGTTAAAAACGTTGCCTACAGTAGACTAAATAAGATAGTTTTCTTGCTGAATTGTAATAATACTCCAGAATGTCCTGATGCTTCGCAGGTGTGCGAGCGGTCTGTGGACGCAGTCCAATAGGTGCAGGTGGCTGGCATATTCCTGCTCCCTGTGCCAGTATCACAATCCTTCTGCACGAGGTCTGTGCCCTGTTCTGGAGCTACAGACAGAGCCGACTGCCTACGCTCCTATTTGTTATGTTATTTATAGAATAGTGCTTTTTTTACAGAAGACACACTCACAAAGACGCTTTACTGAAGAATCTTAAAAATTTGGAAGGACTGGGTCTAAACCCCCAAAACATCAGCAAGTTAAAAAAAAAGGAGAACTGTTGGAAATTTTGAAAACCGTTATGGATTTTCCCACTTTATTCGGATGAGGGGGAAGTGGAGAGGGCTGTAGCCACAGGTGGGATCACAGTGTGGAAAGTCTCATGGCTGGGGATGAAATTAAGGGGGGGGGGGGGGTTTAATATATGGGTGAGATCTCCGCCCTGTGTGCTGTGTCCCATGATCTCACACAGGCTGTAGGTTTTTAAAAATATTTTTTTGTTTCCCCTGTACCCTTCTCCAGCGCTGCCACCCCCAGGCGAGTGAGCTGGTGGAGGTACCCGTGTGCCAGCCCCTGGCATCCTCACTCTTCTTCCACACCAGTGGGATCTTTCCATTTTACACCGCTATGTTTCAGAAATAAAAATAATGTTGTAACCATAAGGTTCCAAATGCCTTGATCGTCCCAAGTGGTGTCCGCTTGCCCTCAAACAAACCAACAATGGCCTCCATGGAAATTCAATCAGTGACTCATTTAGCAGGAGAGCTCTAATTGACTCCGGCCCGCTCGGTGTTCCCCTCACTGCATGGGCTGTCCCGGCTTCGCTGGCTAACTAGCACAGCGGGTAGAGATTTCCCAGCTTTGCCGGCTAACTAGCACAGCAGGTAGAGATTTCCCAGCTTTGCCGGCTAACTAGCACAGCGGGTAGAGATTTCCCAGCTTTGCCGGCTAACTAGCACAGCGGGTAGAGATTTCCCAGCTTCGCCGGCTAACTAGCACAGCGGGTAGAGATTTCCCAGCTTCGCCGGCTAAGTAGCATAGCGGGTAGAGATTTCCCAGCTTCGCCTGCTAACTAACACAGCGGGTAGAGATTTCCCAGGTTCGCCAGCTAATTAGCACAGCGGGTAGAGATTTTCCAGCTTCGTCGGCTGACTAGCACAGCGGGTGGAGATCTCCCAGCTGAGGTAGAAGCAATCCAGGGCAGTTAGCATGTCGTGCGTTTTTGAGCACGGCTCGAAGCTGCGCCTCCGGACAGCCTGCCTTGACTTGTCTCTGAAGGTGGTGGTGGGGTGGGGGTGCGGGTGGGGGGTTGCGGGGGGGGGTGCTCAAGCACATCTGAAGAATTTGGCACCCGTTCGCCCTGGCCTCACGGCGTGATGAAACATACGCACGGCACAAACAGACCTGCCAAACGAGTTCCTGCCTGAGTCTGCTCCTCTTTTCTTTATTTCAACCCCTCACCCCCTACCCCCCCCCCCCCCCGCCCAAAAAAGAGGTTTCTTTAGGTTGTTTGGGAAAAAAATAAATCTTAAAAGTGCATTTGATTTAGACCATTTACTCATGTCTTTTTTTTTCAATCTGTAAAAAGTGATTTACTGCCTCCTCCTGACCCTGTTTTCCATTATTGCAAGATATGAGGTAAATCCTTTACTGTTTTGCCAGATTTCAAATCAAAGATTCTCCATTTTGTGTATTGCCCCATGAGTTATGTTTTTACCTTTATGGTATTCAGAGATTTTTAACAAAACCTCTGTGTCCACGCTTCAGAAATCGAGATTGAGTAATGGTCCCTTTTTTATGTGCTCAAATGTAGGTTAATTGCATTTTAAAAGCACAGGTATGTTTATTCCTGTCTGTTATTCCTGGGTACTCAGTCATGTGACCCATCTGTTCTGGAAAAATCCATATAAATGCCTCAGAAGCAGACCACAGGTTTAGGTGATATGTTAGTTATAGGTGGAGGCCACATTGTTCCGATGCTCTTTTAAGTAAGCTCCATCTAATGAACGGAAAACTGCGAGAATAGACTTGCAGACAAATGTTTTTTTTTTTGGTTTTTTTTTTTACATTTTGGTGACTTGTCTGTGCCCTAGAGCCGACACTTCACTTGGTATGAAAGGGCACAAAATTGCGGTTTCTTTATTTATTTTTTCTTTAAATCCGCCCACTGGGGTTATTCAAGGAGGGTGATTGACGCTGGTTCTCAGACACAGAAAGGTGGGGAGGGGGGTTTTGCGGGGGGGGGGGTGGGGGGGGGGGTGAGGTGTGCGCAAAGAGAGGCCTGAAGACACAGTGTCCATCTAAGGGATTCCCCCAGGTGAGATTACCTGCGCAGGACTCCGGGGGGGGGGGGGAATTACCAACCCCCCCCCCCCCCGTACAATGCAATCTCCCTCCCTCTGACACCTTACCTTTCACAAGGCTTACCTGTCATTATTCTCCTTTTCCAGAGGGAGGGAACCTGGTACCTGGTCTGACTGCAGCATTAAAGACAGCCAAAAAAGGAAATTGATGGCATTCTGAAATATGAGATCAGCTGGGTGGGTTGGGGGTGGGAGGGGAGGGGAGGGGAGGGGGTAAAACATCTCAAAAGATGCGCAGAATATACTGACAGCATTCGGACGCTGACGGCAGAGTACCTTCTGAGTGTGAAGCGGGGAAATCCCCGGCAACCAAAGCGTGCGAAACAGAAACAAGGCGCTTCCCAGGAGGTTCACACAACCGCTGAACAAAGGGAACCACAACTGCAGGGACGGACGATGAAAAGGGGGAAAAGGCCTATCGTATAAATATGAACTCCATAACCTTCCACATCACTAAGAAGATCAGTTATGAAGAAGAGGACAGTAAAAGAACACCAAGTGTTTTAGAGAGATGGTAAAACAAAGGTGAAATAATGAAACCAGGTTAAAAATCCATAGATACGCACCATAAGTAAGAGATGTGTGGGCACCACGGTGGTGCAGTGGGTAGCAATGTTTCCTCAGAGTGAGAAGGTCCTTGGTCCTGAGTGGAGTTTGCGTGTTCTCCTCGTCTCCGCAAAGGGTTTCCTCCGGGTAATCCGGGTTCCTCCCACAGGCATGCCGGTAGGCTAATTGGAGACTCTAAATTGCCCGTACAGGTACAGTGTGAGTGTGTGAGTGTATTCCGGCTTTGTGCCCAAATGCATGCTGGGATACACTCCAGCCGCCCTGCGACCCTGACCAGGAATGAGTGGGTGTGAAAACCAGGTTGCAGATGGTAGTACTGCTGACAGACCAGTAGGGGGCAGTCTTCCTTCTGGGCTAAGTGGTAAATGACCATTCCAGTGCAGTGATGGAGATGCTGTGGTATTCCAGCAAACATGCCAGGTCCAAATGTGGTAAGCTAGAGAGAGTGCTCCACGGAGTAGGGGTGTCCTACAGCATCCGGGCTGATATGGCAATCCCACAATGAGTCATCCTCATCATGATTTCAAAACAAATCTTATTTATTTTCCCATGGAAACGTTTTTTTTTTTTTTTTTTTTTTGGTTACTGTCATTACATTTACCTTTAAGTACCGAGCTGATGTTCTTATCCAGAGTGACTAACAAAGGGTTTACAGAAGGATAGGCAATAAGCTGTAACAATATCCTGCTATATATATGTGTGTGTGTGTGTGTGTGTGTGTTTGTGTGTGTAAATTCCTCATCCACAATCGTCATACCATCATGACAGTGTGTCAGAAGTGGTTTGGTGTTTGCGTGGTCATCTAGTTTAACATTTCAGACTTCCGAGCGTAAAGAGAGATCCTTAAAAAGTAAATCGGTGTTGTGTCCACCATTTGAATGGTTCTGTCGATGTGTGTTAACCCTTTAAGGTGTAAGGTCACAAATACGCGATTAGAATGTTCTTGACTGAACATTCTGATGCTGATATAACAGCCACTATTGGTAACGGAAAGCAACGAAGTTCTAAAACTGACTGACAAAAACAACAACGTAACCATTCCAAACAACCTACTCTTCAAAGGGTTAATTGTTTGGACCAGAACTGAACAGGCTTTTGTTCTGTGCGTGGTCTTTCTTGTGGACACTCTGCTCTTGTTCAATGACAGGAGACACAAAAAGGTTTAATAACAGTGTTGTGAATTTACTTTTTCCATGGTTAAAACTATGATTGGTGTTCTGGAAACAGTACAGCACAGCAAAGCTTGTCCCCTGTAATTTAGGTATGTACTGTAATATGTGATTTATCTGACATGCGTACCCTCAGTTATAATCTGTAAGATTTAAGATTTCGACATTTAATGAATCAAAAGACTGTGAGTCATCATGAGTCACCTCACCGTAAAAAAAACTGAATTTAACAATAGCATTCTGTTGCTTGAAGTGAGTTGCATTTGTTTTTGTTTTTTTATTGTTTTGCTTTGTTTAGTAGAAATGCAAGCTAAACCACTTTTTTTATTTTATTTTATTATTATAAATTTATCATAAAGAGTGAAACTTGCCCACACAAACCATCTGAATTTTTGGCAGTTTTAATCGGACGAGCACATTCTCTCTCCGCACATTTGGGGCTGGAGGATATTTCTGTTCTCTGAGAGGGACGTGTCTGTGCTGCGCTGGCGTTGGGTAGGAGAGCCGTTCTCCGCGTGGCAAAGCCATGGCACCGACTCTGCCCTCTTTGTTTACATGACCTATTTCTGGCCTATCGGGGGCCAGGAAAACAGGCTCACGGTCCAATCGCTGCTCACGGCTGCAGCCAATGAAAACAGGCGAAAAATGGAAAGGAGCTGAAAGATATTGCTAGAACACATCCTTTTTAAAATAAAAGTTATTTGTATTATGTTTATGTTTTTTTAAAATACTGCTCATTTTAGCTGGTACCAGTGAAATGATCAATGTAGGCTTTTGAGCTTTGCTTTGGGTTTATTACTAGAATGATAATTATTAGAACTGAATATTAAAAATAAAACAGGTTCCAGCTTCCAGCTCAGATACATTTGCAATTAACTCAGCCAGATTGGTTGTGCCACTGTCTCTTAACTGTTAAAAGTCATTAGATCCATTAAATAATTCAAACTGTTTTTTTAGTTTTCCTTTCAAAAATAAACTCATTCATTGTTTTCCAGATAAAAGCCCTGCAGTCTTATCAGTCATAGAAAAACAGAAAGAATATGACACAAACAAGGGTTGGAAAACATGAGCCTTGGAGGTGAGGTCACTAGAATGCCCCCCCCCCCCCCCCCGGGTTCCCCAAAGTGGGTGGTCCTGCCTCTTCCAGACATTAGCAACCTAAACCCTGTACGCTCTGTCCTGCACAGGGAAATAAAATTTGAATTTGTTAACTAATTAAAACCTAGCACACTTGCTCCAAATCATGGAGTTTGTTAACCATGCAATATCAACAGGCTGTGCAATAAGTTCCAAAAAAAATGTACATCTAGTGTGTTCGATGTAATTTCAGAAGATGTACCAAGTCTTCAAAAACTACAACATTTTACAATGTACACAAATACAACAAAAATTTAGGTTTGTAAAAAAATAAACCTTCAGAATGTGAAAAAGGTCTTTTATCGATTAGAATTTAAATTGACCCCCCCACACTCACTCACACACAAAAACACACAAAGCAGAGTTGCTTTTCCAGGAATTGTACTGTAGGTTTAATTTGTAAACTTTATAACCATGTATGATGCCATTTTTAAAATGGCATCATAATTTAGTTTCTTTTGCTTGAGGTGTTGTTTGTTAATGATATTTGATAAAGTTTAGAAATATAAACCATCGGAGAGTTATAATGCAGATATCTTTTTTGGATGTGTGAACGGCACATAACATTTATTATTCACTTTGATGTCTCAAATAATAGGTCATTAAAGACGGCTGCCCATCTCCACCCACCCCCCCCCCCCCCCCACCCCCCCAATATCCAAACAAGAGGATGAAAATAGCATTGCAGGCTTATATACTGTGAGTCTGGTTTAAAAAGAATACACAAAGTAGCCTTTTTTTTGCATCCATTCTTAATGGCTTTACAGTCTCCAGAGGGGATTAATGAGTACCATCATCATTCAGTCACTCAATGTATGGGAAAAAGGCAGCAACACAGTTCCTGTATCCAAAGGGCCTGCTTCTTGACAAAATGATTTTTCAATAGAATGAACAGGATCATTTGCATAACAATTATGGGAACTGGGTGGAGCTAGGTCTCTGCAGTACTGTAGAAGGGGAGGAAAAAATATTTATTTCATTATTTATAATGGACAGATTGTTTTTGAGCACAATTTGAGTCTGGGTTTTTGTTTTTTGCTTTTTTTTTTTTTGACCAAAAAAAAAGCTTTGTAAATTGCAGCCCATATGAAATATTACAGATTTAATTGGCAACATATAACGAGTGAACGAATGACTATTAACAAATAAATAAATTAATAAGAAGTAAATAAATAGCAAAAGCTAATTATTTATTAATTAGCTTGCAAAACATTTGCTCGGTGTAAATGCGCTTTATATGTTATCAAAATATAAAGATGCAACAATAAATCAATTATTCCTTACGTAACACTAATTCACCATTGCACTTTATTTTATCACACACACACGCGCGCGCACACACAGACACACACCTTTTCTTCCATTATATGAAGCTATGTCTATTATGGAGAAAAAAAATAGAAAATAACATAACAACAGAAAGATTCGGGAATATATTTTTAAAAATCATCATAGTAATCATTTGCATGTAAAACGATATCGCGGTGACTAAAACTCGTTTTAAAATGACTCACAGGTGGTCAATTAGGCCGGAGATCATGCAACTGAACTGTAGCAGAGCGCTTCGTGGCTGTCACAGAGAAAGTTTCCCACACAAAATGGGGTGTGGCGGCTTTAAGCTCCACCCCCTGCACTCCCTGATTAATGAGACTAAGCTCCGCCCACCGTGAGTCAGGGATCACATGAGTCATAAAGTTTGATGTCCTAGCCAAAGTTTAGGACGAAGTTAAGCAAAACTTTTTGGCTTTGGGAAGACAGTGATTTGCAATGCGCCGTGCAGTGATTTGTTCTTGTTGGGATAAATATAAAAAAGTATTGGAAATAGGACACTGAAAACAGTTCGCAGAAAATAGTTTACAGTAGGGCAATCGTGCGTTTGACTTGTTACTGTATTTAGCGTGAAACGACTAACTTTTCCAGACGCGAAAGAGAAACACAAACTACATTGTAGGCTGCTGGATCCGTACCTTGAGCTAACTCTGTTGTTCGGGCGTTTTTCCGTAACAGTAGTAGATTATTTGCTAAATGTTCGGCGCTAAAAGTTTAGAAAAATAAAAACGAAAAACAAACAAATCACAGCGGAGGAATTTCGGACGTCTTGGAGCTACTTAGAAATGTTTATATGATTGCAATCAATACTCCTGGATTTGGGCTTTCCAAAAGTTTGGATTGATTTTTCCCCTTTATTTTTCGAAAACCAAACTAAGTTTTTCCCCCAATTCGGAGCCATGGATCCGAGCCAGCATAACCCCCCGGCCGGGCACCAAATCGTTCATGTCCGAGGTGACTCTGAGACCGACTTGGAAGCTCTTTTTAATGCTGTAATGAACCCTAAAAATGCAATCATACCACCTTCGGTACCCATGAGGATGAGAAAACTGCCCGATTCCTTTTTCAAACCGCCTGAACCAAAGTCCCACTCCAGACAAGTAAGAACTTTTTTCCGACATACAAATGTTTCTACTAATTTTTTGTTAACCATCCACATAAAAAACTTTACAAACCGTTTATAATATGCGTATATTTACATACTATGTCTTTATCGATGTGTGCTTTCAGATTAAAAATGTTGGACGGTCGTTCTATTTTCTTTGTAAACTTTAGGCTGAAGTTTGCACGAATGTGACCGACCGAACTGATCGCCTCCAGAGGCGCTACTTGTGTTGGGAAGCGTGTTACTTTTACTTCGCGTCTTGCGTTTTCTGTTCTTGAAACTATTTGTAAACAAGCATTTTTCGATATAAATATATTGCTTATAAAGAAATGGCTGACCGTGTCTTAATTAAGCGTTAAAATATATTGAGTTATTGCAATGCGTTTGTGTTCATGCTTGTGAGGTACTGGCCCAGACAGGGTACGTGTTGGGCACTATTAATAAACGGAAGGGAATTTTGGATTATTTAAAATAAAATTGCTGCTGTGGTCATTATGGTCCTTATGTTACAAATGTGAATATTTTCTAAACATTGTATAGGTTCGAGCTGAACTCTAATGATCCGTTCAAACAAACGTGGAACTACTGCTGGGATCCGTAAGCCACTTATCCTGTTCTTGTGTTATAATTAAATGGAGCTCGTGGAGGAAGGATTAGTTTGAGATGGCTGCGCTGTGTATGGGGCATTATTTATTTCTTTATTTATGCACTGGCGTAGGAAATCATTTGATGGCAAACCCCGGTATTGATTTTAGCACCTTCTCTTAGCTGCGATAAGTTAGAAACGGGCTGGCTGCGTCTTGGTAGTGGCCATTCCTCCACGTACCGACGGAGCTACTTTGTGTCACCATTTGCACGCCTTGAGAAAATGACAGGATGTAGGCCTGTTAGCCGACAGTCGAGGTTTCCATGGTTCTGGTTTCTCTGTTCTGGTCTGAAGATTTTGAAGCGGCGTCTTGGCATTGGAAGACTTTAGTGTTTTTTCGGGAGAATGTGCGTTTTTTATTTATTTATTCCCCTGTCATTGTTTACTGAAACAGTTTGAGTGCATGACACATTCAGTTTTAAGAAGCATTTTCCCCTCATAAGGCATTTTACTACTCACAAGTGGGAAAATATTGAAATGATTGTAGGATATTTTTTATGTATGTATTTATTTCTTTGATTGATTGATTTATTGCATGGTAAGCGCTCAGGGGTGAAGGGCTTGAAGCCTCCCCCCAGCCCTGTTTTGTGTCAGTAAGAAGTTAAGTTTGAGTCAAGAGTACATGGAACATAAAGTACAAGCACGTATTTGCTCAATTTTGCTTCAAGATGCATTAATGATACTTCCTAAGACCCATAATTTAGTCTTGCATAGAGTTTGGTGCTTTTATGAGAAATGTTGGTAGGATCAGTAGAGAGTTTTGTATTATCTGTAGACAAAGTTTGGTAGGATCGGTAGAGAAAGGGTGGTAGGATTGGTAGAGAAAGTTTGGTAGGATCGGTAGAAAAAGTTTGTTAGGATCAGTTGAGGTAATTTGGTAGGATCAGTATAGAAAAAATCTATATCAGTTTCACTTCTCAGGTGGGTAACTGTCAGTGAGCCTCTAAACAGAGTGAATGCCCTCAACTGCTTTATTTATTTATTTACACAGTTCTGTTCATGCATCCCAACTGTATGAATAGAACTATGAAAATAAATAAATAATGATGTTTGTAAGTCGCTCAGGCAATAGAGACCGCAGAAAGCATAGGTAAAGTAAATATAGAGGTTTGTGCTCTGCTAGATTGGTGGCAAGGTTTCAGTGTTTCAGTGGGGAGGGGAAAAAGATGTAGGTAGCCAGTTTGGTAATCTGTCCCTCTCCTGCCCCCCCCCTCGCCAGGCGAGCACAGACGCGGGCACCGCCGGCGCCCTCACCCCCCAGCACGTGCGGGCACACTCCTCGCCCGCCTCGCTCCAGCTGACCGCCGTGGGCTCGCCCGGGTCCCTGCCCGGCCTCAGCCCGGCCGGCGCGCCCCCCCAGCACCTGCGCCAGTCCTCCTACGAGATCCCTGACGACGTGCCCCTCCCACCGGGGTGGGAGATGGCCAAGACCCCGTCTGGACAGAGATACTTCCTCAAGTAAGCGCCGATCTTCCGTCCTTTATCCCGCACTGTAGTCTGGTTTCTTCTTCTTCTATTCTAGAGTAAGCCCTGTCCTTTCTCCTTTACTGTAGTCTGGTTTCTTTCTTCTTTTTCTGTTCTAGAGGTCTTCTGGCTAAAGATACCTTCTAGAGTAAGCCCTGTCCTTTCTCTTCTACTGCAATGTGTCTCCTTCTTCTTCTGTTCTGGAGATCTTCTGTGTAAAGATATGTTCTAGAGTAAAACCGGTCTTTTCTCCTCTACTGTAATGTGTTTTTTCTTATTCTTCTTCTTCTGTTCTAGAGGTCTTCTGGCTAAAGATACGTTCTAGAGTAAACCCTGTCCTTTCTCTTCTACTGCAGTGTGTCTCCTTCTTCTTCTTCTTCTTCTGTTCTAGAGGCTTTCTGGCTAAAGATACGTTCTAGAGTAAGCCCTGGGCTGTATCTGAATCTGCCTCCTAACTGCAGTGTCCTCAGCGTCTGCTAAGCATGCAGCATACTTTCTAGTGCGCGCTGGGCAGTGTGTGAAAAATATCCTCCATACTATTTTCCAACTGTGAAGTTTCGCTCCTTACGTGGTCAAGCTCACGTGTCGTTGTTGTTGAAGGAAAACGTTGGCGAGGCTTAGCGTCATATTTATGGGACCAAAATGGTCGTTTACTTCCTTGAATGGTGTGCTCCCGACTCTACTCAGGGGAAACCCTGGGAGTTTGCATATCACCCTGGGATTCTAAGTACGCAAGGAAGAGGAAATTTAGCCAACTTGACAACTTTGTCATCTGGTGCACTCATCAAGTGTACTCAATAGTAGGCAAGTGTGCTCATTTGGACATGGCCCCTGATGGTCCTTATTTCTTTCACTTCCTGTGTTGTTCTGTCGTGCGACAGGTTATTTAAAAAATAATTATCAGTGCGTCACATCTCTGTGGCCACCCCAGTAGGAAATCTGTGTCACAGCGCATACCACAGCACACTGTGCGTTTGAAAAGGTGTCAGAGAGAGATTCTTATCTGGAGTAGAATTTATATGGGCAGGGGTGAACCCCCCCCCCCCCCCCCCCGGAGCAGAAAATTCATTGACAGTTCAGTGAGGTGTTTTTTCCTTGTTTTTTTTTTTTTTTTTTTTAAGAGAACCATATTTTAAGATACAAGGACTGGTTGGTTTAAAGGATAATGGAAAATGTGACTAGAGTCTTGCATCTGTAAGAGAGAGTCACATGGAAGCACAGGTTATCATTGGCTCGTTGACTTTGCCTTCATTTTTAGCAGAAATTGTAGTTGTCATTGCAATAAAATGCTCATTCACTTAGAGCACAGTTGTCGAACTCCTGTTTTGGAGGGCTGCAGTGTCTGCTGGGTTTTGATGTGTTTCTGCACTTAAGGGCTTAATTGAAGTCATTGATTGGTTTAGAGTCGACACCCCTTTTCAAAGGCCTAAATTTGCTGTTGATTGAAAGGAAGTGACAAAAACCAGCAGGGACTGCAGCCGTCCAGGACTGGAGTTCGATCCCTCTGAGTTTGAGAACACATTTTGAGTTGGGGGGGCCTGCGTTTCTGGCCATGACTAAAAACTAAAATGGCTGCCAATGACACGCCTTTCTGGTAGTAATCTTAAAATGAATCTTAAATCAGTTGCGGTTGTATTGTGTTGTGATTTGCAGATGTCAGTGCTTGATTCTGTACTTCATGTTTTGCGGAGGAAAGTCCAGTATGAAGGTGTTTGTTGGTACGATTATAACATCCGTGAACGTTCATATCTGAGGACGTTTCGCGAATTTCCTCCCCGCATAAATTACAATGGATTACCGTATTCCGTTCTAAAGTTTCGAGTCGCATTAATAATTACGGGCAAGTTGCTGATTAAGAAAGCGCTGGGGATTAACGGTTAAGCCGGTTAATCGTTGATATCCCGGCCGTTCAGAAGGCTTCCCGTGGAAGACATTTCTAATGCAGGTGCTGTTTCTCCACGTTGCATCATGCCAACATGCCTCCACTAATCACAGATTGCTTTCTGCTGAGTGACGGGGCTTCATCTCGCTGCGACGTCTCAGATTAATCGTCCCGGGCCGTTGTGAACCGTCAGGCTGCAAGCTCTGACCTGAAACGGTATTGCTTTTTAATTACCAGACCTCCAGAGCAGAGTCTTCAAGCAGGCTGTCCTAGCCAGCCGGGCCTTCACGGCTGCAGGATATACCATTACAGAGCTGCAGTCTCTTCACCTTTGTTTTTCAAACTCTTGGGTTGTGGAGATAAACCTGGAGGACTTGGCAAACAACACAAAATCTGAAAACTAAAAACTAGCACTATTTTCACTTTGCCAGCTGTTGTGTGTTTTTTATATGCAATTTTATTTTTCATTTGCCAGTAAAGCTGCTCATGGTTTAAATTCGCAGCATTCGTAAGGCTAACTGTTTTTGCAGAAAGTTATATTTGATGATCATAATATTATTTATTATTTTTTGTTGAAATAATGAAAACGTTTAAATGGTAATGCAGCAGTCCAGACCAGTAAGCTGCACTGAGAATATAAAGGGTGCAGTAAATCTGTGGTCATTTACAAATTGCTAGTCTCTTATCTTCTCCTCTGACCTCAGAGTCAACAGAAAATACCTCTCTGTGATTTCCTCTCCTCCCCCTCCCTCTCTCCCTGTCCCACCCCCACCCCCGCGCCCACCCCCACCCCCCCCTCGCTGTTCAGCGGGTCGGTGCGTTTGGTCTCTAACCCTTTTGGCTTGGGTTTCACGGGCAGAACAATGGGTTACTGTAGGAGCCGTAGTCTGCCATGAACTCTCAGGTCTGGCAAACTCATCTGCCCCGGGGATGAGTGATCCTGTTCTTCACTCGGGCTCCAAAATAAACTGGGGGGTGGGGGGGTGGGGTGGGGTGGGGTGTCAGGCCGGGGGAAGGGGGGAGGGGGAGTGATGGTGGGAGAGGGGACTTTGGGAGTGGAGGTAGGGGAGGGGGTAACAGGAACTCTGTGTGTCACGTTAGGAAGCGGGACAGTTTGCTTGTGGAGACCAGTTCTGCCCTCCTACAGTCCTAAAATCATTTTGTGAGGCTGTTTTTTTTCCTTCAATAACAAATTATCTTGAGCGTTGTGGAACATTTGTCTGTGCATATTAACCCATTAATGCCCAGCTTTTTCCCAGAAATTTCTTGCATAAGCATCTATAGTCATCCAAAAAATATTCACAGATGGAAAAAGAGTGGGAGAGACTTTGGCAACTTTAGTTGCCCGCGGGCTTACATGGGTTAAAAGTATGAGAAATGGGTGCTGGATTATGGTTGGGCGCTTGTTGTCGGTGAATCTTGGAAGGCGCACGTGTTTTGGGTTAGCCTCTGAAAAGCCCGGAGCCTGTGGAAGATGCGACTTTGATGAGATGGCGATGAAAGAAAGCTCCTGGGCGCAGAGACGCGGGAGACCTCCGCTTTTCGGAGCTCAGCGTTACGGATTCCTGTCGGCCCCCTGCGCTCAGACACTGGCGTCCGTGTGTGGTACACGCAGGAAAGGCTCCTGGTAACCATGGCAGCCGCCAGGCGAAGTGTGTGTGTGGCTCAGGACCACTGCGTGAGCGTGTGAGTGTAGGTGTGTTGGTGGGTGGGTGGGTGTGTGTGCATGTGCGTGTGCGCGCCCGCGCGCGCAAGTGAGTGAGTATGTGTGCACGGGTGTCTGTGTGTGAGCCAGTGTGAGTGTGTGTGTGTGTGCGTGTACGTGCAAGCATGTGTTTGAGAGAGAGTGAGAGTGTGTCTGTGTTTGTGTGTGAGCATGTGTCTGAGAGTGAGAGTGTGTGTTGAAATAAAAAGTTTTTTTTTTTTAAAAAGAGCAAAATCCTATGGCCAGCGGGACCCAGACAAACGTGATTACCCTCAAATTTAGCTGGATAAAAAGAAAGCGGTCAGAAGCAGATGTTTGCCGTGCCACATCTGTGGGACATCTGGTGCATGTGGGGGTAGTTGTGCTGAAATAGGGCACGGGGACACGGGTGAGAGAGGGAGAGAGGGAGACTGAGAGAGACAGAGAGAGGGAGATGGAGACGTAGAGAGAGAGGGAGACTGAGAGAGAGAGAGAGAGAGGGAGAGAGGGAGACGTAGAGAGAGAGAGAGGGAGACGTAGAGAGAGAGAGGCGCGCACACTCACAAACAGACCGTAGCAAATGTTTGCAGACTTGGCGGTCTCCTGTGATTTGGACATTTTAGCCTCGGGAAACTGAGATCTCCTTTAAAAGAAAAAGAATTCTTGAAGCCAAACCAAAAACTTTTTTAAAGACATGCAATAAGTGAAGAAAGATGGTTAAATGACCCATCTTTCCTATGTAAGTGTGTTTTTGGAAGTTTATTTCCCTCAAAGCAAATGGGAACTTACGAAAGTACACACAGGCACACACACTCACACACATTACATTTTTACATTACAGGCATTTAGCAGACGCTCTTATCCAGAGCGACGTACAACAAGTGCATCAGTTCAAAAATGCAGAGGTGCAGAAAAACACACTATAGAGTGAAGTAAAGATCGTAGTGCCAGAAGTGACCACATAGATCAGGACTTCAACCCTGTAGGGTAACCTGTTCAGCAAATAAACAGAACAATCCTGCCAAGTACAAAACTAGCACTGAAATCACATTTGCCTAATCAAACAAAACAATCCTACCAAGTACAAAACCAGACACACACACACACACACAAACACACACACACTCTTGTTTGGGTGTGCCTGGGTGGGCATCGTTTGATCTTTAATTAAACACAGTCTCTTAAAAGTTCTTGAAAGCGCACAGATGTGGAGAGACTCCAGCTCCCCCGTGTGCTCCAGCTCCTTCATTGGTGTCTCCTCTCTACGCTGCGAACATCGTGGACGTGATATTCCTCCTGCTTGAGTTGCTCATGGTTTGCAGTTGAATAAAATAATATGCTTGCTTTGGAGCAGAAGTATAACTGCGTTATCTAATGTTACTGTTGGGCTCTTGGCTTCTTGTCCCAGGAGCTTTTTTTTTTTTTTCGTAGTGCGTACGTTTATTTTCTCAGGTTGTTGACCTGAACCGTGTTTGTTAACTTTAGCAAGGTGCAGGCTTGGGTTTTGTCGTCGGCCTCCTCCATCTTGGCTCCGGTCTCTTTCTCAGTTGCCTGTGAGGTCCAGTGGTGCTGTAGGGTTAGATGGTGTCAGGGAGAAAGGGAACAGTTATTCACATTCATGTCTGTTTGTTTACGGTGGCTAAAGAGCACCCTGAATCTAATCTTTCTTTTTTTTTTTTTTTTACTTTTGAATGCGTATCTGTTTAAAACACGTCTGTGATGTATTTTTAGATGCTAGCGCTGATCTGTTTTTTCCAGGAATTGGTCCCCTGACGGACCCATTTAAAGTGCAGGATTCCTCCAGAATGAGGATAAAATTCCACTGCTCTGATCTAGTGTTTGTCAACAAGCCAGTAATCAGGAAGTTATTGTGCTCAGCTGGACTTTAAACCTCAGCTTTAAACCTTTAAACCACAGACCTGCATTACAAGTGGAACAGCTAATCCTTATTCCACTGATCTGAATAGCCGTTCCAGTTGTAATGCTGTTCTGTGGTCTAGGGGTTTAAACCTGAGGCTCAAACTTCAGCTAAGCACATGAGTTTTTATTTTTGCATCTGTTCTTCAGAGCTTTAACTCTCGTGTCTTGATCCAAAATGCCTTGACTGGGGCACTTAAAGGGAAGGGTTGTAACCGTTTCTCTCTCTAGCTTTTGTGATTTTTGCTTGTTTGCGCACCTGACCGTGTAGACAACAGGTGCTGTAGATGTGCACAAGCCGAAGTCTCTCTTGCTGTGCGTGCAACTTTATTGATTAAAATGGCTTGCGTTTGAGACCCTCTCTGTTCTTCGTCATAGTCATTTTAATGAATACATTTGCAAGCACAGCTGCAGAGATTTTGCTTGCCACGTGCAATGCTCTTTTGTAAGTCCTTAGGCTTAATGTTTCTACTAAATGACTAAAAGAGTAAATTGTGGATGGGGTCCTGAGTTGAGGTTTGAGGTGGCTGAGAGCAAAGCCTGTTCCAGTTTCCGCTCCCCAAACGGCTGCAGTCGGGCCCCGGGGAGCCACGGCGGGTTTTGTAGCGAGTGGCCAAAGGCGGGACGTCGCGGCTACGACGCGGCGCGTTCATCCCGCTAAGCCGCTAGCGCTGAGTGGCGGGGTTTGCGGGAAAGTCAGTCGGGGGGAAAAAAGACTGTCCGGCCTGCGAGATGGCGAGGTTCTGTTGGGCCTTCCTGGTCTCCAGTGAGGCTGGAGCCCCCACCCCCACTACACCCCCCCCACTCGAGGTGTGAGGATCGCGGCCTGGTCTTTACTCTGTTTTTCCCCTCGGCTTTCAAGCGTCTCCCAGATCAGTTTATTGTTGTCGATCTCTGGAGCAACAGTTTGAAAGGGGGCGAGGAGGGAGGGGTGAGGGGGGAGGGGGGGGGCAGTGAGGCTTTGTAGTGTAGGGGGAAGTCCCTGCAGCGGTGGAGCAGATAATGTAGCCTGACAGGCATGGGGGGGCGGGGGTTGGGGCAAGGGGGAGTGGGGGGTCCTTTTTTTTTTTTTTTGAAGAGGGGTGGGTGGTGCTTCTCTTCTTCTCTTGTTCCTCTGGTTCGGTGTGCTGATGACGGTGGGTGGTGGTTGTTTTTGGGGGGTGGGGTGGGGTGGGCGGGGTTGAGTAAGAGGCGGTCACTCAGACCCCCAAATAGTCCGACCGCCGCTTTGATTAAAACCCGAGCTTAAGGAAAGGGGGGGGGCGGGTGTGGGGGGTGGGAGGGTCAGTGTGGTGTGTTGACCTTTCCTCCATTTTTTTTTCTTTGCCTGGCAGCATTAACCATTCAGAATAAATCCATCAATTTTTCTAGTGCTCTTTGATTTATAAGGGGGGGGGGTCAATTTTGTTTAGTTTTTGTCTGAATGTGAGACGGGTTATCAACTAAAAGCCTTGGGGGTGGTGTTTTGTTTTTGTTTTTGCACTGCTGGGAAGGTTTGAGGTGGGGGGGGGGCATGTTCGTAGTGTTTAGTGTGTGGGGGGGGGGGGGTCATAAACAGCTTTCTCATGGCCTGGTAGAAAACCCCAATCAACCTCGCCTGAAAGTTTTACAGTCCCCCGGTCTGCTGGCGAGAGCGTATTGACCTTTAGCATTAGGCTTATTGACCTGTGGGCCGTCAGGACGCGGGAGACAATGGCGGCCTGGAGAACCAGGTGTGTTTGCTTCAGAGGTTCCCGCGTCTGTCCCGTTCGCGCTAGCTGGCTCGCTAGCTGGTCGCTATTAAGCTTTTTATTTGCTGAGACTAATAGGGTTCGCAGTACCCGGAGGCTTTTGGATGCTCTGTTTGAATAACGTTTTTTTCATTCTCCTGTACAGAAAAACCAACATCTCCGTGAGGGCTGCAGCTAGATTGACCTGTCCCTCGTGGGCCAGCCAAATGTTTGTCAAGTCGGGCTAAAGGCCGTAGCACTTAATGGCTGAACTGTGTAGCACAGGTGTGTTTTCTGCTTCAGTTAACATCCCATGGCCAGTTGCGCCTTCCACACCTCCGTGTAATCCCATCATGCATCACTCGCAACTCTGATTGGTTGAAAGAGTGCCAGGCTCCTATTTGGAATTCTTTGCGCATAGTCCAGGCAAGACGGGATCCGGTCATTCCCAGGTGACTTGTAGCTGCCCTGTTTGGTGGTCCCCACAACTGTGGGGGGTGGGGGTGAGGGGGTGAGGGGGGTGGGGGGGCAGAGGTGCCACACTTCATTGTGGAAGGGGACAGAAGTATGCTGGGTCCAGCACCATCCAGTTGTTTTGGCTTAAATTTGTACAGGCACCCCGGTGCCTGTTCACTGCTATGGGGGACTGGTGCTCTGATGACCTAAATGGCTAATCAAATGATTAAGAGCAGAAGTTGGACTGAAATCCCGAAATGGATCTCTCCGTGCATCTCTGCTGGATTAGTAAAGGGAAGGGACTCTCTCGCGGAGGTGTGGGCGTGCGCTGGGTTCTGTGCCGGGTGGCGAACTCCACACTCCGCTGCAATAGCCCATTTGCTGCAGGTTTAGGCAAATTGTGACTGTTTCCCTGCTCATTGGCACAGTGGTGTGAAGAGCACTGATTGGGTTGATTTAAAGGATCAGAGGGGGGTAACTGTCTGTTTTCACACCACGTGGGGACTTTCATCAGCCCACACACACACACACACACACACACACACACACACACACATCTATATCTGTATGTATATTTTTTTTGAAAACCTATTCTCTGATAAATTTCTGCTCGCAAACCAGGATTGTGTGAGTCTGTTCCAGCGATGAGGAGGAACTAACTCGCAGAGAGCAGGCGAGCTGTAGTTTATTTTTATTGTAGGTTTTTTATTTTTACTTATTTATTTTTTTGTGGAAGCAACTAGCTGTATTGTTTTCTGTTTTCCCTCCACCGCTGTGGCCTTCAGAACACACGCACGCGTGCACGCATACACACACACACACACACACGCACTCACATACACACACACACACACACACACACACGCACTCACATACACACACACACACACACGCACTCACATACACACACACACACACACACACACACACACACACACACACACACGCACTCACATACACACACACACACACACACACCGCTGTGGCCTTCAGAACACACGAACGCGTGCACGCATACACACACATACACATACACACACACATACGCACTCACACACACACACACACACGCACTCACACACACACACACACACACACGCACACACCGCTGTGGCCTTCGGTGATCACTGGGCGATTAAACCGTAAAAGTTTCTTGCCCCGGGTTACACGGTTGACAGAAACGCGCGTAAATACAGCTTCTTAATGACAGAGCCTTAACTGCTCCAAAAACAGATGGTTAGGGTGCAACAAACAGTGAGGCACACACTCTCCTGGCTGGAGGTAGCATTTATGGGGAACATGTGCAGATGCAGTAAGCATGCAGCCTTGTGTCTTATGTTTATTTCCACTTGCATCCACCCAGTGTTGTCATTTTTTCCAGTTTATAGTGCATTAAATGCTTTCTGACTGACTGTAGATACTTTTTAAAGTGAAAATGGTGCCCTGGTTTTTTTTTTTGAATGTACGTAGCGGTCCATAGTCCTAATTATTGTCTATAGCATGAACACTGTGACTGGTTGCTGATCTGAAAATGTTAATACTGTCATAGTTTTTCATAAAAAGAATTTCCTGCAGCAAAAGAGGTTGAATGTTCCCCTGTTTCCCCCCCTCCCGCTTGCATCTGAGTAATGTAGTCTTGACATCTGAAACCACGTCTCGTTTCCTGTCCAAGTTCAGGCTGAACCCGATTGTTAGCGTTGAATGAGTTAGTTTCCAAACGTTCTTCCAAAAAAAATAGATTCAAAAAAGCGATTGGGATTGATTGGCAGTATCTGGCAACCGGCAGAGGGAGGGAGGGGAGGGGGGCGGGGGGGTAGATGATGTCAGAGAGAAAGGTCTCATGTCTTGTCACAGATGGCAAGATTGCCTCTCCCCACCCCCCCCACACACTGCCACACTGATTCCCCTTCTGACACGGCCAGGATATGAGCTCCATTCATTTGGCTCGGCCTCCGTAGTTAGTCAGCATGGCAGGGCTCCAGCTCCGGCCCGGTGACTCATTGTTCTTTTCGGTTTCTGTTATTTGAAACCACCGCCGTGAATCACTAGCGCTGCATTTCGTTGCAGCTCGTTTCGGGACAATGGAAAACCTGCGCTCGCCCTCGCTTCGGCACTAGAATTGGGTGGGGGGGATTTTCTGGGAAACGGAGATGCTGGTTAAGTGTGTGTGAACAACAAGTCTACCCTGAGGATGTAGCCTGTGTAGCACCTCGTACTGGAGCTCTACCTGGCCTGAAACTGGGGTTCTCCCAGGTGAAAACCTGGCTTGAAATGGCCTGGATTCTCCCAGGTATCAGTGTTGACCGCATAACCTCTTCCGTCATCTTCCCTGGCGTATTTGTGAAGAAGCTTTTAACTGGGAGTGAGAGTGTGTGTGGTTGCCGATTTTCTTAATTTTTTCTTAAAAAATGTGCTTTCCTATTTAGTTTTTCTTATACAGAATGAGGAGGAGTTGCATATTGCTCTTGTTCTTTTGAAACATAAGCAGCGAAGGCTGATTTTATCTCCTTAATGTCTAGTATCCGATCAATCCCTAGATCAATCCCTACCTTGTAATTAAGGGCTTTCTTGCCCTGTTCCTGTGCGCTGGGACGCATGTTGCTGGGCTGCTTCAGACTCGAGTGTTGGTCATTTCGCTCCACACGGGGAAGAGTCTGCTGCTCGAAGTGCCGTGCGTTAGCCCTGTGTGCCCCAGAGACCACGAAGCAGCCATTTCACTGTTGACCAAAGTCTGGGCAGCACCCGTCCCAAGCAGACAAGAATGACTCTACTGTCCCCAGGAGGCCCTCCTGTTTTCAGAACTTAGGACACGTACTGAGAATAACTGGGAAAGAAATCTTTTTTTGAATTGTGTTTGTAGTTTTTTTTTTAAAGAAGCACTTGGCTCTTTAATGAATACTCTGATGTATTTTGGAAATATGAGGAGGATGTTTTTTTTGTTTGCTGCTTTTGATTGCTTTCAAATGGGAAAGGGGCTGGGTGCAGGCTGCTTTTTTTAACCCCTTAAGTGCTGATGCGTGTGGTTTCTAAAATGTCTTTATGATAAGAGCGTAGAAGAACTTCCTCGAAATAGTAGGCAGTAAAGCTTAAACATTTCAATTTGGCATTTTGCTTTACTTCTTTGTTGCACTATGGAATACATGAGCAGTCTGTCTTCTCATTTTTTTAAGGTATAAACAATGCTGTTGAATATGGATGGTGTCCAAATTTGTGAAAGCATATTAAAGACTTTCCATTGTTTTAATGAACAGCTTTTTATCTCGTTGAGAATGGGATCTCTGGTGCTAATCCATTTGGCAAATCAAGACTGATCGTTAGCGTGCAGTATAACGTCATGCTATGTACATATGAAAACCACTTTTGGCCGTGACCTGAAATTGCTGAATGTTTTTTTTTTTTTTTTTTTGAACACTTTCCTGCGACTTAATTTTGTCTTGAAATGCATGGGGGGGATGTCCTGTAATTATGAATCTCTTGTAATTTTAATGTAGGTTTTTTTTGTGGCGGATGGTATTTTTACATTCAGTTGTATAATTGACCGTAATAACTATGCACGATGTTGCACTGGCCTTAACGTCGTTACCGCTGCCAGCTAGCCGGACCGGAAGTTTCTGGGGATTCTAAAATAGCTGGATGTCCCCCTCCTCCTCCTCCTCTTCCTTTTCCTGAAAAGCTGAGCTGCTAATCGGACTCCCCTTGGCCACACAAGGGCAGTTCCTGAGGTTCCCTGCTTGCGTTCCCTTTTTTTTAGGAAACCTCCTTCAAAGAGGAACTCGAATCGGCAGCGGGGTGACGGGGGCTGGGCTGTAATCTCTGTGTCGATGCTGTCCTGCTGGTAGAGGGGCTGTCCTGCTGGTGGAGGGGCTGGGGGTTGTTCTGTCCAAACGGCCAGTGGAGGTGGCAGGCAGGTCTTCCTTCTCCCTGGCCTGCCTGTCCCCCTTATCTCGTCAGTCCATGTCATATAAGTTTTTCAGTATCTGCTGAAATCTGCTGGTTTTTTGTCTAGGATGTCCACCCCCACAGGGTGCGTAAGTACGTGCGTGTACTAAGAGTTTTGATTTGGAAGATTTGGAACATTAATGCAGTAAAAGTTCAGTTTGTGCTCGCGTGTGCTTGTGTGTGTGCGTGTGTGTGTGTGTGCGTGTGAAAGCGAATGTGTGAGTGTGTGTGTGCGTGCGTGTGCATGTGAAAGTGAGCGTGTGAGTGTGTGTGTGTATGTGTGCACGTGTGTAAGTGAGTGTGTGTGTGTGTGATATGAAAGTATTGGCCCTTGAAGGCTAAACTGGAATTTCTTTGTGCCAAATGAGTGGCTAAATCTTGACATCAGAACAGCTGAAGGGCACGTCTCTGCAATCAGGTCTTGCGGTCAAGCTGTTTTACGAAATGGTAAACCTCACTTTAAGGAGGGGTGATTTCAGGCTAAGCCAGATGTAATTCATATCATGTTGAAGATAATTAACGGTTAATCTTTTACGCTCAGGATTGACCTATCATTAGTTTTCCAGCATTGGTCTCATAGGTTTGAGTGGAGTTTTTTTTAACTGTGTATATATATATATACATATATATATAGAAAGCAGCAGCACTGAAGGATTGCTGTTGTAATGGGGGAAAAAAACTCCCACAATTCCTTGTGATTAATGCGAAAGTTTAAAGGGGAGAAAAGAGCCACCGTTTCAGCGGGATGGGGGTCATTGTGTGCAAAAATCAATTAAGCGCAGAAAGGTTTAGCCAACACGAGAGGAGCCGCAGGCCCCGCCCCCTCCCAGCGTGCGACTTTATAAATAACGGCAGCGACAATAAACACCGGGCCGAGAACTGACCCATCAATCCCGGGGGTGTCAGCCACGTGGGTGCGTCTGGAGCCGGCTCCGTCCTCCCCCCCCCCCCCTCCGTCCGACCCCCCCCCTCCCTCGCTTAATAGACCCGGTTCCGAAGCAGGGGTCCTGTTCCCGTCACGGGAACTCTCCGTCATTTGACGTTTTTCCTCCGATTCGAGCGCGGAAGAAATTCGTCAAAATAGTACGTAGCGAAGCCTTAAACCTTTAAAACTTTACATTTTGCGTTTTACTTGTTTGTGGCAATTTATGGAATTTATGAGCGGTGGAAAGCAGGGGTGCGCGTCGTCAGGGAAGCGGAAGTTCCCGCACCCGTCACGGATTCTCTGCGCCCTGTGACAATTTTTCGAAGGTGGCGCGAGAGCCAATGGGGGTTGATTACGGGTTATGACCGGCCCTTCTGAGGTACTCTCTTTCCCTGAACGCAGATTAACGCCTTTAAGCCAGTGTTTGTTCTTTGGGTTCTTTCTTCCGTTTAATAACGCTTGCTCAACTGTCGCTCAGCACATACGAGCGCCGTTGTGCAACGTTTGGAGACCGGAGAATCGCAGAGCTCTGCCTGCCAGCTCTTCAGCCCTACGGAGATGCTGAGCTTTAAAGTCCTTATCAGTTCATTGGTTTTTATCACTTAGAAAAGTGGAATTTTCTAAAAAAAAAAACTGGAATTGCAACCAGATTTTAAACTTTATGCACACACGTAAGGACTGACAAACGCAGCATCTGTTTGCATATTCAACTCGGGTTTGACAAAAATGTCACTAGTAATGGTCATGTCAGGATTTGCTGAAATGAATTATTAAAGTGAAAAGGAATCTGCATGCAGTTCTTTTTTAAAGCTGTATGTGTAGCTGGGTCACCAAACTGAAGCTCTTGCCTGTGCAGTGGAGTGGGGAAATTATTCCCGGGAATCCCAGGTTTTTCGAAAGAACGCTCGACAACTACATCGTCATGAACATTGCTTTTGATTTCACTGGGACACTGGTCTTAGACCCCCCCCCAACGCAGCCACTGTTACACAAGATCCCTGTTCCCAACTGGCCAATGATAGTGTGTGTCGGAGAGGGGGGCGTGGCCATTCTTTTGACCTTTCACCCCGTGCAGCAGCATTCAGCAGTTGGATGTGGAGACCTGTGGGTGTATTGTGTGAATGAGCAGGTTTGGCGGGTTGGGAGCCTGTTGCCAAACGGCTGGGCCGCGTGTAACTCATTTACCAGCTCCGAGATTTAAATCTCTGCGGCCCTGCAGCGTCAACACAGCCGACTTTTAACCCTTTAAAGGTGTGAGGTCGCAACTGTGTGATTTAGAATGTTCTTAACCGAGCATTCTGACGCTGATGTCACAATCACTGCTGCTAACTGAAAGCAGTGGAGCTCTAGAACACTGACTTCTAAGCGTTTTGAAAACAAAAAAACATTCCAAATAAAAAGCTCCTCTTCAAAGGGTTAAAGGGCCAAAAGCTGCTTTAGCACGAGGTCCAGCGAAGCCTTGACTAAAGAGCGTAGAGACGTTTGGGCCTCAACAGGTTTCCACGGGAGAGATCTGGGGCTGAAATTTTACCCATTTAATCTGACGCTAATCAGCTCCCTCAGGGGAAAAAATCAGGGGCGCTTATTCCCGTGTAATGTGCGCTGTGATCTGTTGTGTGAAGATGTGAGGGCTTTCTCAGCAGCCAGCCATGGAAGGCTGCAGCGTGCGGTAACTCTGTGCGTGTTTGCGCGACACTGCGCCAGATTTGAGAGGCCTTTCGGGGCTTCCTGAGTGTGTCTCTGCTGCTCCCGTCCGTTGTTTACTTTTCTCAGACCTGGCTTTTCGGATTGGCCACAGCTGCGGACCGTTGTCTGAGAAATACACACACCCACACATCCGTTTCAACATGTTAGTGTTTGTTTGTGTGTACACGAACGTGCACGCGCGCGCACATATCCACACACACACACACACACACTCACTCACTCACTCACTCACTCACTCACTCACTCGCATGCACTCACACACACAAACACACACTAGCGTACACACACATGTACTCTCTCTCACAAACACGCGCACGCACTGACTTGCGTGCACACACATACATTCTCTTACGAACGCACACACTTGCATGTAAACACATACGCTCTCTCACAAACACACATACATACACGCATAATGTTATATTTCTGCATGTTTTTGCCATTGTTGAGGACATGTGAAATGAAGTCTCTATGGTCTGGCAGGTTGTGGGGGTGTAGCAGCGACTTCTGGGGTTGTGTCAGCAGGTTGTGGAGGTACGATGGCAGGTTTCAGGGGTACGGTGGCAGGTTGTGGGGGTGTAGCGGCAGGTTGTTGGGGTGTAGCGGCAGGTTTTGGGGGTGTAGCAGTAGCAGGTTGTTGGGGTGTAGCGGCAGGTTGTTGAGGTGTAGCGGCAGGTTGTGGGGGTGTAGCGGTAGCAGGTTTTGGGGGTGTAGCGGCAGGTTTTGGGGGTGCGGCGGCAGGTTTTGGGGGCAGGATGGAGGGAGCTCTGCTCTCTGCTGCTTTTCCCAGGGACCTAATACAAGGCCTTCACTCGCTAATGAAACTCTCCTGAAGCATCAGAGCCCTAATCTGCCTAGCAACACCCTCAGGCAGAGCACTGTACAACCATTGGTGGTTTTTTTTTTCTTCTCCAGTTGCCTCTCCTTATAATGGAGATGGTGTGCACTCAAAACTTTTTCAGTCAACAGGTTATTAAATTCATTCTTTTTTGTGTGTCTTTGAAAACGTATTCTACCGCTTGATGTGTGCGGACATTCTGTTGGATGAATTTGGGCCACGTTGAAATCGGACGCATTAATTTTCGGTGCTGTTTTTAATGCGCCGGGAGCACATCCTGGGGGGGTGGGGTGGGGGTGGACTTGGGGTATAGTGTGTGTGTGGGGGGGGGGGGGGGGGGTTGTGGGGGCACTGGGGGTAGTGTGTGGCGTTGTGTAAAGTCTCTCCCTCAGAGCGATTGAAAGGTGCGTGCTCCTGATTTTCCCGCCTCTGAATAGCCCTGAAGTGTGGGGTCCGTGCTCTGGGTAAATACCCATGCATCAGAATAGCACAGCCCTCGCCCCCCCCAGGCAAAGTGCCTGATTATTGTGGGGGCCCCCCCCACCCCCCAGGCCCTCAGTGGAAAAGCTGAGGTGTGCTCCTCAGTGGTACTGCCTGTGCTGATCAGGATGAGCTCTCCCTCGTTTGCCTGGGGGGGGGGGCAGGATCCTGACAGAAGAGACAAACTGTTCCAGCCCCCCATCCAGCCCTCTCCACTTCTCTCTTTACTTCTCACTATACTTCTCTACCTCTACCCCTGTCTCTACCTCTCTCTCTCTCTCTCATTATAAATGTCAGAGTTTCCACTGTGGATAGGATGGGGGAAGGGGAGGGGGGGGGGGGGCAGTGGGGGTGGTCCCGGAGCGGAATCGGGGTCGGAGCAGTCCAGGCCGTCAGTAATATTCCGGGGGATTGCTTCCGTAATGTGGCCCCCCCCCCCCCTCTCTCTCTCTTTTTGTTAGGCTGCCGTTCCACCCCCCTCATCCCTCGCCCCCCCCCCCCCCCCCCCCCCCCGCCCACCACACTGTGACCCTCCTCGAGAGGCCCCTCTCCACTGAGCTAGAGCTGTTATTTTCCGAGTGTGTGTGTGCGTGTGTGTGTGCAGGGGGGTGGAAGAGTGAGGGTATTTTGGAGGCAGGAGGGAGGGGGGGGGGTGGGATTTGGCAGTTCCTTTGATCAGTAAAGCATAAACAAGAGGGGGTTTGAAATGGGTGGCTTTGTGTGGGGGGAGAAGTGCTGACTCAATCTCTCGCTCTCTCTCTCTCTCACGCTCTCACACTCTTGCGCTCTCCCCCCTCTCTCTCGCCCTCCCCTCTCTCTCTCTCTCTCTCCCTCCCCTCTCTCTCTGTCCTGGCACAGAGACAGGGAAACAGACAGGCGGACTGGAACTACCACAGAGGCTGAGAGTGAGAGCGAGGGGGGCAGAGGCCCTGTGATTCTCTCTCTCTCTCTCACTCTACCTCTCAACCTTTCTTTCTACCTTTCTCCCCCCCCCCCCTCCCTCTCCCTATCCCCCTCTCCCTCTCACACTGTCTCTCTCTCCCCCTCTTCCCCTCTCCCCCTCTCCCCCTGGGATTCTGGGAAAGCTGTTTTCTGTCCAGCTGTCAGGCCGGACGTTGCCGGCGTTCAGACCGGTGGCGCTCAGGAGATTGCTGAGCAGCAGCAAGCTCCGCCTATCAGGAGTTAAGCGCGGGGGCGGGGGGGGGGGGGGGGCGTAGCGCCTTAAAGCGGGTTTAACGGCCCGTGGCGTCAGGTGACGGGTCCGAGGGGGTCGTGTGGAGCGATTCGAATGGAGTGCCTTAATTTCCTCGGCGAGCGAAGCCTTTGCTCGCTGGCTGCTCGCTGATCAGTGGCTGCCGGTCATGGTCACGTTTCCAGCAGCAGATTAAACCACGTGCTTTTTCCTCTCCCCCTCCCACCCCCCTACAACCTCCCCTCTTTCTTTTCGAGTGGGGGGGAGGGGGGAGGGGGGGGGGGAGGGGAAAAATAAACCCATTCATTCTTTCGCTGGGGACCGTGCAGGAGCCCTCGAATCGAAATTCGTTTCGCGCCGCGGAGGGCGATCTGCGGCGCTCGAGCGTGGGCCCCGTGAGAAGCCCCCCCCCACCCCACCCCCCCAGCTCATTTGCATATGAGGAAAGGCCACTCTCAGAAGCAATAAAAGGGGAAAAATAAATAAATAAAGGGTGAATGGGCCGGCTTTGGGCCCGTAGCTCAGTCTGCCTCTTTGTGGCGCAGGTTAAGGCTTTGTGGATGTGGCGCCAGATCGTTAAAAAGAGTCTGACGCCACCACTGTGTCCCGTCCACTTCCAGGAATGGGGGGGGGGGAAGAGAATTGGGGGGGGGGGAAGAAAGGAGGGACCCCCTGCGTTGAGGCCTGGCGGTGACCTGCCGTGAGGGGGGGGGTGGGGTGGGGGGTCGCCTGCCAGGGAGGGGTTTCCTGTATTAGCTTTCAGCCGCTCAATCGAGCAGCAAGAATCAACAAAGCGCTAATTACCAGCGCCTTCAGGGCGGACAGCCCAGCACAGCGCGGCCTAGCCTAGCACAGCACGAGCTAGCAGGGCACAGAGCAGCCTATGACAGCGCGACCTAGCATGGCACAAAGCAGCCTGGCCTAGCCTAGCCTAGCGCAGCACTGCCTGGCCTAGCCTAGTGCAGCCTGGCCTAGCCTAGCCTAGCGCAGCCTAGCCTAGCCTAGCACAGCACTGCCTGGCCTAGCCTAGTGCAGCCCGGTGCAGCCTAGCACAGCCCAGCCTAGCCTACCATAGTGCTGCCTACCACAGAGCAGCGCGGCCTAGCCTAGCACAGGCCAGCCTAGCCTAGCACAGCCCGGCCCCCTCTGGGATGGCTGTGCGGTGGCACTGGGGGCGGTTCGGACGGCTTAAGGGGGAAAATGTGAGTTCTTCCCACGCACGGCCTGCTTGTTAAAGAACGCTTTAATACAAAGGGTTAGCTTGTGGATTAGCTGTCAATTGTGTCGCATTGTATTTATTCTTATATTCATTTATATATTTATTTGTTTAGTCACTATTTTAAGATCTCTAAGCTGCAAAGATATAAAATAACATTGTAGGTGTTTGTGAGAAATCAGAGCGAGAGAGCGAGAGAGCGAGAGAGAGAGAGAGAGAGAGAGAGAGAGAGAGAGAGAGAGAGAGCGAGAGAGCGAGAGAGCGAGAGAGCGAGAGAGCGAGAGACAGAGAGACAGAGAGAGAGTGAGACAGAGAGAGAGTGAGAGAGAGACAGAGAGAGAGAGGGGGAGAGAGAGAGAGCTTAAAGTCAGACGGCCTTGGTTTCGATTCCCCTGTTGTGGTTACCGTGGTTATCTGAATCTAGCGTGTGATGGATTGTATCCAAGAGGAGCAAACTACCTGATAAAGATGATTTATGGAGGAAGCTAAAGCCCTGAAAAGAGCAAACTGATAGAGCAAACTGCCCTGTGCGAGTGCGAGTGCGAGTGCGAGTGTGTTCTCATTTCTCATGTCGGTGTGTGGGGGGGTGTTTAGAAAATCGGTGGTTTGAATTCATGTAGCAGGTCGGAGTATTCAGTCCTGACACTGTGAATCCTGACCACATGCGCTTAATAAGGAAGAAGGTTTCATGGTGCCTAACAGGGTTGCTTTTTCTGGGACGGAGGCAGAATTCCCAAAGCGGGGTAGCCATCATAAATTTGAAGAAAAAGCTCTTGGTTACGGGGTGGTCTATATTTAGCCAAGCAGACGAAAAAAATAAAAAAATTTGTGTTGAAGTGGCGCAGGCTATAATTTGGGGAGAGTTGACGGGATGCCATGAGCAGTCTGGCGCACCCTCACGGCTGTGCCGCTCTGCCCACTGGGGGGGGGGGGGGGGGGGGCTGGAGGGGCTGGACAGGACGACCGGCTCAGTGCAGCATCACTCAAACTCAAACTCAGCTCAGCTCTTTTGCCAAATCTGTTGTTCTCTTCTTTAACTTTGGTTCATGATGTATTGGTTTAAAATGGTGAAATATGGATTTATTGTCCTGTTGTTGTAGTCTTGTTGGCGTTTGGTTGTGGGGGTACTGTATGAATTAGTGATGTTCACGTGAAGGGACAGTGCCATGAGGCTTAGATTGAATGTCCCCTCTGTGGGCGTTGCACACTTCATTCTGCCATGATCTAGAATCTTCCATTTAGCGCGGGGCTGCTCAGCCGTGTTCCTGGAGATCTGCTGTCCGGTAGGCTTTCATTTCAACCCAAACAAAGCCACACCCCATTCAACAGCTAGAGATCTCATTGAGCTGCTAATTAGCAGAGTCAGGTGTGCCAAGTTAGCATTGAAATGCCAAACTGCAGGGCGGTAGAGGTTTGGGAACCGGACTGGGCAGCCCTGGTTCAGCGTGATTAGCTGTAATGCAAGTCCAGGAAAAGAACTGCTGCCCGTGTTTACAGCCGGTATATAGGTACCTTGTCCCTTTAATTTTCTTTTGGGAGTTGGGCCATGATTTTTGATGACGCGTCCTGTGTTTCTGGCTGATTGGAGTGTTATGTGCTGGAAGTTGACCTTTCTCTTCCCTTTCCTGTAGCCACCTGGACCAGACCACCACCTGGCAGGATCCTCGTAAGGCCGTGCTGCAGATGAGCCAGGCCTCCCCAGCCAGCCCTGCGAACGTGCAGCAGCAGCAGCAGCAGAACATAATGAGCCCGGCCTCGGGTGAGTCACCCCACCCGTCAACCCCCCCCCCACCCCACCCCCCATCATCCCACCCCCCCACCCCCCATCATCCCATCTCAAAAGCATTCACAGTCCTCCCCCCTGACCCATCCCAAAATCAGTTGCGCATCACACACCCATCCCAAAATCATTCAGTCTCCCCCTGACCCATCCCAAACTCATTTGCACCCCCCCATCCCAAAATCATTCAGTCTCCTGTAGGAATTTACCTGGACCCACCCTCACTGGGGATGACTCCCGCCCCACCCCCCCACCCTGGACCCATGCAGTCCCACCTGGTTCCCTGCTCAGTAACAATTCAGTGCAGTCAGTTCAGGATATCAAATTCAGTTATATTCAGTCGGTTCAGGATATCAAATTCAGTTATATTCATTCATTGGAAAAAGGCCCATAGAGCATTGTGGGTATTTTTTAGGTCTGTGAATTTAATTTTGTTTGTTCCCTTAAGTGGCTGAATTGCAGTGGAATGAGCCCCCCAGCCCTGACTGCTGGCCCTGTTGTTTCAGCAACCTACCCCCCCCTACCCCAGATTTAGCAGCAGTTAGGTATTATTTATGAGAAGCCTCCCTGCTTACTGTCCCATGTGAAAGGCACCTGGGGCGTGGTATGCATGAGGTAGAACGTGTCCTGGCCCGTCGGACATGTTTGGGGAGTGCCTGTTGTGGCAGTTTTGTCCCTAAACTCCACCCAACCCCCCCTCCCCCCCCCCCTGGACCCAGCTGCAGTGACTTATGTTCCTTCGGCCACGCCCACTGATATTCCTGATAATGGCGAGAACAGCCGTCCACACAGGCCTGGTCCAGTCTCCAAGCATAGGATTAATCTCGTTAATAGGATTCATTTCTTGTTTATTTATATCTTAAGTGATGCTGTTATTAGCTTAATGGTTCAGACAGATGTATTAGTGCCTTTTGTATGTGACAGTTGCACATTAGATATTTCCGGATTATCTTTTTAAAATGTTTTTATTCATTTATTTATTTTATTTACCTGATTAATGAGGACATGCTGATTTTTCACACTTTAAAATGTCTCTGAGTCCCCTACTGTTTATCAGCTTTATTGCTGAACATTCTCTTCTGTTGGATGCTGGAGTGCTTATGACCAACCCAAGCCCTCTGCCTGTGGTTGGTACTGCATGTTCAGGGCTTCAGGAATCAGTGTTTCCTGATTCATCAGGTTAAATCATCAGGAAGTTTAACGTCCTTTCTTACAGAGACTTGTGCATTGTACACTTGTGGGGGGGGGGGGGGGGGGGGAGACAAATGTCCATCACTTGCCTGTGCAGCCTGTTTAACTGGTAGCCTGCTTCCTTGCTGGCTGCTGCCTGTGAAACTGTGCGGTTTTAAGAGAGAGAGAGAGAGCTGCAGGTTCCAATCCTCTTATCTGTTCGCCCTCAGGTCCTCTTCCCGAATGCTGGGAGCAGGCCATTACTCCGGAAGGTGAGATCTACTACATCAACCACAAGAACAAGACCACCTCGTGGCTGGACCCCCGGCTGGACCCGCGCTACGGTGAGCAGGGTTCGCCCTCTGACCTCTGACCTCCCGGCTCTTTAAGAGGCCGCAATGCACCGAAGGCCTGTTGCAGTCAGTTATTGGCTCTGAAAAGCACAGCTGAGATGTCGTCATGTTCTGAGCTTTTAGAAGTCGGCCTTCTCTGCGGTTGTTGTTGTTGTTCTCAAGCTAGGAGTTCTGCTGTTGGCTAAGAGCACACCTGCTGAGACGTATTTAATGGTTTTTCCCGAAAGTTGGACGGCCTCAGATGGAGCATGCTTGGCAGCCGTTGCGTGTTTTAAAGTGCTTCAGTCCGGCTCCACTCCGAGGATCGCCAAATCTCTGTTTTACTCAGAACGCAGTGAGGTGATTATTACTCAGTCCCAGATTGCGCAATCTTGCCTTTTATGAACAGGCAGCTTCTGTCTTTTAGAAATTAAATGTATGCCTTCTTCAGGACTGATTGGGAAGCGCACACACACACACACACACACACGCGATTGAGGTGTGCTGTGAACCTGTGCCGCTGGTTTGGGTGATGTTCTGCTCTGTAGGTGTGGCCTGACAGCCTCCACCCCCTCCTCAGGGGAGTAACCCCACCCGTCCAAATGCTGTACAGTTGCGGATGTCACAGCTGTGGATTTGGGGTTACTGATTTGACTCCTGGGTGGACGCTGCAGTAGCTCTCTAACCTGAACTGTTAGCGTTTCTAACGGCGACGGAGGGTTCCACTTGCGTCAGTATGAGTCACTCGCGCTCCGGAAAGTGGGCCCCCCCCCGTTGTGGGACGGCCCCGTGTCCTGTCATTCGGCAAGAGAGTAGGGACTCACCGGGACGGTATGCGCACAGTCACAGTGTGTGTGTGTGTGTCCGTGCGCGTGTGTGTGTGTCCGTGCATGTGTGTGTGTCCGTGCGCGTGTGTGTGTGTCCGTGCGTGTGTGTGTGTCCGTGCGTGTGTGTGTGTGTCCGTGCGCGTGTGAGTGTCAGTCCCGAGTGTCAGTGTGTGTCTTAGTTTAGCCTTTCAGTGGCTGACCCTGATATCCAGACTAGCTCTTCCCTGCACGCCCCACACACACACTTATGCCTCTCTGTCCTCTGCCCTGGTTGAGATATATATATATATATATAACGGGGTCTGAAAACCAATGTTTCCCTGTCTGATCAGGAGAACTCATGAACTGGGGCAGGGGGGAAGATCCCCTCCCTGTGAATGGGGAGAACTGCAGGGATTATGGAGTCGGCAGCTGAGGGCTGGGGGGGGGGCGGGGGGGAGGTGGGGGGGTTAAGCTCTTTGAAGATTTATTGGTGTTGAGCTCACAAGCCTGGTGGCCCCCTCATTTCTGCAACGAAGAACAGAACACAGAGAGAGAGAGAGAGAGAGGGAGAGAGAGAGATAGATATGACATAAACACGTGTCCTGCACCGCAAATAAAATGAGGTTTTCAGTGTTTGTTTTTTTGGGGGGGGTTTTTTCGGGATGGATACAGTGTTTTATCAGTAGCTGTTTCTAACACCATCCTGCTTTTTATTTGATAATTGTACTATTTTGACCTTCCTCCTTAGCTCAGCTCAATCGATGTCCTTGTCCGAATTGCCTGGGCTTGCCCTGTGAGTTGCATTGAGCGTTGTTAGGGCTTCAGTCTGATGGCATGTTTTCAAAATCTGATACACAGAGAGGGAAAAAAATAGACGGATCGCATTTTATTAATGAACAAATCTCACCCCCCCCCCTCCCCAAACTGAAAGGTTTAAGCCCAAAGGGGGGGGGGAACCTTTTCCTGGCTTCTCTGCAATCTGGATCCCCAATCTAAAGCCAACAGCTGTGGTAATGGGGGCTAAATTGAGCTGGTGGGAGAAAAATAGCAGAGCGCCTTTAACTGAGACGGTGATTCTGGCCGGTCCCCCCCCCCACTCCCCGCCCCCCTGCCCTGCCCCCCCCCCCCCACCCCGCGCCCCTGCGTGAGGCCCAAAGTGGGGCCACTGGAGATCCAGACAAACCTGAGTCTGTGGCAGTCGCCTTATCCCCAATTCAGCTTTTAATCTGTACCAGACCTTTTCACTTAAAGAACGGAGAGAGAGGGGGGGAGAGAGGGAGGAAGATGTGTGGGGAGAGAGAGAAAGAGTGAGAGACTTAGAGAGAGGTGGGGCAAAGAGAGGGAGAGGTGGGGGCAGGGAGAGGGGAAGGCTGAAGAGGAAGAAAGGGAGTTGGGAGGACGAGAAGAAAAGCAGACAAAATAATCCGGCGTCTCTCCTTTAAGATCCAAGGGGGAGGCAAGCAGGGAACAAGCAGAGGGTGTACTGGAGGTCAGTTAGGAAGGGGGCGGGCTTTCCACAGAGAGCTCCGCCCCTCCGGCTTTGTCTGTTGTGCAAGGGGAAACTGAGGAAAAGCACTTTAGAAAACTAGGACTTTAAAAGCACACATGCGCACGCATACACACACATGTCTACGTGCATACACACAGTTTCTCTCTCTTTCCCTTTCTCTTTCCTTTAATCACTTTCACACACACACTCCTTCTTTCTGTCTTTCTCCTTTTCTTACTCTCTCTCACACAGACACACACACACACACCTTTTTTATTTGCCCATAACAAAGCTCAGTGCAGTTTGTTTCCAAAAAAAGAAACAAAAGAAAACACACAAACAACTTGTGACCTGTAGGAAAAGCCCCCCCCCCCCCCCCCCGATTTGGCAGTTTTACCAGAGATGTTGGCACCCAGTTGGCGAGTGCTGGATGATGTCACTCCTGTGTGGCCCTCATGTTTTCCCAGGGTGTGCCGAGTCGGGCCGGACTCCGCCACGGACCCCGTATGTACTGCTCTCGCCATATCGCGCGCTGGCGGGGTTGGGGTTGGGGTTAGGGTTGGGGGGGGGGGGGGGGGCTGTATAGCTGCATAGCGCTTCCCCAATTTCTTACCCCTCCTTTCTGCAAACCCACCTCGCTCCCCGCTCCCTACCTCCCTCTTTCGCTCACTCCCTCCTTCACTCCCTCCCTCGCTCCACCGGGCTCTCAGGTAGAGAGCTGCCCCGTGGTAAACTCTCCACGGAGACGGAGTTTCCCTTGGATACGCTCTGCTTGTTGTTTGTGTATGTTGGTTGCCATGGTAGACTAGCACTGGCCTGGGACTGCGGAGGCCCCCCCCCCCCTCAGTAATGGGGGCGTCGTGTTCCTGGCGGTGGCGGCATCAGTGCTAAGACTGGAAGAGGCATTGCTTTAACCCCTCAAAGCCCGAGTTTTAACCAATCACCTGGACCCTCGGCAGGAAAAGGCATTGCTTTAACACCTCAAAGCCCGGGTTTTAACCAATCACCTGGACCCTCGGCAGGAAGAGGCATTGCTTTAACCCCTCAAAGCCCAGGTTTTAACCAATCACCTGGACCCTCGGCAGGAAAAGGCATTGCTTTAACACCTCAAAGCCCGGGTTTTAACCAATCACCTGGACCCTCGGCAGGAAGAGGCATTGCTTTAACCCCTCAAAGCCCGGGTTTTAACCAATCACCTGGACCCTCAGCAGGAAGAGGCATTGCTTTAACCCCTCAAAGCCCGGGTTTTAACCAGTAACCTGAATGACGTCGTAATTTCAGAACGCTGTGTAGGGAAACGGGTGTTAGCCTTGGTCAGTGCTGAACGTGTAGATGCGTGTCTGGGAGGACTTAGAGCTCAGACCGCGAAGCTTAGCGTGCGTCCCGCTTCCGCGGTCTTCTCCTCTACTGACACCGTCCCAGTGAACCGCCACCCTGGAGAATGCTAACGCTGTCCCGATTGAGCGGGGGGCCTGTCCAAACCCTTCACCCCCGCCCTGGACAGGGAGCTCTCTGCACAAGCAACGACGTGTCTACGCAGCGCTGAAGATGGCTGGCGGTGGTGGCGGTTGCTTGGGCTGTGTCACAGAGGAATAATAATGCTTGAGGTGACAGGTGGTGGGGGTGGGGGCGTAGGAGTTAGGAGGGGGAGGATCGTGTCGTGGGCGAACGAGTCGCCCGTCGGAGAGGAAGTGCTGATGGGAATCGCTGATGCGGGGGCCGGTTGGCGGCGGGGGCAGGGTGGGGTGAAACCGCCACCGTAGCAGTCTCTGTTTTGATTGGTTCCTGGCGCGGCAGACTGAACAGGCTTTCCTCCTGGTGGCCGTGTGCCAGCGGCCCCGCGTAGCCCCGCCCAGCCCTCGCTGCTCTCACCGACGCTAACGCGTGCGAGCCGCTCCGCCAAGGCGAGGCTCCGGGCTCTGTTCCCACGGCAACGCCATGCGCACACGCAAGGGGGAACACGCCGTCGCACGTACGCCACGACGCGACGCTCCGTGCACTCTGCGGCCCAAACGCGACCTGGTCCTCACGTGCGCCAATTTATTCTGAATAAAATATTTCACTGAATATTCTCCGTGAATGATCTCCTTGAAAGTCTGGTGCTGTGGAGGTGGAATGAACCGCTGTTTCAGCAGACCTCAGCAAACGAAAGTCGTCGTCGTTTTGCACGGATTTGAAAGGTTATGTTCGTAATTGAGGTGTCAGATGCAGTATCTAATCTTCTGTTCCAAACCTTATGACTGTGTTTTGCTCCTGCTGTGTGATATTCATGGCTCGTGCAATGCACTGTGCTACGCAGGCTGTCTAACAGTACTCCTGCGGTAGAGTACTCTGGGCATCTGTCTGATCTGGTGGTTCTAAGTTGGCTGTCGGCCTTTTATTAATGCTATGAGACTTTGACTGCATTTGTATTGCTTACTTGAAATTGTCGTTCAGAATTTGTGTGTTCAGAATTCTTAGTTAGCAACCAACTACTTAATATTGACAGTTGAAATTAGGCCGTGTATGAGGAAGTCCTGGATAATTACGGGACTCTGTCACAAGTCGTCATGTTTGCAGCGACACGCGTTTCGTAGGTGAGCCTTTGCGTAAGGCAGGCCTGGAGCGCTAAAATGCAGTCGCATAAAAACTCAGAACCCGTTGTAAAACCGAAAGCGTTGCGTCGAGTGTTGAGGCGTTGCGCGCACGCACGCACGCACGCACGCACACACACACACACACACACACACACACCGTGATTGCACAAGAGCGGGACGCCACGTTCGTCCTCACCCCGAAACGGGATTATTACCTTCTTCCTGCTTTTTTTTTTCTTTTTTCTGAAACGTCCACCGAAACGAACGCCGCTTCAAAGGCCTGCCGATCCTTGTTTGATTTGTGTTATCTGTGACACTCCCTGTCTTCAGTGCCTGCACCACGGCAGCGCTCTCTGAATGGGCTACTCTCTGAGCAAACTTCCTGTGGGAGTAGAGATGCTTCGCTGATAAGTGGCCCGTAGTGTTGACACGCAGGGACGTATCAGGTTTTACAGGAATGGTTATTCTGCCCACGCGGTCGGAGCGGAGCAGAGCGGGGAGAGAGAGCTACTACATTTGGCCTGAGGCCTCGGGAGCGTAGCGCTCTCCGGTAACCGTACTTTCCGGCTATTTTAAGCCTCCCCCCCGCCTGGAAGTTAATTATTCCCGAGCACACGGCTAAACTCGGGAGTCCTTGAGCTTTCACGGTCGTTTCCCCATTCACAATGAGTCTATTCAGTGCGTTTTGATCGAGCGTTTTCTGGTTCTGCGGTTGAATATGTTTGTAGATTTTTTTTTTTTGTATATTAGCTGATAGAATCGCATTCTCCGGGCGAGTTGAGGCTCTTATTGGTGAGATGGCAAATTTAGGCATTGTTTGCTTTGCACATTTTCTTGGTACGATGTGGTCCTTGCACAGTGGAGGAAAAAAAAACGCATGAAATGTTTATGAAGTTATTTCATAAGCAGTGAACCACCAAGAGAACATTTTGACACTTGTGTTTGAAGCGTGAAATGTGTAGGCCAACGGAGAGGAATGCTCTAAATGAATTTGTACTTTTTTTTTCTTCTCCTTGGTGCAGTTTTTGTGATATTTGTTTTAACAACACGGTGAAAAATAAGCATTTCTTAAAAAGGATATGTTCTCTCAGAAGCCTGTATCTCGAAGTGGGATTAGTGAGTAAGCTGGATAGACTGCACTGTGTAAAACCCAGAACAGCTCTGTTTACTTCAGTCCATGTTCCATATTTGGGAGGCTTTTCCGGGTTTTACTCGGTGCACACATCCAGTGATCCAGCTTTGTGTTACAGGCCGCAGCTCTGCGAGTCTTTGCTGCTGCGCAGGCTCTGTCCTGAGGCCTCGGTATGAGTGCTGCTGTGTGCTCCACACGTGAGGAGCCGTCTGCATACGCGCCCTCTGGTGGCCGTGCCGGGAATGACACCTCCCTTCTCCTCTCCTCTACAGCCCAGCAGAGGGTCAGCCAGAGCGCCCCGTTGAAGCCACCCCCTGCCATGTCCTCCAGTCCCCAGGGAGGGGTCATGGGGGGCAACAACCAGATGAGGCTCCAGCAGCTGCAGATGGAGAAGGAGAGACTGAGGCTGAAGCACCAGGATCTCCTGAGACAGAGACCCCAAGTCAGTACCCTCAAACGTCCCACAAATGTCCCCCAAAAGTCCCTCAAATGTCCCTCAAAAGTCCCTGGGGTATAGCCTGGTGTCCAAGGAACAGAACACTGCACTTGCATCTTGTTAACCGGATTACTCATTCACAGTATAATGCGTTGCCCCCAAAGACGGTCCCAAATCCATCCATTGGCTGCTCTAGCGTGTTTTCACGAGCACAGCGTCGATAACGATCGCAGCTGCTCACTTCTTAACTGCGTGACTGGCTACGAAATTTTTATTACTTTTTTAAAAAATTAAAAAAAACCAAGAATACCTCAAGAGCAACTCAAGAACAACGAGTTCCTCTGGACTGTCCTGACCTGGTTCCGTTTTGCTCGGGGCGTTTGTCTCGCACCCAGCGACGTTGCCAGTATTTCCGGTGTGGCACGGGCTGAATTGGTTTTGAAAGGCCGGCAGAAGTTTGCGGTTTGGCACAGGGGTCCGTCTCCGCCCCCGGATGACACATGGCGGCCTGTATTCGCTCTTACGTGAGAAGGTGTGTTTACATCCGCTCTACTTATCAGTGCAGATGATCTGAGCCATAAAGTCCCTCAGTCTGCAGAAACTGTGGCTTTCGCAATCTCCCTTCGGCGAAAACCGCAGTGCGAGGGGGAAGGAGAAAATAGTTTTGATTTGTCTTTTTGAATTATTTTTTTTTTAATAATCAGTCATTTTTGCTGTGTATTTATGCCGTGCCTTTTTGGCTTTTTGGGTAAAATGTGAGAGAGGTAAGTGCCAAAATCCGGCATTTCAAAATGAAACGAGAGAAATTCTCAAGAAAACGGGTTCTCTTAACAACCAACAGAAACAAACATAAAAGAAAAAACTCTAGATAGGCAGTTGCTCCAAACGAAGCCGACAAAGTGTTTTCATAAACCATCAGGCTGCCTTGCTTCAATTTTACATTCTTCATGAAACGAGTCACATCCCGCTTTTGTAAACAAAACAAAACAAAAAAAGCAGGAAACTAAATTTAATAGGATGTGTTTGTGGCTGTCCACGTCTTTTGTGAAAGTGTCGTGTGCTGCTAAGAGGAGATGGGTGCTGGTCTCCCCTTTCTTCCTTCTGTAAACCCAAAGCCAAGGCCAAGCTGGAGAAGAGGGGAGAAGATCATCATTCACACAACTATCCAGGGCTCAGCAGAAACACACACAAATGTTGTTTTCCTGACTATTCGTTCATTATTGTTTATTGTTTGATTAAAAATGTCTCTGATTTATCATCTCCATATAGTTTAAGGTGCATGGTCTATGACCTGTCTTATATAAACTAGCTCTTGACAGATTAAACCGTGCCTTAAGTGTAAAATTTGGAAAAGTTTGATGGCACTTTTTACAAAGAGATGTCACAAAAGAAGACTATGTTAGGTGGTGGGTGCTGTAGCCTGTAGGTGACCAAATAGGCGACAAATAGGCAAATTTTTATAAAATAAGGCTTTAAGGTTTGGATTTTTCAGTCATTGTGCATCTATTGTTCTGTGCCTGAACGGGGGTCAAAAGGCTCCTAGGAATATACCATGATGATGTGGCCTTCCAACATATCTTGAGGTGTTTCTTTTTGACCTGCGGCTGCTAGGTGTATCTTGGGTGTAATCCATTAACCCTTTAAGGTGCAAGAATGTTCTGAACTGAACATTCTAATGCTGATGTAATTCTCACAGCTGATGTCATTTTCATTCCGTTGAAAGAAATGTTGAAAGAGTTCTAGAACAGAATTTATGGGGGGGAAGAAAAAAACATTCCAAAAAAACTCTTCTTCAAAAGGATTAAGTAGGCCAACCTTTCGGCTGGGTTGACATGACGTGTGGCTTTTTGTGCTTTAAGGAACTAGCTCTGAGGAACCAGCTGCCCACCAGTATGGAGCAGGACGGGGGCACCCCGAACCCCGTCTCCTCCCCAGGCATGACCCAGGACGTCCGGACCATGACCACCAACAGCTCCGACCCCTTCCTGAACAGGTGAGCGGCAGACGGGCGCTTCTGAAAACGCTGAGTGTGCAGAAAGGGGAGAGAGAGGTGGAGTGAACGGCCTGTCTTTTTACTGGCTTGCTCTGCTGCTGTGGGAGCGTTCCAGAGCATTGCATCACACAGAAGGCGCGTTTCCACCGCAGGAACTTTACCCCGGAACTAGGAACCTTTTGAGGAACTACGTGCGTTTCCACCGCAGGAACTAGGGTCTAAATTTAGTTCCGGGGGCTTTATTTTACCTCCAAAAGGTTCCTGCTCGGGGGGTAGTACTTTCCGAAAGTACAGGAACCTTTTGGGTGGAGCTTGCAGCGCTGAACATTTCTGATTGGTCGAGTACACGCAGCATTTTTTTGTATTTATTTTCAACCGCCATGTTTGAAAATATGCAGCCGCAAACCAATTTATTTTCATAATAACTTCAAATCAAACTTGTATGTTATGCGGCGCAGTAGCCTAGTTTTAGTTATAGCCTGCCAACGTCTTGGAATTATAACGCGTGCTCTTCTGTTCTTTTCTTGCTTTAGTATTCGTTTTATAAAATGCTAAGCATTCGTGCTGGGACAGCATATTACGTAGCTACCAAAACATTCAAACGGATTAATTCGGTTGCTGAATATTTTCTTCCGGATTTTCTTTGTTAGTCCGTTGTAATTGACTCAAAACGTTTAATACAGTTATGTGAGGTATGCGGTAGTTCTGCGTAATTCACATTGGTGATACAGTAAAAGCAAACTGGAAATCACCTTCCGCACTTTTTGTCAGAGAAAAACAACAGGTTAATTCTAGTAATCGTCGCTTTAGCTTTTTCTGACTGCCGTAATTTTACTCTGCCATTCTTCAATTCCACAAAAAGACCAGGAAGACTATGGACTAATTTATGGTGCATGGTTCGCATCTGGAGGGCACACTTCGCTGCTCGGCTAGCAGTAACTTCGAAGGAAAGCAAACGGTGGCTGTACCACTGCTAATTTAAATTTTCACGCAAGTCCGAGTTTTCGTTCTATTCTTGTCATTTTGCGATTAGCCTATATGGAATTGACAATGAGAAAGTAATCAAACAGCAAATTGTTTACAACGTGTGCATGTTTTCTGCTGTTGTTGCCAGTTATATTGGAAATGTGAATGCATTCTGTCGCTTCGGATGTCAAGACATGAAAGTGAATGTTCGCATAAAAACATAATGAATGTGCTTGAGAGGATATATAAAACAGTTACAATATGACTATTGGCCTGTTATATCCTTTTTGTTGCATAACAACGGTCCAAGTTCAACTACCAACGACAGTTTTGCTTGACAACGGTAAAATATGCCCAAACGGCTGCAGAAGAATATTTCAATTCCAGGTGATTAAATTGATAAAAAAATCAATAAATACAAAAGTAACCATATATAGTCATTGTTGGTAACCCGTTGTATATAAGTGGAATAAACCTCTCCGGGCTGTCCCGGTTATTAGAAAATAATGTAGGCTACTTCGGTGGTAGTATGGGGTTACAGAATAAATCATAGGACAGATGGACCGACGACAACGTCGCTATTTTACACGTCAGCGAACTAATTTGCCTAATCTTCGCGGAACTTTAGACCCCGGTGGAAACGCAGGCAACCATTGTTTGAAGGAACCTTTTAGTTCCTGGAAAAGTAGTTCCTGGGACTAAAAGTTCCGGGTAATTTGGTGGAAACGCGGCTAGAGAGGGAGAGAGGGAGAGAGGGAGAGAGAGAGGGAGAGAGGGAGAGAGGGAGTGGGGGAGATGGGGAGAGCGGGAGAGGGGGAGAGCGGGAGAGAGGGAGAGAGGGAGTGGGGGAGAGCGGGATAGGGGGAGAGGGAGAGAGGGAGAGATGGGCCGATGCGTTATGCGTGGACGGGGGGAAGCGACGGGGGTGCATTACAGGCGTCTGTGTTCCTTTCAGTCTCCTCTGCGAGCGTCTCTATCAGGAACACCGTGAACCCTGTTGGGGAATCTGTTGACGTCCTTTTTTTTTTTCCATGAGCGTGCTGCATACTGGTGGCGAGCGATCTCTGATAAACCAGCCTTCTGTGACCAACCGACACGGAGGTTTTGTAAGAGGAAATGGAATGGGAGCACTTAGTGTCTGTGAGGTAAACAGTGGGCCTATCGATAAGCCCTAACGCTAAGCACATGGTTGTGACTCAGCGGGCTGGTCTGCTTCCAAGGAGAGCGTACTGCTTTATGTCCCCCCCTGGTGGCAAATTTTGGAAACAGAGAGAACTATATGAACAGCCGGAGAAAAAAAAAAAACCCCGGTTTGGTGCTAAATTTGTACGCCCCAAACATGAGCTTTTTCTCCTCTCTTTTTTTTTTTTTTTTTTGAACGTTCAGAATTGGTTATTGTTTATGATAGCATTCTTTTGGTGTAAAAAAAAAAAAAAAAAAAAAATTCTTTCAAGTTTTAAAATGCGTCCAGATGAATTTACTGATGACACCATTGCTAGATCCGCCCTTGGATACCACCTGGACGACCCCAGGAGTGACAGATAGATAGTGGTGGGAGAAGTGAAGCGTGTGAATTTTGTGTTTTTTTTTCTTTTTTTCTTTTTTTAATGAAAGGTGCTGACAGTTTGTCGGCCTGTGAGTGGTGAGGAGGTGAGCCTCAGGCCTGTTTTCTAGGGTGGGATGGAGATTGGGGGGGGGGGTGCTGTCCCATGAGAACGCGCAGTCTGACTGACTGTCCTTGTGCCTCCCCACCCCCCTCTCACAATGCTGCCATTCACCCACCCCCTGCCCCCTCTCCCCCCCAATCCTCACTGGTCCCCTCTGCCTACATATTTTTACTTTCTGCTAATTAGGATAGGCTTGCAGGAGCAGCACACAAGCACGCCCCCCCGCCCCACCCCCCCCACCACCGCTGAGTCTTATCGCAGAAATAAGAGGTTCTATTCTTGGCGTGCGGGATATTTTCGGCTTTTGCCTGGCCCTTGTTTCCACAGGCTGCATGGGCCCGTCATCCTGGGTTTGTGCGAGTGTGGGTATGAGCTGACGTGCTGACGCAGGGTCTCACAGCGTTTTGAGCGACCCAGTTTGTCTGTAAAGCCTAAGAGAGCTTCAAATAATATTCATTTTTTTTTTTTGTTTTGTTTCGTTTCCCTGCTCTCTTGGTTTAGTAGGATGTAGAATCTCGAGTGCATTTCAGTTCCAGGCCTTGATTTGAGTTTGAGTCATTTTAATTTTAATGTAATTATTTACGGAATTTTGGATTTTGGGTTACTCATTTAAATTTTTTTTTTTTTTATTATTGTTTTTTTATTGTGTTCTCTCATTGTGATTTGAATTACAATGTGCTCAAATTGTAAAATTCTATTTGAACACATGATCCAACAAATTGTGTTTAATAACAGGAGTTTTTTCACAAAATGTCGGAGCTGAAAATGTTTATGTGCGATATTCTGTCTGCTCTCAGGAGCTGTAAGGTAACGCTAAATCTTTCTTTGTTTTTCTTCTCTCCCTCTCTCCCTCTCCCTTTCTCTCTCCTCTCCCCCCCCCCACTTCTCTCAGTGGGACCTACCACTCCAGGGATGAGAGCACGGACAGTGGTCTGAGCATGAGCAGCTACAGCGTGCCTCGCACTCCGGACGACTTCCTCAACAGCGTGGACGAAATGGACACAGGTACCGGCATTACCGTTACTACCGTTACCGTTACCACCGTTACAGTTACCGCCATTGCCATTACCGTTACCACCGTTACAGTTACCACCGTTACCACCGTTACCGCCATTACTCCTACCGCCATTGGCGTAACCCCCCATTCCTGTTACCGCTGTCGCCATTACGTTTACCGCTAACACTCTCAATATCGATCGCTTAATGTTAGTGTTACTGACTACACTTCTACTATGACTATTTGCAGTGGAGATATTAGTCCTAGAAGTAGTGGTACCGTTGGCAGTATTTGCCTTAAAATTAGATTTTATGTTAAAAAAAAAAAAAAAAAATATATAGGATGTGCGAAGTGCTCTGGATGAGAGGCGAACATGGAAATTAAATGTTGTTAATGTTGATCTGTCATTTATTTGTTTGCTTGCTTATTTTACCAACAGGGGACTCCCTGGGTCCGGTCTCCATGGCGACGCAGCCCCCCCGTTTCCCGGACTACCTGGACACCATCCCCGGGACCAACGTGGACCTGGGCACGCTGGAGAGCGAGAGCATGGCGGTGGAGGGGGAGGAGCTGATGCCCAGCCTGCAGGAGGCGCTCAGCTCCGACATCCTCAACGACATGGAGTCCGTGCTGGCCGCCACCAAGATCGACAAGGAGAGCTTCCTCACGTGGTTATAGAGGGGAGGGGCTGAGGAGGGGGTGGGGGTGGGGATGGGGGTGGGGGCCAGGGCGGCCGGGTCAACCGCACCCCCACAACCCCACAACCCCGCTCCGCCACACACTACCAACCAACTGCTGCAAAACAAGGCTAAATCTGTGAAGGATCTGGAGATGCTTAAGGACATTTCAGTCTCTCTTTCAGGAGTCTTCCCCTTTTTTTATTGTTATTATTCCGCGTACAAAAAGGACAGACATACATGGCAGGCAGCAGTTTATTTTTTAATGGTTGTTTTTTTTTTTTTTTTTTTCCTTCACTCAGTCTCTCTTACTCACGTCCTCAAGGCTGGCCCATGAACTGACGATTTTTCTGAGGGTTCCCCAAACCCCCCCCCCCCCCCCCAGATATCGCTGTCTATCTCCTTTCGGCCTCTTCCTGCCGATTGTGGTTACCCCCCCGACCACCCCTCCCTCCCCCCCCCCCCCCCAGGGCAGGGCTAGGCGTGTGCACTGCGACCTCCTCACTGGTCCTAACCTCTCCTCATCTTGGTCTCTGCAACACAACTCTTACTTGGGAAAACGTTTCTTTTTTGTTCTTCTTTTGTTTTCTGCGCCGACAGCTTTGGGTTTTTTTTTTTCAGAGCGTTTTGTTCTTTTTTTAAATTTTTCTTTTTATTTTTTTGTATTATTCAGTTTTTTATGTGAGCCTGAGAAACCAAAAAAAAATAAAATAAAACGTGTGTGGGATTGCGAAAGGTTCTTCTCGGCACTGATTTGGGGTCGAGGTGAGGGGGGAGCCTGGCTTCGACAGGCTGGCTGTGCTGTAGTGGTGTTATACAGCCACAAGGGGGCGCTCCGTGATTTCCAGTGCTGCTGCTTGGCTGGGCCAGCAAATGTAACTTAAAACCTTGTCAAATCAAGTGCCTTTCCATTGTGTTTTTGTTTTTTGTTTTTTTTTGTTTTTTTTTTCAGAGAGAAGCGAAAATAACACTACAGTACCATTTTGCTACGTAAATCAATATATTTGCTAAGCTGTTTTTTTTTTGAAGATCAAGTTTAATGGTTCTACGTACATTCATGTTCAATAATCAAAAGTATATTTCCATTTTAAAAGTAGAGGTTTATGAAAAGTGTATTGTAATGGGAATCCTAGCTTCTTTATATTTCAGTCTTATTTAAGCCTGATTCAACCTTGGGTTGTTTTTTTATTATTATCCTTTAATTTGGGTTGTTAGATTGATGTATAATGGATCAAGCAGCCTTCTTGTAGTCCTTTTTAATTGTTGCTGATTTTGTAGGTGAATTTTAGGCAGAGTTTTGTTTTGTTTGGGGCCACCTTCCAGCACATCACAACAGCAAAGACATCAGAGTAACCATGGGATGGGACTGTCACTGTAAATTACAAAAAAAACAAAACAAAACAAAAAAAAAAAAAAAACCCTAAATTTTTTTGTTCAAAAATCAGCTTTGCAGTGTTACTGTGGAAACCATGTTTTGGTTGCCAAGTGCGCACGTTATTTTTTAAAATTTTTATTTTTGTCTCCTGTTTTTTAAAACATTTTTCTTATTCATTTAGCAGTCACTTCTGGGTAAAGCATTTCTTACTGAGATTGTGAACATAATGCTTCATGCAGTGGGAAAAGGCCATTATTACATTGCATTGCATGTATTTACTGGATGCTTATTTAGAATGGCTCTCAATGTAGGCTGTTGGCTAAAGATGCTCTGTTGGCTGTAGATGCCCCATTGCCTGTGGATGCTCTATTAGCTATGGACGCTTGTATTGGCTGGACGCTCTGTTGGCTGTGCATGCTCTCCATGGCATGATTTTAAGAAAGAGGAGAGGGGGGGGGAGACTAGCCTAAAAGCACTTTCCTCTGCAATGTAAGTGAAAATGGCGACATGGAAGGGATTGGCGAGTGCTAGCTTTGTGTTCCCCTCCAGTCCGATGAGGATCTCTCTGCTGTGATGTACTGAAATGGCCGCTCGCTGAAGAAAGGTGGTTTATGACACGTTTTTCCGATGGTTAGACGAAGAGGGCATAGAGTTTTAGCGGTTAGGTAGAGGTTTGGACGGTAATTCTGAACGATGAGAATTGTAGAGGATGTAGGGAATTTCCAACAAAAGCAAACACGATTTAAAAGTTTCAGTCAGGAATTTTCGCTGTGGCCTCCAAAGAGTGTTGTTTTTTTTGTTTTTTTTTTAAATAGACTTTCCCTTAATTTGTATCCTTTCATGAACAAGAGCAACATACATGCAGATATATGTAAAATATGTTTGCACCAACAGGCAGGTGATATTAGGATCTTTGTGTTTTGATAGAGAAAACAGAACAGATGTTAATTGTCTTGACAAGCTGGCTACTTTAAGTTTTTTTTTTTTTTTTTTTTAATTTTATTTTGTTTTTATTTTATTTTTGGATTCTGGATTTGAAATGGTAAATGAGCTATCCCCAGTCATTTTAATTATTTGTTTTTACGTTTACATTCTAGGTCTAGGGTGATGCTACAGTGACCATTGTCTGACTCCAATCAAAAACTATTTCTGTTTTAAAAATCAAACGTTTACATGGTTTCATGTTTAAAATCTCATAGAAATGCTGAAAAATAGACAGATTATCCCTTTTGTCCTTCAAAAATAATTTACGTCACTGTGATGCTAAATGTGATTTTTTCCATGTAAGATGAACAAGAGCAAATGTACTTTAAACCACCCATGAAAGCTGTAGGATTTATTTCTTTTAGACCTTAGTTATGATGTTAGTGTCGAAAATTGAAAACTGACATCCAGTGTTACCATGGGAACCTGAGTGTTCTACATTCTGAGGTTGCATTCAGAACCATTTTATTTGACATGAGGCTCAGTATTTGTGGTGGGGGGGGGAGGGGGGGATGCAACTAAAATGAAATCTTTTAGTAATTGGTGGTACCATTTAGTACTGTCTTTGCACATGTCTACAGAACTTTGACTAAATGGTGTTTGTCACTTGTGTGATTTTCTGCATAGTAGTAAGTACTTGTCAGACTATATATAGTAAGTGTTGACTGTATGTAGAGGTAGGGCTAATAACACATTTTAAAGGTTTGGTATTTAGATGTGTCTAAATGCACTCAAAATGAATTTATATTCAGTGATGATTTTTTTTGATGGAAAGTATGTGCATGCATGCTAGACCCATGAATTCTGTTACATTATATCTCTTTATATAATACTTTTAAAATGGGCCCTGAATAAACTCTATACTTTGTGGTAACATTTGTCAGTTTCTCGTTCTTGAAGTTCAGCATGCACACCATTCTATGCTTATGTCCTGTGGTTCTGAATGAATTATTTTATTTTAATTGATTAACATTTAAATAACAATTTAACATTGGTGGGGTTGATGAAATTAGAAATGGACAAAAATAAAAATTGTTGTTCGTTCATTCATTGATGCATAAAATATTGTGTATATTAAAGATCCACAGTGGAATAAATAAATAAAAATGTATTTTAACACATGAAGAACAAATTATTTCTGTGGAAAATAACAAAATACATAAGACTATAATCTTAGGTGCAAAGTTAGAAATATATATATTTTTAATTAATTATGTTGTTCATTGATTCAGCTGTATAAAATATATATGTGCATATTTAAGATCCACGGTGGAATAAATAAATATAAATGTAATTGAGCACATTAATGGAGAAAAAGTTTTTCTGTGTTAAATGAAATGATGCATAGGACTATATTCTTATGTCCAAAGTGAGAAATATATTTTTAAATATTAAATTTTTTGTTCGTTCATTCAGATGCATAAAATATTGTATAAATTTAAGATCCACAGTGGAATAAATAAATAGAAATGTATTTGAACACATTAATGGAGAAAAAGGTATTTCTGTGGAAAATAACAAAATACATAAGACTATAATCTTAGGTGCAAAGTTAGAAATAAATTTTTCAAAATTAAATTTGTTGTGTATTCATTCAGATGGATAGAATATTCTGTATATTTAAGATCCACAGTGGAATAAATAAATAGAAATGTGTTTGAACACATTAATGCAGAAAAATTTCTGTGGAACATCATGAAATACATAAACCTATAGTCTTATGTCCAAAGTGAGAAATATATATATATATATTTATTCAATTAAATTTGTTGTTCATTCATTCTGATTCATAAACTATTGTGTATATTTAAGATCCACAGTGGAGTAAATAGAAATGTATTTGAACACATTAATGGAGAAAAGGGTATTTCTGTGGGGAAAAAAATACATAAACCTATAGTCTTATGTCCAAAGTGAGAAATATATATATATATATATATATATATATATATATATATATATTTATTCAATTAAATTTGTTGTTCATTCATTCTGATTCATAAACTATTGTGTATATTTAAGATCCACAGTGGAGTAAATAGAAATGTATTTGAACACATTAATGGAGAAAAGGGTATTTCTGTGGGGAAAAAAATACCTAAGATTATAGTCTTATGTCTAAAGTGAGAAATATAGTTTTTAAAATTAAGTTTGTTGTTCATTGATTCAGTTGCATAAAATAGTCTGTATATTTAAGATCCACAGTAGAATAAATAAATAGAAATGTATTTGAACACATTAATGCAGAAAAAGGTATTTCTGTGGAACATCATGAAATACATAAACCTATAGTCTTATGTCCAAAGTGAGAAATATATATATATATATATATTCATTAAATTAAATTTGTTGTTCATTCATTCTGATTCATAAACTATTGTGTATATTTAAGATCCACAGTGTAATAAATAAATAGAAATGTGTTTGAACACATTAATGCAGAAAAATTTCTGTGGAACATCATGAAATACATAAACCTATAGTCTTATGTCCAAAGTGAGAAATATATATATATATATATATATATATATATATATATATATATATATATATATATATATATATATTTATTCAATTAAATTTGTTGTTCATTCATTCTGATTCATAAACTATTGTGTATATTTAAGATCCACAGTGGAGTAAATAGAAATGTATTTGAACACATTAATGGAGAAAAGGGTATTTCTGTGGGGAAAAAAATACCTAAGATTATAGTCTTATGTCTAAAGTGAGAAATACAGTTTTTAAAATTAAGTTTGTTGTTCATTGATTCAGCTGCATAAAATAGTCTGTATATTTAAGATCCACAGTAGAATAAATAAATAGAAATGTATTTGAACACATTAATGCAGAAAAAGGTATTTCTGTGGAACATCATGAAATACATAAACCTATAGTCTTATGTCCAAAGTGAGAGATATATATATATATTCATTAAATTAAATTTGTTGTTCATTCATTCTGATTCATAAACTATTGTGTATATTTAAGATCCACAGTGGAATAAATAGAAATGTCTTTGAACACATTAATGGAGAAAAGGGTATTTCTGTGGAAAATAACAAAATAGGCCTAAATAGGACTATAGTCTTATGTCCAAAGTGAGAAATATATGTTTCAAAATTAAATTTGTTGTTCATTCATTCAGATGGATAGAATATTGTGTATATTTAGGATCCATAGTGGAACAAATAAATAGAAATGTACTTGCACACATTAATGGAGAAAAGGGTATTTCTGTGGAAAATAACAAAATACATAAGACTATAGTCTTATGTCTAATGTGAGAAATATATTTTTTTTAATTAATTATGTTGTTCATTGATTCAGCTGTATAAAATATATATGTGCATATTTACGATCCACGGTGGAATAAATAAATATAAATGTAATTGAGCACATTAATGGAGAAAAAGTTTTTTCTGTGTTAAATAAAATGATGCATAAGACTATATTCTTATGTCCAAAGTGAGAAATATATTTTTAAATATTAAATTTCTTGTTCGTTCATTCAGATGCATAAAATATTGTATAAATTTAAGATCCACAGTGGAATAAATAAATAGAAATGTATTTGAACACATTAATGGAGAAAAAGGTATTTCTGTGGAAAATAACAAAATACATAAGACTATAATCTTAGGTGCGAAGTTAGAAATAAATTTTTCAAAATTAAATTTGTTGTGTATTCATTCAGATGGATAGAATATTCTGTACATTTAAGATCCACAGTGGAATAAATAAATAGAAATGTGTTTGAACACATTAATGCAGAAAAATTTCTGTGGAACATCATGAAATACATAAACCTATAGTCTTATGTCCAAAGTGAGAAATATATATATATTTATTCAATTAAATTTGTTGTTCATTCATTCTGATTCATAAACTATTGTGTATATTTAAGATCCACAGTGGAGTAAATAGAAATGTATTTGAACACATTAATGGAGAAAAGGGTATTTCTGTGGGGAAAAAAATACCTAAGATTATAGTCTTATGTCTAAAGTGAGAAATACAGTTTTTAAAATTAAGTTTGTTATTCATTGATTCAGTTGCATAAAATAGTCTGTATATTTAAGATCCACAGTAGAATAAATAAATAGAAATGTATTTGAACACATTAATGCAGAAAAAGGTATTTCTGTGGAACATCATGAAATACATAAACCTATAGTCTTATGTCCAAAGTGAGAAATATAGTTTTTAAAATTAAGTTTGTTGTTCATTGATTCAGTTGCATAAAATAGTCTGTATATTTAAGATCCACAGTAGAATAAATAAATAGAAATGTATTTGAACACATTAATGGAGAAAAGGGTATTTCTGTGGAAAATAACAAAATAGGCCTAAATAGGACTATAGTCTTATGTCCAAAGTGAGAAATATATGTTTCAAAATTAAATTTGTTGTTCATTCATTCAGATGGATAGAATATTGTGTATATTTAGGATCCATAGTGGAACAAATAAATAGAAATGTACTTGCACACATTAATGGAGAAAAGGGTATTTCTGTGGAAAATAACAAAATACATAAGACTATAGTCTTATGTCTAATGTGAGAAATATATTTTTTTTAATTAAGTTTGTTGTTCATTGATTCAGCTGTATAAAATATATATGTGCATATTTAAGATCCACAGTGGAATAAATACATATAAATGTATTTGAGCACATTAATGGAGAAAAAGATATTTCTGTGTTAAATAAAATAATGCATAAGACCATATTCTTATGTCCAAAGTGAGAAATATATTTTTCAATATTACATTTCTTGTTTGTTCATTCAGATGCATAAAATATTGTGTATATTTAAGATCCACAATGGAATAAGTAGAAATGTATTTGAACACATTAATGGAGAAAAATTATTTTTGTTGAAAATACATAAGACTATAGTTTTATGTCCAAAATGAAAAAAATTCAAAAACAAAACTTATTTTTTTCTTCATTTATTCAGATGGCTAGGAAATTGTGTATATGCTTAAGATCCACAGTGTAAGAAACAAATAGAAATATATTTGAACACATTAATGGAGAAAAAGGTCTATCAGTGGCAAATTAACAAAATACATTAGAGTACAGTCTTATGTCTCAAATGACATAAATGCTAAACAATTTAATTTGTTGTTCATTCATTCACATGGATAGAAAATTGTGTATATTTAAGATCTAAAGTAGAAGAAATGAATAGAAACAGGCTGATGCACAAATTTTTAGACCTGGCGATCACAGCTGCCATTTCGCACTAGCCATGGGAACTGGTTTCTCTACAGGACCTTGCTGAAGAAGTTTATACTTTGGCTTCTTATGCAATAAATGTGCATATACACCAGACAAGATTAGTAAAGTGTAGAAAAGTATTTGATTCCAAAACAAATATGTATTTGACCCATATATATATATATATATATATATATATATATATATATATATATATATACATATATATACATATATATATATATACATATATATACATATACATATATACATATATACATATATATATATACATATATACATATACATATATATATATATATATATATATATATATATATATATATTCCCCAGTTAATGCTGACCATTATGCAAATTGTATTAAAAACCCACATTCGCCATTTTTCCTTTCAACAACCAGGTGCCATTGCTGTATTTATTCTTGGTGTTTTGGCGACCTCTGCTGGCGTCATGCAGTAAATGCAGGAGCAAGTACATCCCGGGTTAGTATGCACGGCCATCGTTCATTACAGCTTCTTGCAGCAGGAACTACAGAATCTACACTCGCAGACGGCAAGCCCCGTGCCATCAGACTGCAAAACCATCATAAAGCACTCACATTTTACCATTAAGGCAGCAATCATGTCATAATAATGTCAGAAAATTCAAGAATAAATCAACAAGGAAACGGTTATGATTCTTTCTGATTCTCCTGCATTTTTACATTCACATTCCACATCTAAACTATATTTGTTTTTCTAGGTGTGATAGAAAGATGAATATTTATTCATAATTCTGCTTACCCAGGCTACTTAAAACTTCTAATTTAGATCCAAACACGCTACAGACCCAGTTTAATAGACCCAACTGTTAATCCAAATTGTTTGACGAGAATATAGAGCAATAAATAAATAAATTCATTTTTTAGAATATGCCTCCCAAGACAGTTGTCTTTAAATATTAAATCAAAGGGCTGTGCATGTTGTGCAAGACACAACACTCTTCCCCCTCTTTTTTTTCTTTTTTCTAGTCTAGTTCTGACATTTAAGATGTCATGAGCAGAAACTTTACAAATAATTATTTAACCCAGTCTGATAAAGGCAGCCTTCAATATCTTTTGGTTGCATTTAAACAAATTAGATTTGTTTTTCATTTAGACACATGGTATGCAGTATTAAATACAGTGAGACAAGGTTAAAAAAAAACACATCTCAAATCTTTCCAAAGCAAATCTACATTAACAAGGATTTAGGCTTTAGCATTATAATATTTCCAGGTTCATGCCTTAAGGATTGATACCACATCAGACTGAAGCAACCCATGCAGATGCAAGATAAGTAAACATGTTTAAAGGGCCATTTATTTTCACAGCCAAATAGATTAGGCCCCAACCTCAAGAAAAGGATTTTAAATGCTTTGTGATGAGCAGGCTGCGCCACTAGATGGCGATGTTACTTAAGTTTACTCCAGCTTGAGCACAAAATAAATTGTTGTTTAATAATACAGCTGAACATTTGCACCATATCTATCAAGGCTTAAACCCATGCTTTAAATGGTCCATCTACAAAAACTCCATTTGATTACCAGTTAGAATGAGCACCAAACATCTCAATTTTTTAAATGGAACTTAATAATAGCATTATTTAAATTATAATACACTGAAGTGAAAAATACTTTATATTTATATTTAAATAATTTTTTTTTCTTATTTTACATCTACACAGAATAGCATCAGGAGCTTGTATATTGAAATCATTTTTTAAAAATTCTTTAAACTTTTAAAAAATTTGTTTCAGTACTTAAAAAATGCTTTCGGAATTTTACACCATCAACCTTCATTCTAGTTTGACTTGTCATAATGTTCAGACCTAGTCTATGCATGCTGTGTGAACTGGACATAATGTTCATGGCTATGGATAACTGTTACATAAATAAGAAGATATAGACCAAAATCAATGGTCTGAAAGATTGTTAAGAAGAAAGAGAGCTCAGTTACCACAAAGGGCCTGATAGGCCAAGAAAGACCTCTACAGTACCAAAAAAAAACAAAAAACTAATCATAATAAAGAAAAACCCTCAAACATCTGTTCAACAGATGAGAACAACTCTTCAGGAGACAGGCATGGATGTGTCAGTGACTACTGTCTACATATGATTTCCCAAACAGAACTACAGTTTGCAAAATGCAAAATATTAGTTAGCTGCAAAAACAGGATGGCCAGGCTACAGATTTCTGGCAAGTACCAAAAAGAGCCTGCAGAGTTCTGAAAAATGGCCTTGTGGACAGATGAGACCAAGATTTACTTGTATCAGGGTGATGGCAAGAGCAAAGTGCGGAGACCAATAGGATCTGTCCAAATTCCAAAGCATCCCCCCTCATCTATGAAACCTGGTGGTGGGAGTGTTATGGTTTGGGCATGTATGGCTTGCAACAGGTACTTGTCTTCACTGATGATGTAACTGCTGACAGCAGCAGCAGAATGAATTCTGAAGTGTAGAGAAGCATCTTATCTTCTCAAGTTCAAGAAAATGCCTCCAAATTCATTGGACAGGGCTTCATCCAACAGAAAGGCAATGAGCCCAAACATAAAGCAACAAAGGAGTTTTTCAAATGGAAAATTGTTTACTGGCCAAGTCATTCACTCAATCTGAATTCAATTTAATATGCGTTTCATGTGCTGAAGAGAAAATGTAAGGCAACTAGCCCCTGAAACAAGTAGAAGCTGCAGATGGCTGCAGTACAGGCCTGGCAGAGCATCACCAGAGAAGATACTCAGCACCTGGTGATGTCTATGGGTCACAGACTTCAAGGAGTCATTGCTTGCACAAGATATGTGACAAAGTACTAAACTTGACTACTTTCATTTACATAACATTTACATTGACATGCCACAGACGTTATGGTGGTCTGAAATGTGGGGTCTGTGTATAAAAAAGTGCTGTAATTTCTACATGGTGAAACCAACGTGTATAAAAATACCCTTTAATAAAAGGTGAGAATGTGCACCTTAACCACAGGTTTTATTACAAATCTAAAATTGAGGAGTGTAGAGCCAAATCAAGAGAAAATATGTCTTTGTCGCAAACCTTATGGAGCTCACAGTATGTTTTTTGTTTCTTTAATGATAGTATTTAAATATACTTTATGCAAATCGTAACTACATGTTAATACATAGGTAAGGCAGAACTGATGTTCACATACACATAATTGGCTATGCAAGACAATGCTGTATTGTATTTTGTTTTTAAAGTTAACATAACCTGGTTCATTTAAAAAGTGCACTCTGTCTTATTGTCCACTTCAACATTGAAACACATAATCATGCGGAATTGTTGCTAAATTGCGTAATTTCTTCTCCCAGACTGCAGCATTATTTAATTTACTCCTTGAGGAGAAGCGCTCCCTTGGACCATATTAAAAATAGAAACACTGCACCCCAGCGTCTGACCGCACACCGATAAACATATAAATCTGTGCAGCCTGTTACCTAGCAGTGAGAAGAGGAAGACATCTGCCATGGTAAGGGAATACCGCTATGTTCAATAGAGGAATTACCAGTGAACTGTCAAGACATGTTTATTTTTATGCTATAAATACAAAATTAAATTAATCTATAGACTTTTTTGTTCATAATTATTTTTAAAACTTTAATATAAAATATATTTTTAAATATAAATGAATGTAATAAATTTAGCACCTATATATTAGAAGAAAATTATCTTTTAGACAATTTAACAAATTCCAGTTTCTGAAGGTTAGTTAAGGTTAAAGCGCATAACATAACATGTGTTCTATGTGTGTCCCAAAATGTCCCAAATGCACACATTATTATTATTAGGTTGTGTACCTGTTGTTGTGCTTTTTTTAAAATTTAATTTAATTTTTTTTTTTTGGTAATAATGAATGATTTCTCATCACTTTGCTTTGTCCCCCGCAGGAAACCGACGGTGTCAGAATGAACCAGTCCTCCTGGAACGTGACTTTGATATTCACTGGATACGGATCCCACCCGCTCAATTACCTTTTCTTCACGCTCACTCTTTTTCTCTACCTGCTCTCCGTTTTCTCAAACGTTTTTCTGATGCTGGTCATCCATGCTGAATCCAGCCTGCACAAGCCCATGTACATTCTCCTCTTCAACCTGGCGGTGAACGGCCTGATAGGGTGCTCCGCCGTCTGGCCGAAGACCATGGACATTCTGTACTCGGGCATGCAGGAGATCTCCCAGCAGGCCTGCCTGCTGCAGGTGTTCTGGGTCAACGTCTACGCCACGGGCGCCTACACCACCCTGACCGCGATGGCCTACGACCGCTACGTCTCCATCTGCAAGCCGCTGCAGTACCACAGCATCATGACGGGCAGGAGAGTGCGGCAGCTCTTGGTCCTGGTGAACGCCACGCCCGCCTGCGCCACAGCCTTCCAGATATACCTGACGTCCCGGCTGCCACTCTGCAGGTACACCATCGACAAGATGTTCTGCGACAACCTGACGGTCGTCAACCTGGCGTGCGTGAGCAGCCCTGTCATCAACGCGTACGGCTTGTGCGTCATCATAGGTCTGATCCTCCTCCCCATAATCATCGTGCTGGTCTCTTACGCCATGATATTGACCGTGAGCTTAAAGAACTCGAAGGAGGCTCAGATGAAAGCTCTGAGCACGTGCAGTCCTCATTTGATCACCTTCATCAATTTCTCCCTGGCGTCTCTGTTCAACGTCATCTACAACAGAATTCACACCACCCGGCCGTCCGGGATTAATGTATTTCTGTCGCTGCACTTCGTCATGGTGCCTCCTCTGCTGCACCCAATAGTGTACGGGATACGGACTCAGGAGATCAGGAGGTCGATCACGAGAATGATGAGGAAGAAAGGTTTTGGCATGGTGGTGTGAGGTTAAAAAAATGTTCGCTCTCAGCTGTGGGAAGGAGACCTGCATCAAATGTGTGTTTGGAATACTTGAAAAGTGTATAGGTGATGGTCAAATGCGGAGTTTCATCAAAACATGCTAGTAAGCCAAAACATGTAATCATTATAGGCATGCACTTTGCTTTGGATGTAAGCGTCTGCCAAATAAATGTAATGTAATGTAATATTAAAGAAGAATTTTGTAATGAATATTGGTGAAAATGTATGCTAAAAAAGACAAACAGTATTTCTGTCCAGAGTCAATATGAAAACCAGTGCATAGAAGAGGCTGTACTGGTGGATGACATATCTGCTTTCTGGGCCGTAATGTATGAAATATATAACCCAGGATATTGATATTTCATAAACAATATTTCATAAAAAATGAAAAAAATAATAAAGTCTCGTTGATTTTATATGCTCATAGGTAGAGTGACTGAAGAAATATGTATGTACGTGCATGCATGTGTGTGTGAGATAGACACATAGAAAGAGAGAGAGAGAGAGAGAGAGAGAGAGAGAGAGAGAGAGAGAGAGAGAGAGAGAGAGAAAGACCTTTTTTCTTAAAAATGTAAGCAAATTTTCTGAATTTATTGATAGGTCAGGCGAGTGTGTCATTGTGCAGTATTAATGTGCATTCTATAATGGAAAGGGGTGGTGGATATTTTTCTTTTTAATCTCCTGGTTGCATTTCAAAGTAGAGTTTTTCACATTATTATTCTACTGTAAATAAAAAAAACATTCTAAATTTGTGTGTTTGTTTGAACAATAATATATGAAGGCATTTCTATCCTCAGATTTATTTTGTAGAACAAATGAACAGTCTTTTTTCCTCATTCTAATAAAATTAATTTCACACACAGTAGACTGAGTTAAAAAAGCTTTAATTATTATACATATATTATGCACCTACAGTGTTAAAATGAAGAGAAAAGGTCTTGAAACTAGTTTCTGCACTCTGTGCCAAATGATTAGTCTTCTAATCTTTCCTCTCTATCTCTAGACAATATGGAAAGGGAAGTTCCTGTTTGTAAAACAAATTCGATTCGGTCTTGAAAATTGACCTAATTGCTTGTTCAATGAGGAAAGTGCAGAGCAGTGACGTGGAGATGGTAATGACCCAGCCCATCCCCTTCTGCACAGGAGACAAACATGAGATTACCCAAATACACACACACACACACACACACACACACACACGCACATTCACAGATTGCAAACAAGACTACGATACTGAGAAAAATTAAACAATTGGTCTCATTAATTTGTCTCCTGAACTTTTAAGCATCATCTGACAGCTAACATTAGCCACTCCCCCAGAAGACCAAATCTTGCAGATTCTTGCAGATGAAATTCGTCCAAAACTAGACAATAACAACCTCATGGTGATCTGCAGTGCTGAGTGGCTAATTAGAGAGCCTATGTACAGAGATGGCGAAGTGCATTTTACTCTATGTTGTCCGTGTATAATGGAATACAATAACAGGTGCTAATGCAATATTCACAGTACAATGTTAGAAACATAATGTATCATAATATAACAGACCTAGCCACGATGGGAAACGTTATACTACGCCTAACATTTTATTAAACTGTTTAGCTTCACTATTAAGGGAAGCCTGTAACAAATACCACATCATTGCATGCTGTCCTGGATTTACCTGAAAGGGTGTATCCCCGATTTCAAACCTGAACGATCGTTATCCTTATGAGCAGTACAAACTGGCTTTGATTGGTGCAGTTCACCCACTGCAGAAGACACAAAAATGCGCTTTAAATGTAATTACATTTACAGTTATTACTGATAGTAATATGTCGACAGTAGCCTACATGTGGCTATATATGTGTGTATGGTAGATATGGCATAGCGGTGGTAACATGATGCTGCAACATAGAAATAGCCTGTGATTGCAAATAATAGATATACATTGAGCTCCATAATGTGTGGGACAAGGACATTATTTTTCTTGGCTTTATACTCCTCAAATTTAGATTTTTAATCAAACAATCCACATGTAGTTAAAGAGCAGGTTCTCAGCTGTAGGATGAAACACTGATATTAAATGAAAAATAATACAAAAACAATGTGACACTGTTCTACACATACCTAAATATGTAATCTTTGTGACACATTGTGGTACCCAATATGTAATCTTTCACTATTGTATGTTTTTCTGTACTCCGTAGTGTGTAATCTTTTGTTGCATGGGGGCGGGACGTGCTTGTGCAAATGTTACTATCACTCCAAGGGAAATTTTATGTTCACCTAGCACATATCAGCGGACAGTAAATTGAATGAGTATTTCCCATGCCCTAAGAAACAAGTATAGCCCATGGAGATACTAATACCCCACATTATGTATTGTAAATCTGGTACAAGTACAGTACCAGTACAATCTTGCAGAACAATGAACCTGAGATGAATCTATCCATCTTCCAAAAAATATGCTTTGTGAAACTGAATAGATTTTTTTTCTAATTGGAAGTGTCAGAGTGCATTGTCTGTTCACCAGATCCTCATTCCCGCACAGAACCATAATACCACTCAATGTTGGGGTTATGCTGGTGAGCCAGGGGTGGCGCAGAACAAGGAAGGGGGATCTTGGGTAATTGAACTAAGTGCAGTGAAATCACTTCAGAGTGAGTTTTTCCAGTGTCAATCTGCACAGGGACTGTGACACAGCCAATGTTTCCCAACCCCTGGGGTTCAATCGTCCAAAGCTGTAACAGACAAAAGACTCAGACTGTTAAGTAAGTAGGGATTTCAAGCTGCATAGCCACCAAATGAATTAAAAAATTACCCGAAGCCCCAGAGTCACTGAAAGATAATACCTCAAGTTCACGGTTTGTCGACTAAATGATAACTTGTAACTGGGTACAGGAATGAGACAGAGCAGGAGAAGTCAATCACCTTGTCAGGCTTCTCCCTGTGCCACACGAGTCAGTCCATTTCCCAGAAACCCAGGGCAGATGTTTCTGAAATGTCCCGGTTTGCCACAGTAGAAAATGCACTTTTGTTATATCCGTCGTTCTCGTTCTCTCGGGGATAACTGGGTGAATCCCAGCTGCATTAGATTGTCAGTAGGAGCCGGGTGTCCCAGTAGGATCCTCAGTGGGAGTGGTCCACCAAGGTCCCAAAAAAGGACCACCACCAAGGTCCCAAACTCTATGGAGTAGGCCGCAAACCTTGTTGAAGGCAGACAAGCCTCTTTCCAGCCTCAGGCCCCCCAGCTGGTTCCGATCTCCCAGAGGGCAGTTGCCCAGGCAAGGGCTCTTCCAGAGAGCATGGAAACCACAGAAATCACCTTGCGGCATTCAGCTGGAAAGCCGAATGGCCGAAACTCGTGGGTTTCGGTGTCATGTTCTGGGCCAGAAACAAGAGGTTTTGGCTGTCTAGGAAGGATGGAAGGGTAAGGGTGTTAGAGACGCTGGATGATTTTCCAGGGGTGGAGTGGTGCTTGGGATGTAAATCCTTTGAAATCCAAAACAAACAGACACAGAACACGAGAGAAACTGTGGAGAAATTATCAGGGAAAACTAGACATGAGAGACAAGGCTAAGGCACAGCACAAAGACTAAGAGATGGCTGACAGAAATCCAGGGAGTAAAATACATAAATTAACAGATGATACTCTAAACTAAATGACCACACCAAACCACACCAAACAAATAACCCAATGATAACAAGACCAATCAGGAAAAATAACACGAAGGTGAAACACAGAATGAAACAAGAGCTCCCCCTAATGAATAGACAATCGGACCCTGACACCACCAATTAGAGAAAACCTAAACAATTTCACAAAGCATATTCTTAGAAGATGAGTGAGCTAATCTTAGATTCATAGTACTGTAAGGTTATAATCAGCCTGGTTCAATGCACATAGCATCATATGATTATTATGAGCTTGACAAGTGAGGCAATTTTTTATTTAAAAAAGGATTGTGGACATACTGCCCTCCTTTAATATTTTTTGGTTAATTCAGACAGACTAACAGGAAGAGAAAGGATTACAGCTCTGAAGGTGTCGTGGTGGGAATCGAACCCTCATCCATGCGGATTGACTCACATAGGGCCTCAGACTCAGCCATGCCAACGGACTGTGCCGCAAGTCTCTTGATGATTCATATTTGTATATCTTAATTTCTGCTTCTACTTGCATCATACAATCCGATTAATCCTAGAGGGGACATCCTCCGTCAGACAGTGTTCAAAATAGAAACACACTAATGCCCAACAACCCAGAGAAAGATATAAATCAGGGTTGTCTATCAGCACTTTAATACAACACAGGTAACAAGAGTAGATTCACGGTAAGTTTATAATGTGGCATAAAGTTTTGAAATTATGTATCTGTGGAATTAGATTCAACATTCTCAGTTCAGTTTTCAGTGTGAGCATCATTCCTTCCCACAAGCAACATGGCTCATAATATCAGAAGTTACATTGTAAAATATACTTTATAACATGCATTACAATAGCTGTGAATATATGAATACTCCTTCAGTGTTGAATACTACAGTGTGTTTACAATTAAGTACATAGCTGCTCTTGATTGGGAAGATGAAAATATTTACATAAAGGGAAAATACTGGCATAAAACAACAGGTCAGTGAGTTGGTGATTAATGTTAAATGCTGTTTTTGTGTTTTTAAGCTTCAATAAACCAGGCAGATCAGTAATAAACTATTTTCATTTGCAATGATGGCCTGGACATATCCTAACATTCTGTTTTGTATATTGTTCAATAATTTCTACCCCCCAGGAAAACCATCATGATGAATCACTCCTCTTTGGACATCACTATAATATTCACTTCATATGGATCCTTCCACCCAATCAATTACTTGTTTTTCATGCTGACTTTTATATTCTACCTCCTCTCAGTTTTTTGTAATATTTTTCTGATGCTGGTGATCTATTTTGAATCCAGCTTACACAAACCAATGTACATTTTTTTTGTTTAACTTGGCAGCAAACGGACTGATAGGAAGCTCTGCCGTCTGGCCTAAAGTCATGGAGAACCTTCTTTCAGACACTCAGAAGAGCTCACTAGCAGGTTGTCTGGTTCAGATCTTTTGGGGATATTTCTATTTAACTTCTGTGTATACCACTTTTTCGGTCATGGCTTACGACCGATACGTCTCCATTTGCAAGCCGTTGCAGTACCACAGCATCATGACTCCCGGAAAAGTGAAAACACTGTTGACTGCGGCCAACCTTGTTCCTCTCTTCTCTATAACCATTCTTGTGTCTTTGACTTCAAGACTGCCGCTATGCAAGAACACCATTCACAAGCTGTTTTGTGAGAACCTAGGAATCGTTAACCTCTCCTGTGTGAAAAGTGCTCTGGTTAATCTTTATGGCGTATGCATGATTACGATCTTAGTTGGTTTCCCTTGTATTATTGTCCTACTGTCATATGCAGTGATCCTCAGTGTGAGTCTGAAAGCCTCAAAAGATGCACAAAGGAAAGCCCTCAGCACATGTTCTCCTCATTTAATCACCTTCATTAATTTTGCCCTGGCTTCTCTATTCTCTGTGATTTATAATCGATACAGTTCATACCTACCAGAACAGGTTAACATATTAATTATTGTAGATACTTTTGTGATCCCCCCTCTGTTGCATCCAATTATATATGGTATCAGAACACAGGAGATCAGGAAATGTATCGCTAAAACAGTGAGGAAAAAAGAAAGATTTTTCTGGTTTTTTTGAGCTTTTTCCTTTTTTGTGGAGTTCAGATTGAAATCGGTTCCACTCAATGTGCATTTCAATGATTAAATCAACTAGAGAACATCATTCGTAAAATAAATCACAGATATTTTTGTGATTCCCCATCTGTTGAATCCAATCAAATACAGGATGAGAATACAATAAATAAGGAAATGTATTGTTAAAATCAGCAAGGAAAAAGAAGCTATTAAAATTTTTTTAAAGTTACATCCTGTGAAGTTCAGGTTGCAATCAGCTTCATGCTATATGCTTTACAACAATAAAATCAACTAGGAAACGCAATTCATAAAATAAAACATTAGATGCCAAGATAACACTGCTGATAAAAGCTTGGTACTTTATGAGCTGATTAAATATAAAATGATGCATACTGATTCCAAGCCAGACAATTTGCAGCATCATGCAGTTTTTGAGTACAGCTTTGTACCCAACAAACAAAATGGTAAGGCTTTTCAGATGTTTCAGAAAGTACCATTTCCACCAGGTTCTATGTGGTACAACATATAATTCTCATATTATAATGACTATTGCCAAAAACAGTATTTATGCTTATGTTTATGATTTGTTTGTGAAACCAGCCCATCTCCCTCTCATTGTCTTATTTTTCATGACTATCCAGCAGCCATGATAAAGGTCACAAGTCACCACTGGTGCAAGTGCATATAAATAAAATTTGGTAATGACACATTCTTATAAAAAGGAAGTAGAGTTTTAAACTTCTTTGATTATGTGTGACCTCTGTATAATGCCAGTCTTTAATGGTAGAAGATAGTCTGGTCTCATTGTGCAGTATTAATGATCTCTGAAGTATAATGTGTGCTACTGTGACAAGTAATGAATGTTCAGCAAAGGAAAAGTGTGATGGATGTTTTGGCTTTTTGTTTTTAATCTCAAGGCTGCATTTCAAAGCTGAGTCTTGATTTTATTATTCTATTGTAAATAAAATATAAATGTTATAAATTAATGTTTGTTTGAACTATAATATATACTTAATGACAGTATTGTAAGTGTGCAAAATCTGAGGGTGGTACGCAGAACCACTAAAGATCTATGAAGCAAAAATCAAGGAGTGTACCATGGTGTCCTGGTGTCTCCAAATGTATCCTAAATGTCTAAAATGAGTTTTGCTGTAAATCATAACATAATCAGATATTTCACTACAAATCAACTGCTTTGACTCATGAAACTCACATTTGCATAATTTCCAAGTGGGGATATTTGGGGGGGTGGGGGGGTGGGGGGGGGGGGGGGGTGGGTGGGTGTTTTTTTATAAAATGTTTTTTAATCTACACCAATGATGGTGTAGATTAAAACATTTTTATTAAATTGAAAAATAATGCAAACACATTGTGACACTATGTGGTACTTAATATGTAATCATTCACTATTGTATGTTTTTCTGTGCTCTGTATTATGCAGTCTTTTGTTGCACAGGAGTGGGACAAGCTTTTTATGACCACTCCATGGGAAATGTTATGTTCATCTAGCACATATCAGCAGACAATAAATTTGAATGAGTATTTCCCATGCCCTAAGCAACAAGTATACCCCATGGAGATACTAATTCATGATGTACTGTACAATCTGGAAGGTGAGTGGACTAGTCTCAGATTCACAGTACTGTAAGATTATGAGCAGCTTGGTCAGGCTTACTGTATAATATCATGTCTATAATCTGTCTAATAAGCATCATCGTACCACAAATTTATGTTCAGACTGCAAGGTTGTGATCAGCCTGGTCAATGCACATAGCATCATAAGATAATTATGAGCTTGACAAGTGAGGCAATTTTTTCTTTAAAAAAGGGTTGCAGATGTACTGCTCTCCTTTAATATTTTTTTGATTCATTCAGACAGACTAACAGGAAGAGAAAGGATTACAGCTTTGAAGGTGTTGTGGTGGGAATCGAGTCAGCCATGTCAACGGACTGTGCTGCAAGTCTCTCCATGATTCATATTTTCATATCTTAATTATTGCTTCTACTTACATCATACAATCCGATTAATCCTAGAGGGGACATCCTCCCTCAGCCCAGCTGGAAAGAAGTCCAGGAAGTTGTCAGAGCAGCCTGCGCCAACTCGGCCACAGAGGTGAGTGGGGTGTCATACAGAGTGTACAACTGCTACCCAACACTCCTCGGATGCATCTGGGACATCCTGAAGGTCATCTGGCAGAGAGGAAGAGTTGTTCACCTGTGGAGAATGGCTGAGGGCATCTGGATACCTAAAGAGGAGGGCTCTAAGAACATTGAGCAATTGAGAACAATCTCTTTGCTAATCGTCGAGAGCCAGATATTTTTTTCAGTATCTTAGCAAGATGGCTATCTGAGTTCCTCCTCAGGAACTGCTATATCGACACCTCGGTGCATAAAGGAGAGATCCCCAGAGTCCCAGATGTTTGGAGCATACGGGTGTGGTTAGACAGCTCATTAGAGAGGCTCACGAAATCAAGGGATGGATCATGAAAGCAAAGGAAAATGACCTCACGGTGACAACTACACCGGTAGTAGATGGATCCTGGAAGGTCTGGAGAAGCTCATTATCTGGGCACAAATGAGTTTCAGACCAGCCAAATGAAGATTCATGATCTAGGTGGTCTGTGAAGTCCTGCCAACCCCATCTGACCTCTTCACTTGTGGCAGGAGTGACATACCATAGCTTGTCCCTTGTGCCAGGGAAGCGGGACCCTGGAGCATATCCTAAGCTCCTATCCGACAGCCCTCAATGAGGGCTGTTACTGGTGGTGCCAATGACCAGGTCCTGAAGGCAGTGGCTGGGAACATCTGCAGAAGAGGAAGGCTAACCACGGAAGAGGCCGCCGAACTTGCCTCTAGATGGCTGTGGATCAGGAGGATGAATCCATGGGCGATAAATGCTACTCAGACACAAGCCAGGACCTGAGCAATTTCGGCTGGGTCACCTGGGCAAAGGTGTCTGATGTCGAGAGACCCAAAATTCCCGTGGACCCCAGGAAACATCATAGATGTGTCCAAGTGCATCACTAGATGTGTCCAAATCACAAGAACTACGCTAGTTTAGATCAGCTAAATATCTCCGGCTACCCGCAGGAATCCTACCTTGATGCAGACCTCTACACGTCAAAAAAACCAGCAGACACTGCGATTTGAGTTTGAGATACTAACTGCACCAGAGGTTTAAACTCCTGCTAATTTGTTACAACTGCACCATAACTTCGACAGTCTGGATCGGGTGTCTGCAGCCATAGTGCTGGAGAGATGCAGGGTCTGCTGGTTTTTGGCACTGCAGCACTTAATTGATCATTTAAATCAGCTTATTAAATAGTTAATGCCTCACCTGGTTTCTTAGGTCAGAATTCAGTGCGGACGTTAATGTGAAACCTGAAACCAAAAGAACCCAAGTGTTCTCAATAACAAGGAATGCCAACCTTTGGTCAAGATATTTCAATCTGATGATCATCAAGGATAAGAGTACTGCCTTTTTTCTTTTCTACCTGAGAATTAACTAGGTGTGGCAGTGTACTATAATGGTTGGGCAGGTAATCCAAAGGTGGCAGATTCTATGCCCAGGTAGGACACTGCCGTAGTACCCTTGAGAAATGTACTTCAGTATACTCCTGAATTGCAACAGTACACATTTGCCTGCATCAACAGTACTGTAGTGATTAATGTCACTTATTGTCCAGCGATCCCTTTCACCTGGTGTTCCAGGTCTAAACCTGTCCCTGATTAAAGAGCAGAAATGAAAACCAGAAGCTCAGCTGGCCGTAGGGGCCTGAAAAGAGTTTCACTGTCATGCAGAATATCTGTGACTCACTGTAAGCTTGAGCGTTTAAGAAAAAAAAGTGAGTGACAGAGAGAGTGACAGAGAAAGAGAATGGCTGTTACTATCACCTCAAACGATATGCAGACCCTTGGACCCTGTTATGTCATCAAATAATCTGATCAGATCCTACACACCAGCCAGAACTCTCAGCTCTGCTTCCTCTGAGTGCATGCCCCCCCCACCCCATGTGCCAGACCCTGTGAACCTGCACAAATGGCTTGAGGATCAGCCGCCCAAAGGAATATGACACACATCTCTCTGCGATTCTGTTTGTTTTTTGTGTGTGTTTTCGTTTCTGCTTCTACTTGCATCATGACATGTAATTAATCCTTGAAGGGACATCCTCCCTCTGACGGTCTTCAAAATAGAAACACACTAATGCCCAACAATCCAGAGAAAGATATAAATCTGGGTTGTCTATCAGCACTCATGCTCATATAGCAGTGGCAGCAAGAGCAGACTCACAGTAAGTCCTCACTCTGAGCATCAATCCCCTATGCAAAGAAATAGGGAGGGATTTGCATAATATCAGAAGATTAACAGTAAAATATACTTTATCACACGCAATACAACAATACTCCTGGAGTGTTGTAGAAAATTCTCTGTGCTGTAAATTCAACATAAAGCTCTTGATTAGGAAGATCAAAATATTGACGTAAAGGGAAAATATTGGTATAAAGGGACAGGTGTGTGAGTTGGTGATTAATGCTAAAGACCTATTTTGTTTAAACTACGTTGAAGTAGGCAGATCAGGTATAATCAAATTTTTATTGACAATGACACACTGGACATATCCTAATGTTCTGAACTGCATATTGTTCATTTGTTTCTTCCCTACAGGAAAACCCATCATGACAAACCACTCCTTTTTGGACAACACTATGACATTCACTTCATATGGATCCTTTCGCCCAATCAATTACTTTTTTTTCACTATCACTCTTCTTGTTTACCTTCTCTCAATTTTTTGTAATGTTTTTCTGATGCTGGTTATCTATCTTGAATCCAGCCTGCACAAACCCATGTACATTTTTTTGTTCAACTTGGCAGTAAATGGACTAATAGGAAGCTCTACTGTTTGGCCAAACATCATGGAAAACCTTCTTTCAGACACTCAGAAGATCTCATTTCTAGCTTGTCTAGTTCAGGTCTTTTGGGTCTATTTCTATATGTCCTCAGCTTACACCACTTTCTCAGTCATGGCCTACGACAGATACGTCTCCATTTGCAAGCCTCTGCAGTACCACAGCATCATGACTCCTGGAAAAGTGAAAACACTGTTGACTGTGGTCAACGTTGTTCCTATGTCCTCTTTATCTATCATTGTGTATCTCATATCCAGACTGCCGATGTGCAAGAACACCACTCAGAACCTGTTCTGTGATGCCATGACACTCCTTAATCAATCCTGTGTGAAAAATGCTCTGGTTAATCTGTATGCCACATGCTTGGTGACAAGCTTAGTTGGTTTCCCTTGTATTGTTGTGTTGCTCTCATATGCAGTGATCCTCAGTGTGTGTCTGAACGCCTCAAAAGATGCACAAAGGAAAGCACTCAGCACATGTTCTAGTCATTTAATCACCTTCATTAATTTTGGGGTGGCTACTCTTTTCTTCGCGATTTACCACAGGTACACTACTTTTCTACCAGAAAAGGTTTATATATTAATAACTGCAGATTGGTTTGCGATCCCCCCTCTGTTGAATCCAGTTATATATGGGATCAGAACACAGGAGATCAGGAAATGCTTTGTAAAAACAGTGAGAAAAATGAGATTTTCTGGGAACTTTTAGGGTATTTACTGTTGAGTTCAGGTTACAATCATTTCCAGTTAATGAATGGAAGATGAATGAATATAAAATGATTCATACTGATTCCAAGCCAGATAATCTGCAGCATCTTTCTGTTTTGGAGTGTAGTTTTGTCCCCATTAGATAGAAGTCTCCAACACACACACACACACACACAAAGAAAATAGTAAGGCTTTTTCTGGTGCTTCAGAAAGTATCATTTCCACCAGGATCTATGCAGTACAAAGTATAATTGTCACATCACAATAAATTTATTGCAAATGAAAAGTATGTATGATAATGTTTTTGATTTGTCTGTGAATCCAGCCCATCTCCCTGTCATTGTCTTATTTTTCACCACTGGTGCCTGCGCATATATTCTGAATTTGGTAACGCCACACTCTAAAAGCAAGGAAGTTCAATTTAGTTCATTTCATTTTTATTTGCATAGCACTTTTCAGAGACCTGTCACCAAGACACTTTACAGACTAACAAGGCAAGAAGACAGACAGAGCAAATAACAGGCCTCAACCCCCAAATAGAAAGTGATTTTTTTTTAGAGTCATGATCTTTGTTACCACAAAGTATTTTCACAGTGGATTTGAGAAGAGAAAGAGGAAGAAGAAAGATGCCCAGTTTAAGGAAAGTTTGCCTAAACTGATGAAATTCTTTAATAAAACAGCCAGAGACTCCACGACGGAGGAGCAATAAGTAGAGTGAGTGCACCTATTATCGACCACCCTAACCACTAGTGTATTTACTTCATATTTATTAGAACAAACTGGACATTGTTACCTATTTAAATGTAAGTCCTGTAAAAATACACATAATAAATTGTCTAAATGTAAAAAACCAACTTTATACATATACATTTAGTTAGGTTTTGATATAGTAATACAGCCTTATTTACTGTATCAACTTTAAGACAGGCAACACGCTTGGAATTATCTCATCGCGACCCATTAAATCCAATGGCACAGACATTGCTTCTTAATTTCAAACTGCTTTCCTAACGGTCATTTTGCGTCCTGCGACTTGGGTTACAATAGTAATATGTACGGATTCTTAGACATGCTAGCGACCACCCTTTCTCATATTAACCTCAAATACGCAAGACAGGACACTTATACAGTATGCTAGCAAATTTATGTCAGGTTCCATTCATTTATATGGGGTGGTCGATACACGTCCTCTTAGCAACCAAAATCTAGCGCTGGACCACCTCTGAGTTATTTGCCAGCACATTAAAAAAATCGCGAAAGTAGGCCTACTTAAAAAAATAACTACTGGTGGATAACGAGGACATTTTTCTTACGTAACTAGGTACAGGTTATTACCGATATTTCCCTATTTTTTCATATATAGTTGCAAATCAGTTTACGTTTTCCTGTCTGTCGAACAAAGTTGGTTGATAATAGGTGTTCTCACTCTAGCTGACGTTACAACAGGTGTAACGTTAGTTGAAGAAGCTGAGCTAGCTAACATTAGCGGCCTTACTGCTGCCTCAGCCTGTTGTGCACCCACGGCACCTACTACAACTTCTAATGTTACTGATCTGCTGGTTGCGGTGAACCAGCTACAGTGTGGGAGGAAAGTGTCAGAGGCGACACAGACAGACAGCAGCAGCCCACCACAAACCAGACACCCGCTCAGACCGGGACTTTTACCCCTAGAGAATAGTGAATGTTCAAATGCTTTATCAAAAAGCATGTACTCTACTTTTGTCTTGAAAGAATTAAAGATTATATACTTTATAATCTTTTTCTTGCCATATTGTGTTCTTCTAACTGACTGAAAGTCATCTGAAGTTCTTCATTTAGAATTCTCATTTGGGTCTGTCCTACAGACCTGTTAAAGATCTATGTATCAAAAAGTAAGCAGTGTACGCTAGTGTCCCTTAGTGTGTCCAAATCTATCGGAAATGTCTAAAATGTGCATTGCTGTAAAGGCATAAAATAATCATATTGTAACAAGTTTGAAATCCTGCCTTAAGACATTCGTGTGCATGTTTTTTGTAAGTCGACAAAAGCCGACACAGACAGGAGGACTGCCCCACTGGCCATACAACTTTTATTATTTGTTTTAATTTTATAAAAATTTTTAAATCATGTTTTTGTCTTTTTTCCCCTGTTTTTTCTGAATTTGGTGGCCAGTTGTGCCCCAGTGCTATTCAGTTCCCCCGTGTTCTCTGAGAATTTGCCGCTGAACAACCCCCCGTAGGACCAGCAGTAGGAAGGAGGTAACCACATCTCCTCCGAGACACGGTTCCTCGGGCCCCTAACCGCGATCCCGCCGCCTAATGAGGCCACTGTGTGCACAACGATCATCAGAGTATAAATTACACAGATGCATGATGATTTATGGCAATCCAATAGTATGGTTAGAATAGTATGTTAGCATTTTTTTGCATGCTAAAAAGTATAGTAAAGCATTAAGCAATATTCAGTATGCTTAGTAAACAGTGCATACTTTGAGGACAGTTAGGCAGCTGTCATGGACATAGCCTTGACCTCTCCATCCTGAGACAATACGGAAAGGAAAGTTACAGTTTGTGAATCTGTGAAAAGAACAACACATGAAGTAAAAACAGTTCGGATCTGCCGTAGGTTCTCTGTTTATGTTTGTTTGTCTCTGCCGCGTGTATGAGTGCCTCTGATTTTCTTTTCTGCTTCGTCATCAGATTGGCCATTTCCATTTACAGTTACATTACATTACATTACATTTATTTCGCAGACGCTTTTATCCAAAGCGACGTACAAAAAGTGCATATCATGGTCGTAGGTAACTGCTGAACACAGGTTCAGAAAGGTATAATACTTAATTTGTACAGCTATTTCTAGCTTTTTTTTTCAGTTACTCTTTGGTTTGAAAAAGGCATGGGTTCGCCATTCACCGGGGAAGGCTCGCTCCTCAGGTTTGCTCTGTACCTGTGGATTGTGATCGTGTTGCACACTCATAAAGATGACTCTTCAAGCATGCATGTTGTTGAGGGTTCTTTATCAAAACTCTGCAATATCCAATACAATGCACAAAAGAATGATCACTTCGTAGTAGCATGTTTCACTTTCACTGCTTTGGCAAACACTGCACTCACGTGTTCCAAAATAATAACACAGTTATTATATTATCATCACATTAACATTACTATCTTCGCATTTACATCTCTTCAAATCCAAATTCACCAAATACCAAAATAATAACACAGTTATTATACTGTCATCACATTAACATTACTATCTTCGCATTTACATCTCTTGTTCCACCCTCCAGTCCAGTTGGTGGCGGTAATGCACCTGTACGCTGGCTTACCAACCGCCAATAAACACCAGAGAAGAAGAACTTCAATAAACCATCTGCAAGCAGTTTATGTTCTACAGCACCAGTCAACTTCCCAAGCAACTGTTGGCTAGCTTGCTTGCAGGAGTAATGAAAAGCTGACAGTTCGGTCATTTTGAATACACGATGGTCATGCAGAAAGTTGGTTAACTGGCTGTTAGAAACCAGTGATAATAGCACTAATGTGATTTAAACTTTGACCAACTAGTTATAACGTAACTACTTGGATACCTCGCTTGATAATTTGCCCCCTTCATCGCAAACAGAAGAAACAATTAAAACTTTGGCAGCTGCTATTACCGTAGCCCTGCAACACATAACCTACTAGCTAACGTTAGTACCATTTACTGTATACATTATAAGGGCTAGTACTCGGTCGGGAGCTAACGCCACGGATTGTCTGCGATTCAGGTTAATGTTTGTGGTCGGACCAAGCGGCCAAAACCAGACTTCGTTTTTGAAGCTCATTTCCTGGTCTTGTTGTTCCTGGTTGCTCACTAGCGCCACTACGGTTGGCTCCAGTATAGGTGTTTTCATATCCGGTTTCCATGTAAGTCTACGGTACAAATGCGGTCAAAATACAAAGTCAATAATTTTTTCTCATGAGAACAAATAGTCACAATATGTGTATTTTATTCGTCTTATGACTGTCCATGGGTTGATTTCATGATTTATTGTGTCATTTGGGCAATGTTATAATATTTGTTGTGGACCAATGACGTTTACGTCACTTCCTGATTACTGCGGAGGACTACGCTACAGTAGGGGCTACAGTCTATGGTCACTGGGGCGGGAGGTGGCGCCTTTTGGCCTTGACATTGCGGCTCCGACCACGGTAGCTACACCTGTGCAAAGTCAGAAAATGCAGGCATCCCATTTCGTAGTGATTTCATTGTGGTGTGTGCTATTTACAGCTGCACTAGACGACCATAAAATAATCCTCCTCTGAAGTTTTTCGGTAGCCGAGTCATTTTTACTATTTCATTTAGCCTACTTAACCAAATAATTAGTTGGCAGAAAGCGTAATCAGCTTGCTATATTTGGTAGTCCAGTAGCCTATGCTAAAACAGTTCGCAACTTCGACTACCAAGCCATTTGACTAGCTAACCCTAACCGGCAAATATTCAATCTGTCAAACGTGTTTGACGGCTTGTCAGTCGTGTACATTCCGTAAATATCTACTTGGGCCATGCTTCACGCATGTGACAAAGCTACTATAATCCCAATTTTAGGATAAACACTGCAAAATTTTCAGTTTCACAAAGCGAATTAAGAGTCTTAAGGTTTATTTGCTGAATAACATACAACACACGATGAAATCACACACACAGAATTTAACAAAATTAACCATCTTTGTAAGACTGGCATTTAGAAAGGAACATGTTTTTAGCATTTAAGAGACCGACAAGAGTATTTTAAGACAGTGGTTCTCAGAATCGGTCCTGGGGGCTCCTTGCGTATATTGGTTTTTCTCCATTGGTTTTGATGATTTACAAGAAAAGAAAAAAAATAGCCTAATAATAATTAGAAATTCAATGTACATTATTTTTGTCTTCATGCACCAGGTGGAAAACCTGCTGTACAAAGTGCATTGTCATATTTACACGCCTGCAGATCAGTTATTAAAATACTTGGTAGATTTGTTAATCACCGCTGACAGTGTTAATTTTTATTCAGTAGAAAGTGACTTGCGAACGATCGGTCAGCTAGCATCACCCAGCAAGTGAACACCACAAACGGCGATGGAGTAGCCTAGCTGGTAGCAGTTACTAGCTTATTAACTGACTGTGGCGAAAACCTACGACGATAACGTGCTCGGTTAACAGCAGGTCTACCAGACAGTTGTACGAAAATTAGCCTAGTCAAATCACCAGTAGCCTACACATCTCTGATTGATTGACCATCAGTGTAGTCAATGTTCTTCCCCTGTGGTTCATACTGCTAATGCGTGAGCTAACCACGGATAGCCTACCTAGCTCACTGGCAAGCTGAAATGCTAGGTAAGCATATTCGTTTTGCTGAGAAACATAAATTGAAGATAACTGAACATAATTGTATTATTAATGTCATACATATAACGTGATTACATGACACAGTACAGTCATGGATGGAAATTAAACTCCGTAAACATTTGATAATATATTTTAAAACATAACGGCAGACAGTCAGCTATCCTCAAGTTCGTTCTGCAATCGTTCGTTCAGGTTGATGGGCTTTTCTGCACCGGACTGTCAATCACATTGTAAAAATCACAAGACCGCTTAACTCTATGGTTTTGGCTCCAAATCGACAACATGGCCGCGCCCGCCATTGAGCTTCAAAACATGTTTTAGAGACCTACAGAGAGTAAATGGGTGACGTCACAGTAGCTTTGTCCATATTTTTTACAGTCTCTGGGTCGGACACGCCGACGTTGAGTTTTGACGCTTCCTGTTAACTAAAATAATTATCTCAATAACCCATTTACACTGGTCATATCCCATACATTCATCACTGACATCAGGTAGGCGAACGATATTCCCGCGAAGTAGCTAGCTACATCTCTGCTATGGCTAATCATATTGCTACACTCCACTCCACATGTGCCACGTTAGCTAACTTAGTCAAAAAGTACCGCAAACTACAGTATAACACTCCAAATCTACACTCTAGTTCCTCAAAACACATTATACATATTTCCCTCCTAATACAGTGGCGCTGCATCACTTATAAACCATTATCTCACCTGCAATATCCAATACAATGCACAAAAGAATGATCACTTCATAGTAGCATGTTTCACTTTCACTGCTTTGGCAAACACTGAACTCTGTGCACTGAGTCATCCCATTTCCTTCCCAAGCAGCTCCGCTACTGCCCTCTGCTGTGCATTGCGAGTACTGCATACTCAGATAGCCATAGATACCTGACCCAGATGACCAATATACATGAATACTAACAGTAAAATAAAAGAATACATCCCACAGCCGCTATACTTAAATCTAAACAATGTAAACTAAAACAAGAAAATAGGGAATGGGGGGGGGGGGGGTCACCCGTCATTGTCTCTGTATTGCCACAATCGCTTTTTTGATTTTGCATGTTTGACCTTATTTTGTTAAGACTTCCATGCTCATCGAGTGTTATGCCCCTCCAGTCCTGGTGGGGGCACTTGCCACTTTAAAATTCTTAGTCTCTATGTTCCTCTTTACTCGTCCTTTTCCCAGGTACCGATTAAGGTAACTGGCTTCACCTGGGTGGGACCGTTAAACGGAGGCCGATTCCAGTCACTCTTGCTCACTCTCTCTCACTCTCGCTCACTCTCTCTCACTCTTGCTCACTCTCGCTCACTCTCTCTCATCTTGCAGGAACCAGCGTGCCAACGGTTCTTTAATATATTTGTGAAATACTTTTGCATATGCCAAAGACAAAACTAATTTATTTTCTTTTTTTATTTTCGACTAAGTGCATTCTCTGTCGTCCTTTTTGTGTTTGGGACAGTCACGAGCCTTGCCCATGACATGTAGCCCATCTAGATCACCGATCAGATTTTGTGGTTGAACATTGTTTCATTCAATTCGACTCAGATTCTTGCCTTGGCCCTTCTAGTTAGTCTGCCCAGTGGATTTTGTATGCTCAAATCTGTTTTGTTCAATTTGACCTCAGCTCTCATCTACTTCCTCTGTTTGCCATGTAGTAACACTGGTTATTTAAGGTGTTCCCTGTTGGATTAAGAAACCTTCCATTCGGACATTGAAGGTGTGTCTGGGTGGAATTTCCATGGGGGCATGGTGTTTTGACTCATGGTCTCAGTATGCAGACTTTTGTCCTAAAGTTCAATCTTCAAAGCCACCCGTTACCAAGAAAACCTCCTAGACTACAGACTACATAAGAGTGGAGTAGCTAGTCTACTTACATTACCATACATTTCTATCCCTTTTTCTTTTTTCTTGCTGTAACAAAAAAAGGATTATAGCCCTAAACGTATTGTGGGAGAATGGAACCCCCAACTGCAATGGAGGCAGGGCTTGTAAATGGCTTGATTTAGATGCCCTATGGACTGTGCCACACGTCTTGCTGTGATTCATATTTTTGCATTTTAGTTTCTGCTTTTAATTGCATCATAACATGTAATTAATCCTAGAGGGGACATCCTCCCTCTTCAAAATAGAAACACACCAATGGCCAAAAACGCAGAGAAAGATATAAATCTGGGCCGTTCGTCAGCACTTCAGTCCAGCACTGGTAACAAGAGTGGAATCACGGTAAGTTTGTGGTATGAAGTTCTGAAATTATGTTTTTTGTGGAACTACATTCAACATTCCTAGTTCGGTTTTCAATGTGAGCAGCATTCCTTTTCACAAACAATTAGGGAGTGATGAATATAATATCAGAAGATGAAAAGTAAAATTTTACACATTAGATTAGGTGTGAATCCATGAATACTCCTAGAGTGTTGCAGGAAGCTCTGTGCTCTAAATTCTATATACTGTACAGCTCTTAATTAGGAAGATCAAAATATTTACATAAAGGGAAAATATTGGTATAAAGGGACAGGTGTATGAGTTGGTGATTAGTGCTAAAGACCTATTTTGCTTAAACTATGTTGAAGTAGGCAGATCAGGTATGATCAAATTTTTTGACAATGACACACTGGACATATCCTAATGTTCTGAACTGCATATTGTTCATTTGTTTCTAACCTACAGGAAAACCCATCATGATGAATCACTCCTCTTTGGACAACAGTATGACATTCACTTCATATGGATCCTTCCGCCCCATCAATTACTTATTTTTCACTCTCACTCTTCTTGTTTACCTCCTCTCAATTTTTTCAAATGTTTTTCTGATGCTGGTGATCTATTTTGAATCCAGCCTACATAAACCCATGTACATTTTTTTGTTCAACTTGGCAGTAAATGGACTAATAGGAAGTTCTACCGTTTGGCCAAAAATCATGGAAAACCTTCTTTCAGACACTCAGAAGATCTCATTTCTAGCTTGTCTAGTTCAGGCCTTTTGGGTCTATTTCTATATGTCCTCAGCTTATACCACTTTCTCAGTCATGGCCTACGACCGATACGTCTCCATTTGCAAGCCTCTGCAGTACCACAGCATCATGACTCCTGGAAAAGTGAAAACACTGTTGACCGTGGCCAACGTTGTTCCTATGTCCACTTTATCTCTCCTTGTGTATCTCATATCCACAGTTCCCCTGTGCAAGTACACCACTCAGAACCTGTTCTGTGATGTCATGACACTCCATAACCTCTCCTGTGTGAAAAGTGCTCTGGTTTATCTGTATGCCACATGCTTGTTGACAAGCTTAGTTGGTTTCCCTTGTATTGTTGTGTTGCTCTCATATGCAGTGATCCTCAGTGTGTGTCTGAAAGCCTCAAAAGATGCACAAAGGAAAGCACTCAGCACATGTTCTAGTCATTTAATCACCTTCATTAATTTTGGGGTGGCTACTCTTTTTTTTGCGATTTCCCTCAGGTACACTACTTTTCTACCAGGAAAGGTTTATATATTAATAACTGCAGATTGGTTTGCGATCCCCCCTCTGTTGAATCCAGTTATATATGGGATCAGAACACAGGAGATCAGGAAATGCTTTGTAAAAACAGTGAGAAAAATGAGATTTTCTGGGAATTTTTAGGGTATTTACTGTTGAGTTCAGGTTACAATCATTTCCAGTTAATGAATGGAAGATGAATGAAAATGATTCATACTGATTCCAAGCCAGATAATCTGCAGCATCTTGCTGTTTTGGAGCGTAGTTTTGTCCCCATTAGATAGAAGTCTCCAACACACACACACACAAAGAAAATGGTAAGACTTTTTCTGGTGCTTCAGAAAGTATCATTTCCACCAGGATCTATGCAGTACAAAGTATAATTGTCACATTACAATAAATGTATTGCAAATGAAAAGTATGTATGATAATGCTTTTGATTTGTCTGTGAAAGTGATTTTTTTTTAACACGCATTAACCCTGTATAAAGCCAGTCTTTAACTCTAGAAAATATTTTTGTGTCATTGTGCAGTATTAATGATCTCTGAAGTATAATGTGTGCTATTGTAACAGAACAAAGTAATGAATGTGCACTCAGTAATGGAGGCATATTTTAGTTTGTTTTTAATCTCATGGTTGCATTTCAAAGTTGAGTCTTGGCATTATTATTCTATTGCAGATTTTTTCATGTTTGTTTGTTCGAGCAGCAATATGCACGTAATGATGTTCACTCCTGTTGGAGGCAATTTCCCTAAACCTCAGGTTTAAACCCTAAATTAGGTGACCAGTTCTAGGTCTTGCACAACTCTGTTCTAGACTCAGGGCTCTCAAACTCCAGTTCTACAGGGCTATATTTAGCGTCTGTAAGTTTATATGGTTTTGTTTCAGTCAGAAGCCAATATAGGCCTTGGAAAATCGCTTAAATGAATCAAGACACTTGTACCATTTACTATAGCGACTAGATTAGTTTATATTCATAATTTAGGTCAAAATAAAGTTGCACAAATGCAAATTAGCATGGCAAACATACAAAAATGAAGTTTTCCTCCTTTAGTTTGAAATGAAATCCTTATCACATACTGTATATACTCATAGGCGGTTTTACCATAGGTCATAGGTAGGCAATTGCTTGGGGCCTCGTCCGCCAAAGGGGCCTCGTGAATTTGTGTTTCCTTTTTTTTTTTAATTTCTAAAACATTTTTTTTTCCTGTCGCTCAAAATGAATGATAATCTGTAATAGATAAAAATAAATCTATCTACATGTAAATGTGGGCCTATCCAATTAAATATCTATATTTGCCAATATTTATTATCATCCACATTTCACATTTAATGGACTATTCCACACTGACCTTCCTGCATTTGCGCCTAATCAATGACATAGAAATTCGAGTTGCCATCAGAGACAGAGAGTTATGATCTTTGTTACCGCAAAGCGTTTTCACAGTGGATTTGAGAAGAGAAAGAGAAAGAAGGAAGAGGCCCAGTTTAAGGAAAGTTTACCTAAACTGATGAAATTCTTTAATAAAACAGCCAGAGACTCCACGACGGAGGAGCAACAAGTAAAGTGAGACCACCCTAACCGCTAGTGTATTTACTTCATATTTATTAGAACAAACTGGACATTGTTACCTATTTAAATGTTAGTCCTGTAAAAATATACATAATAAATTGTCTAAATGTAAAAAAACAACTTTATACAACTTCTATATAGTAATACAGCCTTATTTACTGTATCAACTTTAAGACAAGCAACACGCTTGGAATTATCTCACCGCGACCCATTAAATCCAATGGCGCAGACGTTGCTTCTTAATTTCAAACTGCTTTCCTAACGGTCATTTTGCGTCCTGCGACTTGGGTTACAATAGTAATATGTACGGATTCCTAGACATGCTAGCGACCACCCTTTCTCATATTAACCTCAAATACGCAAGACAGGACACTTATACAGTATGCTAGCAAATTTATGTCAAGTTCCATTCATTTATATGGGGTGGTCGATACACGTCCTCTTAGCAACCAAAATCTAGCGCTGGACCACCTCTGAGTTATTTGCCGGCACATTAAAAAAATCACTAAAGTACTTTAAAAAAAAGAATTACTGGAGGATAACAAGGATATTTTTCTTACGTAACTAGGTACAGGTTGTTACCGATATTTCCCTATTTTTTCATATATAGTTGCAAATCAGTTTACGTTTTCCTGTCTGTCGAATGAAGTTGGTTGATAACAGGTGCTCTCACTCTAGCTGACGTTACAACAGGTGTAACGTTAGTTGAAGAAGCTGAGCTAGCTAACATTAGCGGCCTTACTGCTGCCTCAGCCTGTTGTGCACCCACCGCACCTACTACAACTTCTAGTGTTACTGATCTGCTGGTTGCGGTGAACCAGCTACAGTGTTGGAGGAAAGTGTCAGAGGCGACACAGACAGACAGCAGCAGCCCACCACAAACCAGACACCCGCTCAGACCGGGACTTTTACCCCTAGAGAATAGTGAATGTTCAAATGCTTTATCAAAAAGCATGTACTATACTTTTTTCTTGAAAGAATTAAAGATTAAACACTTTAGAATCTTTTTCTTGCCATATTGTCTTCTTCTAACTGACTGAAGGTCATTTGAAGTTCTTCATTTAGAATTCTCATTTGGGTCTGTCCTTTAGTTCTGTGGCTTTGTTAACTGAAAAGAGCTGCCTCAAAATAGTTTCTGTTCACTAGCTATGATTGCGTTAAGCAAAATGGAGAAGGGCCTCACATTGGTCTTTGCCGGGGGCCTCCAAATCACTAAAACCACCCCTGTATATACTACAGATAAATCACATACTGCATATGAAACAGATAAAACTATACATGTACCGGATCATAAACTCCTTGACCGCAAGTGTGCAAAATCACAGGGAGATATACAGACCTGTTAAAGATCTATGTATCAAAAAGTAAGCAGTGTACGCTGGTGTCCCTTAGTGTGTCCAAATCTATCGGAAATGTCTAAAATGTGCATTGCTGTAAAGGCATAAAATAATCATATTGTAACAAGTTTGAAATCCTGCCTTAAGACATTCCGTGTGCATGTTTTTTGTAAGTCGACAAAAGCCGACACAGACAGGAGGACCACCCCACTGGCCATACAACTTTTATTATTTATTAGAATTTTATTATTTAATTTTTTTAAATCATGTTTTTGTCTTTTTTCCCCTGTTTTTTCTGAATTTGGTGGCCAGTTGTGCCCTAGTACTATTCAATTCTCCCGTGTTCTCTGAGAATTTGCCGCTGAACCACCCCCGTCAGACCGGCAGTAGGAAGGAGGTAACCACATCTCCTCCGAGACACGGCTCTTCGGGCCCCTAACCGCGATCCCGCCGCCTAATGAGGCCACTGTGTGCACAACGATCCCCCCCCCCCGCCCCCCCGCCGAGTCCATCCCACCCTCCCTGAAAGCAGCCGTCCAATTTGCCGCTTCCTCAACGCACCACGCGTACTTGTGGGGCAGCAGCGTAGTGTAATGGGTAAGGAGCTGGTCTTGCAACCAAACCCTACATGCCAGCCAGACCCCTCCGTTCTGCTACCTCAGGACGCCTGGCACCTCCCCCTCTTCGCACCTGCGCGTCCTGAACACATCTCCTGTCTGTTCTGGCCCCACGATGGTGGAATGACCTCCCCGTGGAGGTCAGAACAGCTGAGATACTGACCCACTTCAAGCGACGACTGAAGACTCACCTCTTCAGGCTGCACCTCTCCCCATCCCACCCTACCTCCCTGTAAATGACTGTAAGCTTAGGGTTGTAACTAGGTAGCTGTTTTGTAGGTGACTTAGTTAATCCACTTGTCATAACTACTGCTTGTATTTTTGCATAGACTGCGTTGTTGCTGTTCTCGTTTGTGTTAGTGTTAAACAGTTTAACCTTCAGGGTCCAAGTTGTACTATGCTGTTGTTCCCTGCACTTGGACCGGTACTTCTCTCTAGGGTTTTCGTCATACTTGTTCCTGGTTATGGTTATACACTTTGTTGTAAATCGCTCTGGATAAGAGCGTCTGCCAAATGCCTGTAATGTAATGTAATGTAAAGATCACAGGTTTGATTCCCAGTGGTAGGACACTGCCGTTATACCCTTGAGCAAGGTACTTAACCTGCATTGCTTTAGTATATATCCAGATGTGTAAATGGACGCAGTGTAAATACTATGTAAAAGTTGTGTGAGCCTGCTAAATGCCTGTAATGTAATGTAAATTCCCCTTTCTGGTCCTCAATGTGAAAGTGCATCGACTCCAAGGCCAAATGTTTTGACTGCTACGTCACCGCAGCACCTTAAAAAAAAAAATCTTGTAAGGAGGATGACTCTGCTTTCTTTGTTTATAGTATTGCACAATGAGTCTGGTGATTTGAAACACAGTTTAGCTTGACCCTTCATAAAACAGCATAGCCTACGTGATGTCAGATTCCCGATATGCCAGAATTATGGTCACTGTACAGAATGTTAGCACTTTTGAACATTTGTAACTAGTAACTAGTAACAAAAGTTCCTTTCCAGTGTTCATTCCATGAAGTAATATAATTTTTATATGGTCAAAACAAACACAATTCTATTAATTGTATTTATGAATATTTAAAAATTTCAGTTTTTGTCCACTAAATATATTCAGGAAGTAAATGAACACTTAAATATGATGTGTAGCTTGATGTCCTGTTCCATCGATAAACAAACTCAGATGGCTGCTGGAAATTTAAATACCAGTTACACCGGGACTGTGGTTAAACATATGTGGTTTGTTTTTTTATGGTTGTTAAACCTGGCCTCACACTATTTACATAATAGCTTTGAAATGCCTAAGTTTTCTCCCCCGGCTTCATCAGAGTGTAAATTACACAGATGCATGATGATTTATAGCAATCCAATAGTAAGGTTAGAATAGTATGGTAGCATTTTTTTGCATGCTAAAAAGTATAGTAAAGCACTAAGCAATATTCAATATGCTTAGTAAACAGTGCATACTTTGAGGACAGTTAGGCGGCTGTCACGGACATAGCCTTGACCTCTCCATCTCAAGACAATACGGAAAGGAAAGTTACAGTTTGTGAATCTGTGAAAAGAACAACACATGAAGTAAAAACAGTTCGGATCTGCCGTAGGTTCTCTGTTTACGTTTGTTTGTCTCTGCCGCGTGTATGAGTGCCTCTGATTTTCTTTTCTGCTTCGTCATCAGATTGGCCATTTCCATTTACAGTTACTCTTTGGTTTGAAAAAGGCATGGGTTCGCCATTCACTGGTGAAGGCTCGCTCCTCAGGTTTGCTCTGTACCTGTGGATTGTGATCGCTTCTTTGATTTTGCATGTTTGACCTTGTTTTGTTAAGACTTCCATTCTCATCTAGTGTTATGCCCCTCCAGTCCTGGTTGGGGCACTTGCCACTTTAAAATTCTTAGTCTCTATGTTCCTCTTTACTCGTCCTTTTCCCAGGTACCGATTAAGGTAACTGGCTTCACCTGGGTGGGACCGTTAAACGGAGGCCGATTCCAGTGCAGTGCTAAGTGCATTCTCTGTCAGCCTTTTTGTGTTTGGGCCAGTCACGAGCCTTGCCCATAACATGTAGCCCTTCTAGAACACTGATCAGTTTTTGTGGTTGAACATTGTTTCATTCAATTCGACTCAGATTCTTGCCTTGGCCCTTCTAGTTAGTCTGCCCAGTGGATTTTGTATGCTCGAATCTGTTTTGTTCAATTTGACCTCGGCTCTCATCTACCCCCTCTGTGTGCCATGTAGTAACACTGGTTATTTAAGGTGTTCCCTGTTGGATTATCTGTGTGCCATGTAGTAACACTGGTTATTTAAGGTGTTCTCTGTTGGATTATCTGTGTGCCATGTAGTAACACTGGTTATTTAAGGTGTTCCCTGTTGGATTATCTGTGTGCCATGTAGTAACACTGGTTATTTAAGGTGTTCCCTGTTGGATTATCTGTTTGCCATGTAGTAACACTGGTTATTTAAGGTGTTCTCTGTTGGTTTATCTGTGTGCCATGTAGTAACACTGGTTATTTAAGGTGTTCTCTGTTGGATTATCTGTGTGCCATGTAGTAACACTGGTTATTTAAGGTGTTCCCTGTTGGATTAAGAAACCTTCCACTCGGACATTAATTTTCAGATTTTCCTTTGGTATTTTTGAAGGTGTGTCTGGGTGGAATTTCCATGGGGGTATGGTGTTCTGACTCTTGGTCTGTCTGCAGCCTTTTGTCCCAAAGTTCAATCTTCAAAGCCACCCGTTACCAAGCAAACCTTCTAAGACTACAGTACATAAGAGTGGAGTAGCTAGTCTACTTTCATTACCATACATTTCTTCCCCTTTTTCTTTTTTCTTGCCGTAACAGAAAAAGGATTATAGCCCTAAACGTATTGTGGGAGAATGGAACCCCCAACTGCAATGGAGGCAGGGCTTGTATATGGCTTGATTTAGATGCCCTATGGACTGTGCCACACGTCTTGCTGTGATTCATATTTTTGCATCTTAGTTTCTGCTTTTAATTGCATCATAACATGTAATTAATCCTAGAGGGGACATCCTCCCTCTTCAAAATAGAAACACACCAATGCCCAACAATGCAGAGAAAGATATAAATCTGGGCCGTTCGTCAGCACTTCAGCCCAGCACTGGTAACAAGAGTGGAGTCACGGTAAGTTTGTGGTATGAAGTGCTGGAATTATGTTTTTTGTGGATACTGTACAGCTCTTAATTAGGAAGATCAAAATATTTACATAAAGGGAAAATATTGGTATAAAGGGACAGGTGTATGAGTTGGTGATTAGTGCTAAAGACCTATTTTGCTTAAACTATGTTGAAGTAGGCAGATCAGGTATGATCAAATTTTTTTGACAATGACACACTGGACATATCCTAATGTTCTGAACTGCATATTGTTCATTTGTTTCTAACCTACAGGAAAACCCATCATGATGAATCACTCCTCTTTGGACAACACTATGACATTCACTTCATATGGATCCTTCCGCCCCATCAATTACTTTTTTTTCACTATCACTCTTCTTGTTTACCTCCTCTCAATTTTTTCAAATGTTTTTCTGATGCTGGTGATCTATTTTGAATCCAGCCTACATGAACCCATGTACATTTTTTTGTTCAACTTGGCAGTAAATGGACTAATAGGAAGTTCTACCGTTTGGCCAAAAATCATGGAAAACCTTCTTTCAGACACTCAGAAGATCTCATTTCTAGCTTGTCTAGTTCAGGGCTTTTGGGTCTATTTCTATATGTCCTCAGCTTATACCACTTTCTCAGTCATGGCCTACGATCGATACGTCTCCATTTGCAAGCCTCTGCAGTACCACAGCATCATGACTCCTGGAAAAGTGAAAACACTGTTGACCGTGGCCAACGTTGTTCCTATGTCCACTTTATCTCTCCTTGTGTATCTCATATCCACAGTTCCCCTGTGCAAGTACACCACTCAGAACCTGTTCTGTGATGTCATGACACTCCATAACCTCTCCTGTGTGAAAAGTGCTCTGGTTAATCTGTATGCCGCATGCTTGGTGACAAGCTTAGTTGGTTTCCCTTGTATTGTTGTGTTGCTCTCATATGCAGTGATCCTCAGTGTGTGTCTGAAAGCCTCAAAAGATGCACAAAGGAAAGCACTCAGCACATGTTCTAGTCATTTAATCACCTTCATTAATTTTGGGGTGGCTACTCTTTTTTTTGCGATTTACCACAGGTACACTACTTTTCTACCAGGAAAGGTTTATATATTAATAACTGCAGATTGGTTTGCGATCCCCCCTCTGTTGAATCCAGTTATATATGGGATCAGAACACAGGAGATCAGGAAATGCTTTGTAAAAACAGTGAGAAAAATGAGATTTCTGGGAACTTTTAGGGTATTTACTGTTGAGTTCAGGTTACAATCATTTCCAGTTAATGAATGGAAGATGAATGAAAATGATTCATACTGATTCCAAGCCAGATAATCTGCAGCATCTTGCTGTTTTGGAGCGTAGTTTTGTCCCCATTAGATAGAAGTCTCCAACACACACACACACACAAAGAAAATGGTAAAGCTTTTTCTGGTGCTTCAGAAAGTATCATTTCCACCAGGATCTATGCAGTACAAAGTATAATTGTCACATTACAATAAATGTATTGCAAATGAAAAGTATGTATGATAATGCTTTTGATTTGTCTGGGAAGTAATTTTTTTTAACACGCATTAACCCTGTATTAAGCCAGTCTTTAACTCTAGAAAATATTTTTGTGTCATTGTGCAGTATTAATGATCTCTGAAGTATAATGTGTGCTATTGTAACAGAACAAAGTAATGAATGTGCACTCAGTAATGGAGGCATATTTTAGTTTGTTTTTAATCTCATGGTTGCATTTCAAAGTTGAGTCTTGGCATTATTATTCTATTGCAGATTTTTTCATGTTTGTTTGTTCGAGCAGCAATATGCACGTAATGATGTTCACTCCTGTTGGAGGCAATTTCCCTAAACCTCAGGTTTAAACCCTAAATTAGGTGACCAGTTCTAGGTCTTGCACAACTCTGTTCTAGACTCAGGGCTCTCAAACTCCAGTTCTACAGGGCTATATTTAGCGTCTGTAAGTTTATATGGTTTTGTTTCAGTCAGAAGCCAATATAGGCCTTGGAAAATCGCTTAAATGAATCAAGACACTTGTACCATTTACTATAGCGACTAGATTAGTTTATATTCATAATTTAGGTCAAAATAAAGTTGCACAAATGCAAATTAGCATGGCAAACATACAAAAATGAAGTTTTCCTCCTTTAGTTTGAAATGAAATCCTTATCACATACTGTATATACTCATAGGCGGTTTTACCATAGGTCATAGGTAGGCAATTGCTTGGGGCCTCGTCCGCCAAAGGGGCCTCGTGAATTTGTGTTTCCTTTTTTTTTAAATTTCTAAAACATTTTTTTTTCTTGTCGCTCAAAACGAATGATAATCTGTAATAGATCAAAATAAATCTATCTACATGTAAATGTGGGCCTATCCAATTAAATATCTATATTTGCCAATATTTATTATCATCCACATTTCACATTTAATGGACTATTCCACACTGACCTTCCTGCATTTGCGCCTAATCAATGACATAGAAATTCGAGTTGCCATCAGAGACAGAGAGTTATGATCTTTGTTACCGCAAAGCGTTTTCACAGTGGATTTGAGAAGAGAAAGAGAAAGAAGGAAGAGGCCCAGTTTAAGGAAAGTTTACCTAAACTGATGAAATTCTTTAATAAAACAGCCAGAGACGCCACGACGGAGGAGCAACAAGTAGAGTGAGACCACCCTAACCGCTAGTGTATTTACTTCATATTTATTAGAACAAACTGGACATTGTTACCTATTTAAATGTTAGTCCTGTAAATATACACATAATAAATTGTCTAAATGTAAAAAAACAACTTTATACAACTTTTATATAGTAATACAGCCTTATTTACTGTATCAACTTTAAGACAAGCAACACGCTTGGAATTATCTCACCGCGACCCATTAAATCCAATGGCGCAGACGTTGCTTCTTAATTTCAAACTGCTTTCCTAACGGTCATTTTGCGTCCTGCGACTTGGGTTACAATAGTAATATGTACGGATTCTTAGACATGCTAGCGACCACCCTTTCTCATATTAACCTCAAATACGCAAGAAAGGACACTTATACAGTATGCTAGCAAATTTATGTCAAGTTCCATTCATTTATATGGGGTAGTCGATACACGTCCTCTTAGCAACCAAAATCTAGCGCTGGACCACCTCTGAGTTATTTGCCGGCACATTAAAAAAATCACTAAAGTACTTTAAAAAAAGAATTACTGGAGGATAACGAGGATATTTTTCTTACGTAACTAGGTACAGGTTGTTACCGATATTTCCCTATTTTTTCATATATAGTTGCAAATCAGTTTACGTTTTCCTGTCTGTCGAATGAAGTTGGTTGATAACAGGTGCTCTCACTCTAGCTGACGTTACAACAGGTGTAACGTTAGTTGAAGAAGCTGAGCTAGCTAACATTAGCGGCCTTACTGCTGCCTCAGCCTGTTGTGCACCCACCGCACCTACTACAACTTCTAGTGTTACTGATCTGCTGGTTGCGGTGAACCAGCTACAGTGTGGGAGGAAAGTGTCAGAGGCGACACAGACAGACAGCAGCAGCCCACCACAAACCAGACACCCGCTCAGACCGGGACTTTTACCCCTAGAGAATAGTGAATGTTCAAATGCTTTATCAAAAAGCATGTACTATACTTTTTTCTTGAAAGAATTAAAGATTAAATACTTTATAATCTTTTTCTTGCCATATTGTCTTCTTCTAACTGACTGAAGGTCATTTGAAGTTCTTCATTTAGAATTCTCATTTGGGTCTGTCCTTTAGTTCTGTGGCTTTGTTAACTGAAAAGAGCTGCCTCAAAATAGTTTTTGTTCACTAGCTATGATTGCGTTAAGCAAAATGGAGAAGGGCCTCACATTGGTCTTTGCCGGGGGCCTCCAAATCACTAAAACCACCCCTGTATATACTACAGATAAATCACATACTGCATATGAAACAGATAAAACTATACATGTACCGGATCATAAACTCCTTGACCGCAAGTGTGCAAAATCACAGGGAGATATACAGACCTGTTAAAGATCTATGTATCAAAAAGTAAGCAGTGTACGCTGGTGTCCCTTAGTGTGTCCAAATCTATCGGAAATGTCTAAAATGTGCATTGCTGTAAAGGCATAAAATAATCATATTGTAACAAGTTTGAAATTCTGCCTTAAGACATTCCGTGTGCATGTTTTTTGTAAGTCGACAAAAGCCGACAGACAGGAGGACCACCCCACTGGCCATACAACTTTTATTATTTATTAGAATTTTATTATTTAATTTTTTTAAATCATGTTTTTGTCTTTTTTCCCCTGTTTTTTCTGAATTTGGTGGCCAGTTGTGCCCTAGTACTATTCAATTCTCCCGTGTTCTCTGAGAATTTGCCGCTGAACCACCCCCGTAGGACCAGCAGTAGGAAGGAGGTAACCACATCTCCTCCGAGACACGGCTCTTCGGGCCCCTAACCGCGATCCCGCCGCCTAATGAGGCCACTGTGTGCACAACGATCCCCCCCCCCCGCCCCCCCGCCGAGTCCATCCCACCCTCCCTGAAAGCAGCCGTCCAATTTGCCGCTTCCTCAACGCACCACGCGTACTTGTGGGGCAGCAGCGTAGTGTAATGGGTAAGGAGCTGGTCTTGCAACCAAACCCTACATGCCAGCCAGACCCCTCCGTTCTGCTACCTCAGGACGCCTGGCACCTCCCCCTCTTCGCACCTGCGCGTCCTGAACACATCTCCTGTCTGTTCTGGCCCCACGATGGTGGAATGACCTCCCCGTGGAGGTCAGAACAGCTGAGATACTGACCCACTTCAAGCGACGACTGAAGACTCACCTCTTCAGGCTGCACCTCTCCCCATCCCACCCTACCTCCCTGTAAATGACTGTAAGCTTAGGGTTGTAACTAGGTAGCTGTTTTGTAGGTGACTTAGTTAATCCACTTTTCATAACTACTGCTTGTATTTTTGCATAGACTGCGTTGTTGCTGTTCTCGTTTGTGTTAGTGTTAAACAGTTTAACCTTCAGGGTCCAAGTTGAACTATGCGGTTGTTCCCTGCACTTGGACCGGTACTTCTCTCTAGGGTTTTCGTCATACTTGTTCCTGGTTATGGTTATACACTTTGTTGTAAATCGCTCTGGATAAGAGCGTCTGCCAAATGCCTGTAATGTAATGTAATGTAAAGATCACAGGTTTGATTCCCAGTGGTAGGACACTGCCGTTATACCCTTGAGCAAGGTACTTAACCTGCATTGCTTTAGTATATATCCAGATGTGTAAATGGACGCAGTGTAAATACTATGTAAAAGTTGTGTGAGCCTGCTAAATGCCTGTAATGTAATGTAAATTCCCCTTTCTGGTCCTCAATGTGAAAGTGCATCGACTCCAAGGCCAAATGCTTTGACTGCTACGTCACCGCAGCACTTTAAAAAAAATAATCTTGTAAGGAGGATGACTCTGCTTTCTTTGTTTATAGTATTGCACAATGAGTCTGGTGATTTGAAACACAGTTTAGCTTGACCCTTCATAAAACAGCATAGCCTACGTGATGTCAGATTCCTGATATGCCAGAATTATGGTCACTGTACAGAATGTTAGCACTTTTGAACATTTGTAACTAGTAACAAGTAACTAGTAACAAAAGTTCCTTTCCAGTGTTCATTCCATGAAGTAATATAATTTTTATATGGTCAAAACAAACACAATTCTATTAATTGTATTTATGAATATTTAAAAATTTCAGTTTTTGTCCACTAAGTATATTCAGGAAGTAAATGAACACTTAAATATGATGTGTAGCTTGATGTCCTGTTCCATCGATAAACAAACTCAGACGGCTGCTGGAAATTTAAATACCAGTCACACCGGGACTGTGGTTAAACATATGTGGTTTGTTTTTTTATGGTTGTTAAACCTGGCCTCACACTATTTACATAATAGCTTTGAAATGCCTAAGTTTTCTCCCCCGGCTTCATCAGAGTGTAAATTACACAGATGCATGATGATTTATAGCAATCCAATAGTAAGGTTAGAATAGTATGGTAGCATTTTTTTGCATGCTAAAAAGTATAGTAAAGCACTAAGCAATATTCAATATGCTTAGTAAACAGTGCATACTTTGAGGACAGTTAGGCGGCTGTCACGGACATAGCCTTGACCTCTCCATCTCAAGACAATACGGAAAGGAAAGTTACAGTTTGTGAATCTGTGAAAAGAACAACACATGAAGTAAAAACAGTTCGGATCTGCCGTAGGTTCTCTGTTTACGTTTGTTTGTCTCTGCCGCGTGTATGAGTGCCTCTGATTTTCTTTTCTGCTTCGTCATCAGATTGGCCATTTCCATTTACAGTTACTCTTTGGTTTGAAAAAGGCATGGGTTCGCCATTCACTGGTGAAGGCTCGCTCCTCAGGTTTGCTCTGTACCTGTGGATTGTGATCGCTTCTTTGATTTTGCATGTTTGACCTTGTTTTGTTAAGACTTCCATTCTCATCTAGTGTTATGCCCCTCCAGTCCTGGTTGGGGCACTTGCCACTTTAAAATTCTTAGTCTCTATGTTCCTCTTTACTCGTCCTTTTCCCAGGTACCGATTAAGGTAACTGGCTTCACCTGGGTGGGACCGTTAAACGGAGGCCGATTCCAGTGCAGTGCTAAGTGCATTCTCTGTCAGCCTTTTTGTGTTTGGGCCAGTCACGAGCCTTGCCCATAACATGTAGCCCTTCTAGAACACTGATCAGTTTTTGTGGTTGAACATTGTTTCATTCAATTCGACTCAGATTCTTGCCTTGGCCCTTCTAGTTAGTCTGCCCAGTGGATTTTGTATGCTCGAATCTGTTTTGTTCAATTTGACCTCGGCTCTCATCTACCCCCTCTGTGTGCCATGTAGTAACACTGGTTATTTAAGGTGTTCCCTGTTGGATTATCTGTGTGCCATGTAGTAACACTGGTTATTTAAGGTGTTCCCTGTTGGATTATCTGTTTGCCATGTAGTAACACTGGTTATTTAAGGTGTTCTCTGTTGGATTATCTGTGTGCCATGTAGTAACACTGGTTATTTAAGGTGTTCTCTGTTGGATTATCTGTGTGCCATGTAGTAACACTGGTTATTTAAGGTGTTCCCTGTTGGATTAAAAAACCTTCCACTCGGACATTAATTTTCAGATTTTCCTTTGGTATTTTTGAAGGTGTGTCTGGGTGGAATTTCCATGGGGGTATGGTGTTCTGACTCTTGGTCTGTCTGCAGCCTTTTGTCCCAAAGTTCAATCTTCAAAGCCACCCGTTACCAAGCAAACCTTCTAAGACTACAGTACATAAGAGTGGAGTAGCTAGTCTACTTTCATTACCATACATTTCTTCCCCTTTTTCTTTTTTCTTGCTGTAACAGAAAAAGGATTATAGCCCTAAACGTATTGTGGGAGAATGGAACCCCCAACTGCAATGGAGGCAGGGCTTGTATATGGCTTGATTTAGATGCCCTATGGACTGTGCCACACGTCTCGCTGTGATTCATATTTTTGCATCTTAGTTTCTGCTTTTAATTGCATCATAACATGTAATTAATCCTAGAGGGGACATCCTCCCTCTTCAAAATAGAAACACACCAATGCCCAACAATGCAGAGAAAGATATAAATCTGGGCCGTTCGTCAGCACTTCAGCCCAGCACTGGTAACAAGAGTGGAGTCACGGTAAGTTTGTGGTATGAAGTGCTGGAATTATGTTTTTTGTGGATACTGTACAGCTCTTAATTAGGAAGATCAAAATATTTACATAAAGGGAAAATATTGGTATAAAGGGACAGGTGTATGCGTTGGTGATTAGTGCTAAAGACCTATTTTGCTTAAACTACGTTGAAGTAGGCAGATCAGGTATGATCAATTTTTTTTGACAATGACAAACTGGACATATCCTAATGTTCTGAACTGCATATTGTTCATTTGTTTCTTCCCTACAGGAAAACCCATCATGATGAATCACTCCTCTTTGGACAACACTATGACATTCACTTCATATGGATCCTTCCGCCCAATCAATTACTTTTTTTTCACTCTCACTCTTCTTGTTTACCTCCTCTCAATTTTTTGTAATGTTTTTCTGATGCTGGTGATCTATTTTGAATCCAGCCTACACAAACCCATGTACATTTTTTTGTTCAACTTGGCAGTAAATGGACTAATAGGAAGTTCTACTGTTTGGCCAAAAATCATGGAAAGCCTTCTTTCAGACACTCAGAAGATCTCATTTGTAGCTTGTCTAGTTCAGGTCTTTTGGGGCTATTTCTATATGTCCTCAGCTTATACCACTTTCTCAGGCATGGCCTACGACCGATACGTCTCCATTTGCAAGCCTCTGCAGTACCACAGCATCATGACTCCTGGTAAAGTGAAAACACTGTTGACCGTGGTCAACGTTGTTCCTATGTCCACTTTATCTCTCCTTGTGTATCTCATATCCACAGTTCCCCTGTGCAAGTACACCACTCAGAACCTGTTCTGTGATGTCATGACACTCCATAACCTCTCCTGTGTGAAAAGTGCTCTGGTTAATCTGTATGCCACATGCTTGGTGACAAGCTTAGTTATTTTCCCTTGTATTATTGTCCTGCTCTCATATGCAGTGATTCTCAATGTGAGTCTGAAAACCTCAAAAGATGCACAAAGGAAAGCACTCAGCACATGTTCTCCTCATTTAATCACCTTCATTAATTTTGGGGTGGCTACTCTTTTCTTTGCGATTTACCACAGGTACACTACTTTTCTACCAGGAAAGGTTTATATATTAATAACTGCAGATTGGTTTGCAATTCCCCCTCTGTTGAATCCAGTTATATATGGGATCAGAACACAGGAGATCAGGAAATGCTTTGTAAAAACAGTGAGAAAAATGAGATTTTCTGGGAACTTTTAGGGTATTTACTGTTTTGTTCAGGTTACAATCATTTCCAGTTAATGAATGGAAGATGAATGAATATAAAATGATTCATACTGATTCCAAGCCAGATAATCTGCAGCATCTTGCTGTTTTGGAGTGTAGTTTTGTCCCCATTAGATATAAGTCTCCAACACACACACACAAAGAAAATGGTAAGGCTTTTTCTGGTGCTTCAGAAAGTACCATTTCCACCAGGATCTATGCAGTACAAAGTATAATTGTCACATTACAATAAATTTATTACAATAAAAGTATTTCTACTTTTATTTATGATTTGTCTGTGAATCCAGCCCATCTCCTTGTCATTGTCTTATTTTTCACCACTGGTGCCTGTGCATATATTCTGAATTTGGTAATGCCACACTCTAAAAGCAAGGAAGTTCAATTTAGTTCATTTCAATTTTATTTGTGTAGCACTTTTTAGAGACATGACACAAAGACACTTTATAGGTTAACAAGGCAAGAAGACAGACAGAGAAAACACCAGGCCTAAACCCCCAAGTAGAAATGGATTTATAAATTTAATTTATCATACATGAACTCTGTACAATGCCAGTCTTTAACTCTAGAAAATATTTTGGTGTCATTGTGCAGTATTAATGACCTCTGAATTATAATGTGTGCTACTGTAACAAAACAAAGTAATGAATGTGGGCTTGGTAATGGATAAGTGTGAGACATACTTTAGTTTGTTTTTAATCTCATGGTTGCATTTCAGTTGAATTGATATTATTATTCTTTTGTAAAGCGACGACTGAAGATTCACCTCTTCAGGCTGCACCTCTCCCCCTCCCTCCCTACCTCCCTGTAAATGACTGTAAGCTTAGGGTTGTAACTAGGCAGCAGTTTTGTAGGTGTCTTAGTTAATGCACCTGTCTTAACTACTGCTTGTATTTTTGCATAGACTGCGTTGTTGCTGTTCTTGTTTGTGTTAGTGTTAAACAGTTTAACCTTCAGGGTCCAAGTTGAACTATGCGGTTGTTCCCTGCACTTGGACCGGTACTTCTCTCTAGGGTTTTCGTCATACTTGTTCCTGGTTATGGTTATACACTTTGTTGTACGTCGCTCTGGATAAGAGCGTCTGCCAAATGCCTGTAATGTAATGTAATGTAATGTAATGTAAATAAAAATCAAGTTTTAAATTCATGTTTGTTTGTTTGAGCAGTAACATACACTTCACAATGTTCATTCCTTTTTGGTGTAACTGCCCTAAAGTTCATGTTTAAACCCTATAAACCTCAGAACTTCACTACAACTGCAATAGTTCTCACAGATTAGGCGATTTGTTCCAGGTCTTACACAACTCTGCTCTAGGGCAGGGCTCTCAAAATCCAGTTTTGCTGGGCTATATTTAGTGTCTGTAGGTCTCTATGGGTTCCTTTCAGTCAGCAGCCAATTTTGGAATATCCTAAAACATGGCGGACCTCGATCCATTTCCGGGTCAATCAAGGACCCTAGGAGAAAAGCAATTGGAATGAGCCACAGGACTTACGTTTCATAAAGTTATATAAAAAAAAATAATCGTGATTGCACAGTTTAAAACTCCTGCTAATTTGTTGCAACCCTCCCATAACTTCTTCAGTTTAGATCAGGGGACTGCAACCCTAGGCTTGGGCAACCACTGGATCTGCTGGTTTTCATCACTGAAGCACTTAATTGATGATGTAAATTTAAATCAGTTTTTTAAATGGACAGCACGTCGCCTTGTATCTCATGTCTGAATTCAGTGCAGATGTGAAGGTAAAATCTGAAACTAGGAGAATGTGCTGCTCTCTACAGCCAGAATTGCCAACTTGCAGTCTACATACTATACTACAGTACTATCCTGCAAGGCCAAAAGCACTGCTGTTTTTCTTTTCTGCTTGATATTTCAGTGATTGATGACAAATTACTGCAGTGAAATGATTTTGTGTGATTTTATATATATCTATATATATTTTATATATATGTAAACTAGTTTCGAAAGCACTTGAACCTGCAATTATTATTAAAGCGTCGGTCAGCCAGTTGCTGAATAGCATGCCAGAGGAGAGAGAAACCCATTCACTTGGTATCAGCAACTGTAACCTATTGTCTGACAGGGGGATTTTGTTTTTAAAAAAATGGCACAAAATGCCTGTATTTCTTTAATCAGTCCATATTTTAGAATTCTAACAACGCAGTTATTTTAAGCCCATTTATTTAGGAAACGTTGTGGAAAGTTGGGCAGTGTTGCATTTGCTGTGTTGGAGTAATTTCAATTTTGAAGTTCGATGGTGTTGGCTCTGGCCTTTCTAGTGTTAATCAAGAGCTGAAACACACTGAAAACCTGCAGACCCTGCAACGCTCCAGGATTTGAGTTTGAGAGACTAACTGCACCAGAGGTTTAAACCCCTGCTAACTTCAACCCTAATGGTGGGGAGCCACAGAGCCTGCTGGTTCTTAGCACTGCAGCACTTAATTGATGATATAAACTTAAATCAGTTTCTTACATAGTTAGTTAACACATCATCTGGTTTCCTAAGCCTATAGGTTCAGTGCAAATGTCAAGGTAAAATCCAAAACTAGGAGGCCCTGCTCCTCTGTAGGACCAGAATTGCCAACCTGTGGTCAACATCCTCCAGTCTGGCCCTCCAGACTAAACATACTGCTGATTTTTGTTTCTACCTGATAATTTGGTGATTAATGTCACTGATTGGCCAGAGATTCAACTCACCTGGCGTTCCAGGTCCAAACCACTCCTTGATTAGAGTGTAGGAATGAAAACCAGAAGTATTACTGACCATAGGGGCCAGATTAGAGTATCCCTGTCATACAGAATATTCCTGACATAAGCTTGAGCATTTATCCATCTGAAAAAGAGAATAATGTAAACATTGCACATCCACATTAATGAAGTAGATTTTACGTAATTAATATGCAAAAATGATGTACCTACAGTGCAAAAATGACAAGAAAGAGTCTTGCAACTAGTGCCTGTGCCAGATGCTTCATCTCCTAATCATGACCTCACTTTCTCTTGACAATATAGGAAAGGATTTTGTGGTTTGCAAAACTATTGTTTTGCAACCTGATTGGCAATGGATTTATCCAGTCTTATGCCATTGGTCAGTTGTTGAGTTAGCTTGATCTCCTCACCACCTCAGATTAGAGCAAAACCTATACAGGTCCATAAAGCATATTCTTGGAAGCTGGGTGGATGAATCTCACATCAGTATGTCAACCCACTCAGGGTCACTGAAGCATAAGTTAATGAACAGCCTGACCAGCCTTATAGTACCGCAAGTCTATGGTCATGGAACACTGAGGTTATAACCGGTCAGGCTCATAAAACCACACGGCCATGAGCAGGATGGTCAAGGCACAGAAGGCCATATGATTATTAGTGAGACCAATTTTTTGTTTTAAAAAGGAGGGGTAGAGAGACTGACCTCCTTTCGTATTTTTGCTTCATTCAGATGATTACGAAGCAAAAATGATGACATCTCAGAAGTTTTCATGGTGAGGACAGAGCCCTCATCCATTCAGGGCAACTCCCAAATAGCTTGAGAATCAGCCTCCCAACGGACTCTGACACACATATCTCCATGATTCATATTTTTGTGTTTTAATTTCTGATGCTATCATCATAACATGTAATTAATCCTAGAGGGGACATCCTCCCTCTTCAAAATAGAAACACACTAATGCCCAACAACCCAGAGAAAGATATAAATCTGGGCTGATTGTCAGCACTTTAATCCAGCACTGGTAACAAGAGTAGAGTCACAGTAAGTTTGGGGTATAAAGTTTTGGAATTGTGTATTTGCGGAACTACATTTAACATTCTCAGTTCAGTTTTCAATGTGAGCATCATTTATTTCCATGGACAAATAGGGAGCGATTAACATAATATCATAAGATAAATAGTAAAATATTACACATTAGATTAGGTGTGAATCCATGAATACTCCTAGAGTGTTGTAGAAAGGTCTGTGCTGTAAATTCTATATTCTGTACAGCTCTTAATTAGGAAGATCAAAATATTTATGTAAAGGGAAAATACTGGTATACAGGGACAGGTGTGTGAGTTGGTGATTAATTTTAAAGACTTATTCAGTTTAACCTATGTTGTAGGCAGTAGGCAGACCAGGTACGATCAAATTCTTGTCGACAATGACACACTGGACATATCCTAATGTTCTGAACTGCATATTGTTCATTTGTTTCTTCCCTACAGGAAAACCCATCATGATGAATCACTCCTCTTTGGACAACACTATGACATTCACTTCATATGGATCCTTCCGCCCAATCAATTACTTATTTTTCACTCTCACTCTTCTTGTTTACCTCCTCTCAATTTTTTCAAATGTTTTTCTGATGCTGGTGATCTATTTTGAATCCAGCCTACATAAACCCATGTACATTTTTTTGTTCAACTTGGCAGTAAATGGACTAATAGGAAGTTCTACCGTTTGGCCAAAAATCATGGAAAACCTTCTTTCAGACACTCAGAAGATCTCATTTCTAGCTTGTCTAGTTCAGGTCTTTTGGGTCTATTTCTATATGTCCTCAGCTTATACCACTTTCTCAGTCATGGCCTACGACCGATACGTCTCCATTTGCAAGCCTCTGCAGTACCACAGCATCATGACTCCTGGTAAAGTGAAAACACTGTTGACCGTGGCCAACGTTGTTCCTATGTCCACTTTATCTCTCCTTGTGTATCTCATGTCCACAGTTCCCCTGTGCAAGTACACCACTCAGAACCTGTTCTGTGATGTCATGACACTCTATAACCTCTCCTGTGTGAAAAGTGCTCTGGTTAATCTGTATGGCACATGCTTGTTGACAAGCTTAGTTGGTTTCCCTTGTATTGTTGTGTTGCTCTCATATGCAGTGATCCTCAGTGTGTGTCTGAAAGCCTCAAAAGATGCACAAAAGAAAGCACTCAGCACATGTTCTAGTCATTTAATCACCTTCATTAATTTTGGGGTGGCTACTCTTTTTTTTGCGATTTACCACAGGTACACTACTTTTCTACCAGGAAAGGTTTATATATTAATAACTGCAGATTGGTTTGCAATTCCCCCTCTGTTGAATCCAATTATATACGGGATCAGAACACAGGAGATCAGGAAATGTGTTGTAAAAACTGTGAGGAAAAAGGAGAGATTTTTCAGGAACTTTTAGCATGTATACTGTTGAGTTCAGGCTGCAATCACATACAATTAATCTGCTTTTCAAGAACTAAATCAATTAGGGACCAAAATTTACAAAATAAAGCATAGATGTCCAGATAAAGTTCTGGAACAAACTGTGCTGGATGAGATGAATGAATATAAAATGATTCATACCAATTCCAAGCCAGATAATCTGCAGTATCTTGATGTTTTGGAGTGCAGTTTTGTCCACATTACAAAGAAGACCCCAACACAAAAAATGAAAGGCTTATGCTACTGTTTCCACCAGGATCGATGCAGTACAAAGTCTAATTGTCATATTACAATACATTTATGGTCAGCAAACAGTATTTATTATTATGATTATGATTTGTCTGTGACACCTGCCCATCTCCCTGTCATTCTCTGATTTTTCACCTCTGGTGCCTGTGCATATAATCTGAATTTGTTAATGCCACACTCTAAAAGCTAGGAAGTGTATTTTTAAATTTATTTGATCATGTATGAACTCCATATAATGCCAGGCTTTAACGGTAGAAAATATTTTGGTGTCATTGTGCAGTATTAATGACCTTTGAAGTATAATGTGTGCTGCTGTAACAGAACAAAGAAATGAATGTGCACTCGGTAATGCATAAGTGTGAGGCATATTTTGGCTTGTTTTTAATCTCATGTATGCATTTCAGTTGAATTGATATTATTATGCTTTTGTAAATAAAATTTGAAAAAGTTTTAAATTCATGTTTGTTTGTTTGTTTGTTTGTTTGTTGTTTTTAATCTCATGGTCACATTTCAGTTGATTTTGTTATTCTTTTGTAAATAAAAATATATGTTTGTTTGTTTGAGCAGTAATATTCACAATGTTTATTCCTGTTTGGTAGAACTGCCCTAAACCTTGTGTTTAAACCCCATAAACCTCAGAACTTCACTACAACTGGAATAGTTCTCACAGATTAGGTGATCTGTTCCAGGTCTTACACAACTATATTCTAGAGCAGGGGCCCCAAACTCCAGTCCTGCAGGGCTATATTTAGTGTCTGCAGGTTTTTGTGCTTTCCTTTCAGCTGGTAGCCAATCTAGGCACTTGTAAACAACCTTCGCAGGCACTGTAGTCAATGGGTCTCATTCACAAAACTGTTTTTACATTCTCTCTAATTTTGTTAATAAAAAATCAACTTGGGATTCATGACACATGTGTAGACTTTTGAGTTCGCGCATATCCAGGGTGCGTCAGATGACGAATGCCGGCTGTTTGTACATTGGATGCTCATGCCTGTTCATGCGATCAGCGTAAGAAACACACTAGCAATCCCATAAAAGCATGCCAAGTTATGCGCTGAGAGCAAACATCAGAAATTAATCACTCTCTGCAGGTGTGTCTGCGGTTGCAGAAAAAAATGTTTGTAGAGATGTACATAAGTACAGTTAAGGATCAAACGAAGTACACGTGTCATGAGTCCCAGTGACTGTATTTAACACTAGAAAGGCTGCGTTTCTGTACTACCTTCTCCCGCCAGTGCTGATCCATTACTACGGCATCGATTTCTGCACCAACAATGACCCATTTCATAAATATTTTGAAACAATATGTTGCAAAAAATGTTCTTGAAATTGAGGACACAAAGGTATCAATTTCAACATTTTTACTTCTAAACGATAACAGATTTGTGATATGGGCTGAGGGAAAATATGTGAAGGAGTATTACAGGCGCACTAAGAAAAGAACTCAAATGTGAAAAAACAAGGCAAAACGCAGAATGGGAAAAGTAGTTCAAGAAATACAAAGTGCAATTTAAAAAAAAAAAAGTAATTTCTTCAGTCCATAATTAATTCAGCTCGCTTCTCCCTTCCCCTGCTCCTGCTAATTGGAGGGTGCTTTTGCATACGTATGATCTCTCTCCTGTTAGTCACCAATTCCATAGGGAATATACAGCTTTGGTTATTTGTGTTGTATGTTGAATTCATTATGTCTGCAGAGTTATAAACCTATCTATAACTACAGCACCCACGTTTACTTCAATCACCAAAGTAAATCATCTTTATCAAATGACTGCAGTGAATTCATTTTGTGTGAGTATATGTGCAAAATTAGTTTCAATAGCACCTTGATCAAGCAATTTGTATCAAAGCATTGGTCATTCAGTTGCTGAATAGCGTGCTGGAGGAGAGAGAAGCACCTGTTACCTGTTGTCTGGCAGGGGAGTTTTGGGAAGAAAGTGGCACAAGCTGTCCGCATTTCTTTAATGAGTCCATTTTTTAGAATTGGGAAAATGCAGTCGTTTTAAGCCCAAATATTTTGGAAAAGGTGAGGCTTTAACTATGTAAGAAACAGATTTAAATTTACATCATCAATTAAGCGCTGCAGTGCTGAGAACCAGCAGACTCTGCAGTTCTCCACCACTAGGGTTGCAGTTCCTTCATCTAGACTGGACAAGCTATGAGGCAGTTGCAGCAAGTCAGCAGACGTTTAAACTTCTGGTGCAGTTAGTCTCTCAGACTCAAATCCTGGAGTGTTGCAGTGCATGGGATTGCTAGTGCGTTTCTTATGCTAATCGCATTAACAGGCACGGGCATCCAATTTACAAACAAGAGGAATTCATCATCTGATACACCCTGGATGCCCGGAAAAAACAAAGGTCTGCAAATGTTTCATGAATCCCAAGTTGGTTTTTCACTGAAAATTTTATTAAGAACAAAATTAGAAAGAAATTAAGATTTTTTAAAATGAGACCCATTGACTCCAAGGCCTAAATTGGCTGCTGACAAAACCATGAAAACTAAATTTGGCCCCTCTGAACTGGAGTTTGGGGCCCCTGCTCTAGAACAGAGTTGTGTAAGACCTAGAACAGATCGCCTAATCTGTGAGAACTATTCCAGTTGTAGTGCAGTTCTGAGGTCTAGAGGGTTTAAACCTAAGGTTTAGGGCAATGGCCCCAAACAGAAATGAACATCATTAAGTGTATATTACTGCTCAAAACAACAAATATGAATTTAAAACATGTTTACAAAAAAATAATAAAATCAATTAAACAAATGCAACCATGAGATTAAAAACAAGCCAAAATATTCCCATTACCAAGCCTACATTCATTACTTTGTTCTGTTACAATAGCACACATTATACTTCAGAGGTCATTAATACTGCACAATGACACCAAATTTTTACCATTAAAGGCTGGCATTATACAGAGTTCATGTATGATCAAATAAATTAAAAAATCCACTTCCTTGCTTTTAGAGTGTGGCATTACCAAATTCAGATTATATGCACAGGCACCACTGGCGAAAAATAAGACAATGACAGGGAGATGGGCTGGATTCACAGACAAATCATAAATAAAAGTAGAAATACTGTTTGTTGGCAATAAATTTATTGTAATGTGACAATTATACTTTGTACTGCATAGATTCTGGTGGAAATGGTACTTTCTGAAACACCAGAAAAGCCTTACCATTTTTGTGTGTTGGAGACTTCTCTCTAATGGGGAAGAAACCACACTCCAAAACATCAAGAGACTGCTTGGAATCGGTATTAATCATTTTATATTCATTCATCTTGAGTTTTTTTGGTGCCCATATTTGATTTTTTAAATTTTGGTCACCAATTGATTATGTTGTTGAAAAGCAGATTCACCACATATGACTGTACCCTGAACCCCAGCAGTAAATACCCTAAAACATCCTGAAAAATATCTCCTTTTTCCTCATAGTTTTTACAACACATTTCCTGATCTCCTGTGTTCTGATCCCATATATAATTGGATTCAACAGAGGGGGGATTGCAAACCAATCTGCAGTTATTAATATATAAACCTCTCCTGGTAGAAATGAGCTGTACCTGTGGTAAATCGCAAAGAAAAGAGTAGCCACCCCGAAATTAATGAAGGTGATTAAATGAGGAGAACATGTGCTGAGTGCTTTCCTTTGTGCATCTTTTGAGGTTTTCAGACTCACATTGAGGATCACTGCATATGAGAGCAGGACAATAATACAAGGGAAAATAACAAAGCATGTGGCCAAGCATAAACTGTATAGATTAACCAGAGCACTTTTCACACAGGAGAGGTTATGGAGTGTCATGACATCACAGAACAGGTTCTGAGTGGCATACTTGCACAGTGGCAGTCTGGATATGAGGTACACAAGAACAGATATAGAGGACAGAGGAACAATGCTGGCCGCAGTCAGCAGTGTTTTCACTTTTCCGGGAGTCATGATGCTGTGGTACTGCAAAGGCTTGCAAATGGAGACGTATCGGTCGTAGGCCATGACTGAGAAAGTGGCATAAGCAGAGGCAATGTAGAAATGGCACCAAAAGACCTGAACTACACAAGCTAGAAATGAGCTCTTCTGGGTGTCTGAAAGAAGGTTTTCCATGACTTTTGGCCAAACAGTTGAGCTCCCTATTAGTCCATTTACTGCCAAGTTGAACAAAAAAATGTACATGGGTTTGTGCAGGCTGGCTTCAAAATAGATCACCAGCATCAAAAAGACATTTGAAAAAATTGAGAGGAGGTAAACAAGAAGAGTGAGAGTGAAAAAGAAGTAGTTGATCAGGCGGAAGGATCCATATGAAGTGAATGTCATAGTGTTGTCCAAAGAGGAGTGATTCATCATGATGGGTTTTCCTGTAGGTTAGAAATAACAATATTCAGTTCAGAACATGAGGATATGTCCAGCGTATAATTTGACCATCACCTGTCTGCTTCAACATAGTTTGAACAGCATAAGTCTTTAACACTAATCACCAACTGACACACATGTCCCTCTATGCAAATATGTTCCTTTTACGTAAACATTTTGATCTTTCTAATTAAGAGCTGTACAGTATATTGAATTTACTTTAATTTAATTTATTGAATTTTCTACCACACTCATTTAATTCATGCATTCACACCTATTGTAATGTCTGTGATAGTAAAAAAATTTATTTTAGTGTTTATCTTCTGATATTATATTAATCACTCCCTACTTGTCTGTGAAAACCGACCTGAGAATGTTGAATGTAGTTCCGCAAATACATGATTCCCAAACATTAAGCCACATCACAGACTTACCGTAGCTCTATTCTAGTTACCTGTGCTGGATTAAAGTGCTGACAAACCGCCCTGATTTATATCTTTCTCTGGATTTTCTCTGAGGGTGAATGTCCCCTCTAGGATTAATTACACGTTATGAAGAAAGTAAAAGCAGAAATTAAGATACAAGTCAATGAATGGCAGAGAGATGTGTGTCACAGCCTGCCACCCCCCCCCCCCCCAAAAAAAGAATAGCCTCTGAGCTGGAATCCCTTTTTGTCTGTTACTCTGAATAAAGCAAAAAATATTGAAGGAGGTTGTACTACTAAAAGTAGTGGTTGTACTACTTTTTAAAACAAAAAAATTTGGCCTCACTTATCAGGCTCATAATAATCTTACGTAGACAGCCTGGACTACTTCCTTGTGTTTCAACCCTCTAGACCTCAGAACTGCACTACAACTGGAATAGTTCTCACAAATTAGGCGATCTGTTCCAGGTCTTACACAACTCTGTTCTAGAGCAAGGGCCCCAAACTCCAGTTCAGAGGGGCCAAATTTAGTTTTCATGGTTTTGTCAGCAACCAATTTAGGTCTTGGAAACAACCTGTGCAGGCAGTGTAGTCAATGGGTCTCATTTAAAAATTCTTAATTTCTTTCGAATTTTGTTCTTAATAAAATGTCCAAAAAAAAAAAAAAAAAACAACAACTTGGGATTCATGAAACATCTGGTTTTTTTCTGGGCATCCAGGGTGTTTCAGACAATGAATGCCAGTTGTTTGTAAATTGGATGCCCGTGCCTGTTCATGCGATTGGCATAAGAAACACACTAGCAATCCCATAAAGGCATGGCTGTTTCAGCTCTGTGCATAAACATCAAAAAATGTCTGCAAATGTGTCTGTGCTGGCCCCAGAGCTTGGGAAAAAAGTGGAAATGTACATAAGCACAGTTAAGGATCAAATCTGATCGTACACGTTTCATGAATGAGTCTCAATGACACATTTATATTTAACATTTACATTTACCATTTACATTTGCGTACACTAAATCATTTTTCAATCTTGCTTTAATGGATACCATTACTCTTGAAAAATAAATTACAATTTTTTTGATTAATTTGTCTCTAAATGTTTAAAAAAGTGACATTTGAATATTTTAAATAATTTTTTACACTTGGTGATTACACTTGGGTTACAGTATGTGCAATTTATTTATTTATTTTTTTTTACAAACAGCACCCCGTACTAGAAAACGTCAATGCCTAAAAAAAATTTTGTCCATTATTTTTGGAGAGGTTTTGGATACGTTTTTGGACTCCTAGAAATGCCTACACTGATGAAAAGATAGTAATTCCCACTTGAAAATAATGCACAAGTGATTTTCATAAATCAAAACAGTTGATTTGTAGTGAAATATTTATATGATTATGTTATGAAGTCTCTGTGATGCTCACAACAGAGTTATAAATCTTTAAATAGGGCACCCCCTCAATAGGCAATGGCATCCAAGCAAAATGGTTAAAAAAGAAATGGTCTAAGACCTGAACCTTGAGGAACCCCACATTGGATGCTCCAGCCAGATCACCCATACTGCATTTAGTTAACCGTAAGACAAAACAGCTGGTGATCACAAAAGCATGGATCAACAAGAATTTACAGTACAAAGGAAAGAGAATAACAATGGACCATGACTACTCACCAGCCCTACACAGGAGAAGATGCGAGTATGACAAGATTTTAAAAAAATAATAATAAAAACAAGCACAAAACCATCCAGACACACGGTGCACCTGTACAAAATGTCATGAGTAAAACTTGGCTAACTATATAGCTAGCTAGCTACGGCATGTCGTCACCTCTGTAACGTGATTTGTTGTCCTCTGTGTGTCCATACATCTGTATCGGTGGTATGCACTAACTAGGTTAACTGAAGTAGGCGAAACGCTAACATGCTAGGGTTAGCTAAAGTAACGTTAGGCGATAAAGCTGTGCTTAAAAATGTTGTGCCGTTGGAAGTGGTGATTTTGGGAGATGCACCTGCGCGTGCGTCCTACTAAACGAAGCACCACCTGCACATGCGTTTCCCGTGAGTGAGTAAGTGAGTGAGTGAGTGAGTGACCACAGTTTGACACGAATAGCCCGTGGCGGCAGTTCCTGTGCACCATGGGAAAAAAACAGCCGAGGGAGAGAAATGTCAAATTCCAGACTCCTTGCCCAGCCATTCTGAGGGTTCATCTGAGAGATGGGATCAAGACCCATAATACCGCCTGGGAGGCAGCGGAAGTCCTGGTGTCACTGGGTGTCAAGGCAACTCTTTCAGAAGAGGAGCAGCTGGACAGGAAGCTGAACCGAACTATCTGGCAAATGGCCAGAGGGAACAACCGACAGAGATGGGCGTGGATGAGCCGCCCAGTGATTCAGGATGTGGAGACATTGCACGGGGACCGTGAGATAAGGAGAGGCAGGTGAGTCTGCCTTCGACGAGCCTGAGTAAAAATAAACATTTGCTTGGACGCTGGTCGATCAGCAACAGACCATTTAACTCAAGATTGTGGTTAGGCTGCAACTTGAACCCCAGGTAGCTCCCATACATGGGCAGAATTTCTTTTTTGTTACCCCCTGCAGGGACGACACTGGAACAGGCGATTCTAGATGTTGGAGGCAGTACGAGGCAGAAAAGGCAGATCACTTTCATATCTTCTGGGCATCTCCCATTCTGACCCCATTTTGGCAAGAGATACAAGAAACTTGGGAGGAGGTGTTTGGGACAAGGATTCCTCATAGATTTTATGTGCTATACTTGGGTAACACCTCAGAGGAATTTGGAGAGCATGGGGATGGGACACTTGTGGCAATTCTTCATATTTTTGTTCCTTAATTTCTGCTTCTACTTGCATCATAACATGTAATTAATCCTAGGGGGGACATCCTCCCTCTGATGGTCTTAAAAATAGAAACACACTAATGCCCAACAACCCAGAGAAAGCTATAAATCTGAATCGTATATCAGCACTTTCATTCAGCCCTGGGAACGAGAGTAGAGTCACGGTAAGTTTCTTATGTGGTATAAAGTTTTGGAATTATGTATTAGTGGAACTACATTCAACATTCTCAGTGCAGTTTTCCATGTGAGCATCGTTCTTTTCAATAAACAAATGGGGAATTAATAACATGGCTCATAATATCAGAAGAAAGTAAAATATACTTTATCACACATCATAATAGCTGTGAAGACAGGAGAGTGTTGTTGAATACTCAGTGTTGTAAATTCATAATACTGTACAGCTCTTCTTAATAAGAAAGATCAAAATACAGTATTTATGTAAAGGCAAAATATTGGCACAAAGGGACTGGTGTGTGAGTTGGTGATTAGTGTTAAAGACTTATTTTGTTTAAACTATATTGAAGCAGGCAGATCAGTAATGATCAATTTCTTATTTACAATGATGGCCTGGACATATTCTAATTTTTGTAACTGCATATTCTTCATTTATTTCTACCCTACAGGAAAACCCATCATGACAAACCACTCCTCTTTGGACAACACTATGACATTCACTTCATATGGACTCTTTCGCCCAATCAATTACTTTTTTTTCACTCTCACTTTTCTTGTCTACATTCTCTCAATTTTTTGTAATGTTCTTCTGATGCTGGTTATCTACTTTGATTCCAGCCTGCACAAACCCATGTACATTTTTTTGTTTAACTTGGCAGTAAATGGACTGATAGGGGGCTTTGCCATTTGGCCAAAAATCATGGAAAACCTTCTTTCAGAGACTCAAAATATCTCTTTCCTAGCTTGTGTAGTTCAGCTATTTTGGGCATATTTCTACATAGGTACTGCTTATACCACTTTCTCAGTCATGGCCTACGACCGATACGTCTCCATTTGCAAGCCTCTGCAGTACCACAGCATCATGACCCCTGGAAAAGTGAAAACACTGCTGACTGTGGCCAACATTGTCCCTCTCTCCTGTGTTTCTATTATGCCGTACCTCATATCCACAATGCCGCTGTGTAGGTACACCATTAAGAACCTGTTCTGTGATGCCATGACATTCTTTAATATCGCCTGTGTGAAAAGTGCTCTGGTTAATCTGTATGGCGTAGGCTTGGTCACAAGCTTAGTTGTTTCCCCTTGTATTATTGTCCTGCTCTCATATGCAGTGATCCTCAATGTGAGTCTGAAAGCTTCAAAAGATGCACAAAAGAAAGCCCTCAGCACATGTTCTCCTCATTTAATCACCTTTGTTAATTTTGCAGTGGCCATTCTTTTTTTTGCAGTTTATTACAGATACAATTCATCTCTTCCAGGAGGGATTTCTATATTAATTACAGTAGATGTCTTTCTGATTCCCCCTCTGTTCAATCCAATTATATACGGGATCAGAACGAAGGAGATCAGGGAATGCTTTGTAAAAACAGTGAGGAAAAGGGAGAGATTTTTAAGATTTTTACTGTGAAGGTCAGGTCAGGCAAAGACCATTCTTAAAATAAATCACAGATGCCAAGACAAAGTTGGAGAAAAAAGCATTGTATTTGATGAGATGAATAAATATAAAGTGATTCATACTGATTCTAAGCCAGACAATCTGCAACACCCTCCTATTTGGCAGTGCAGCTCTGTCCACAAAAGAGGAAAGTTCCCTGTAAATAAGATGATCAGGCTTTGCAGATGCCTCAGAATGTATGGCCAGATTTCTACCAGATTCGATGCTTTACAAAATACAATTTTCATATTACAGTGACCATTGCAAAAAAAAAAAAAAAAAAGAAAGAAGAGAATTCATGCTTATGTTTATGATTTGTTCGTGAAACCAGCCCAACTCCCTCTTATGGTCTTATTTTTCAATGATTAACCAGCAGTCATGATAATCTAAATTTGATAATGTCACATTCTAAAAGCAAGGGAGTGGATTTTTAAATTCATCTGAAGCGTAAACTCCATATAATGCCAGGCCTTAATGACAGAAAATATTTTGATGTCATTGTGCAGTATTAATGACCTCTGAAGTATAATGTGTGCAACTCTAACAGAAGAAAGTAATTAATGTGCATGCATTTAGCAAGGGAATTACTATTCTATTGTAAATTGAACAAATGTTCTTAATTTACGTGTTTGAGCAGTACTAATACACGCTTCACGATGTTCATTCCTGTTTGGAGCAATTGCCCTAAACCGCAGGTTTAATCCCTTTAGAACTCAAAACTGCACTACATCTGGAATAGTTCTCACAGATGAGATTATCACAGATCAGATAATCACTGGATGCATGCAGTTGTTTGCCAGAACAAATATGAAAATATAGATATTATAGAAACAATCCAATTAAAACAGTTTTAATTGGCAATTTCATTACAAGAATAATTTATAAGAAAGTAGTTCCCATATGTTGTGCCAGGTGGTTGCTATACTATGTTTGTAAACTCTCTTTTGTTCTACTAAACTAGCAAGTAAGCGAGCTAGTGTTGATAATTGAAATATAACTGTAAAGAAGCATTAGATGTCAAAGCCATGGTATACGGTTATTATACCTTGGCTATTATACCAATCAGATTGCGAGATTTGCCGTACCCTTTTCATAATAGGTTTTTACTGTACATCGCACCTCCAGAACTTGGAAAGATGGCTGGAACCAGCTCCAGAAGGACATTAAACTGGACCACTTTGTGCCTCTGGGTGATTTTAAGAGGTTATTTCAGATGTTTGTTTGTAAATAAAGGAAAACAAATAAAATTTAAAATAGCCAGCTTATGGGTAAAAGTGGTTCCTGTCACCATCTGTCAGATACTTGAGGGGAGGACCTAAGTTAAATCCTTGGTTCCACCCAGTTAATCTATTGTTCACCAGATCTGTGTGACACCCAAATATTAATTTATACCCATCTCTGTCCTCTCTCTCTCTCTCAGAATCAATTAATGTTACTTATATCTGAAGTAGAAAATAATGTCTGTGTTTCCCACTGGTCTGAAATTTACTTGTGATTGTAGTCTGTATGTCTTTGGAGGGAGGGTTGCAGTCAGTGACCCGTTGGCACAAAAATGGTCCATAACATGTATGAAAGTAAATCAAAATGAGAGAATAAGTGAGGTCAAAGTCAGGTAATAATTAGCCTACACAATATGCAGAAAGGAGAAAGCTTTGCCTGGTCCACGGTTGTAAAAATGTTGTATTTTCCAGTTGTGGACCGGGAAGGGGGTGATAGCTAAATTATTAAGCTAGATAGTGTCTTTGGACAATAAACATAAACGTGACAAAATTGGTTGGACTTGGCAACTCTGCAGACCATTTGCAATTCTGTGCATCTCCTTCTCGTTCAAACAGAAGAAACAGGGAAAGGAGGGGTAGACAGAGGGGAGATCACCAGTTAAATGTGTTAGGCTGGGTTAGGACAGCTTAAATGTGGATGTCCAAATATACTTGAGCGACCATTGATTTACTTAGACAGCCTACCTAAGTAAAGCCTACGTGTGGGAAACACTGAAAGTAAACATTGTGTGCCTATCCTCTTCAAGAATTTTAAGGGGGAAAATCTATTAAAATAATCCTATATAAATAACAATGCCAAAAAATCACTTTCCTATCCTACTAGGATATACAAAACCTCTACAGCCAAATAAAATCTCAACAGTGACCTCTAGCGCAATGGAAAAACATAGCAGGGAGGACGGCAACCTCTCGTCCTCCCAAAGCTTCCATTAGCACCCATTCAAATGCAGCCTCCTTACCACGGCTTCTCCTATCCTATCTTCTACACTGCAAAAATGACACTTTGGGAGGATGCCCTCCTTAACCAATCAGCCATCAAACTAAAAAAATGGCATACTGTATGTAATGAGTTAGAGATTTTCCTGAGTCCGAGGCGGGATTTGAACCCGAGCGTCTCACTCACTACTAACGACAGTAATAACATTAGCTAACTGTAATCTAATATTAGCTAGCTAATAGAGAAACTTGTTATAAGATAGCTGTGTAAATTTGTAATTTGTTTTTGTTCTCATATTTAAATTGAAGGAAGTAGGGTGAGAAGATGCCAAGGTTATTTTTGTTATTCATTGTTGGAGGAGCCTGGTGAAGGAACATATTTTACACTAGTGATTATCTAATTTTAACAAGCAAGCTAGCTACGTTACCTAGCTAGCTAATAATACTTCACTGGTCAGTAATGTTGATTTTGTTTTTGTCATCTCCTTAAAGATTATATTGGGTGTCTCCCAATACTCAAAAAATGTATTCTCCTTTTCTCCACTACCACCTTGAATCCTCTGTTACCCCGGAAACTGATCTTTTTGTCCTTCCTCCCTCCGACCAATATTGGAGAAGACGAGTAAAGCAGCTTCAAATTCGGCTCTTCCCGGCAGAAGATACATTGATGTATGCTAGCTAAGTTGCCAATTTTCTTTTCACATTTCTATGTGACATCGATTTCCACCTTCTGCACTTTCACACATGTGGGAGCACTCAAGAGTTTCTAGAATCTTAAGGATGAGCATGGTTTACAAAAGCAAGATTTCTTCATGTTTCTCCAAATGCGCCACCACTTTGCTGAAATTACAGATCTCTAAGATATACAATAGGTCTTTACAAATTAAATTGGAAAATGCCCTTTATGTCAAAGAGAAGTGTCAAAGGAGGAAGGCTTTGAACATTCAGCATGGAATTGGAATAAGATAACTCAACTACAGTAGAAGTCAATTAGCTCCCTTACATGGGCAGAATTTTGCTGGAGAAGCACAGCTCGCTTTTTTGTTACCCCCTGCAGGGATGACACAGAACAGGTGATTCTAGATGTTGGAGGCAGTACGAGGCAGAAAAGGCAGATCACTTTCATATCTTCTGGGCATCTCTCATTCTGACCCCATTTTGGCAAGTGATACAAGAAACTCGAGAGGAGGTCTTTGGCACAAGGATTCCTCATAGATTTGACGTGCTATACTTGGGTAACACCTCAGAGGTATTTGGAGATCATAAGGATAGAATATTTTTGGTGATTCTTGTAGCTGCAAGCAAGAAAGCCATTACACAAAAATGGCTAAAATCAGAGGTTCCAGGGATCAAGGAGTGGGTGGATGTAATTCACCAGATCTTTATTAGGGAGAAATTGACGTATACCCTCAGATTTCCCTTAAAAAGGCGGGGAAAATGGTTTAATCAGGGTTTTGCTAGTCCCTGTTTTATTTTTGTTTGTTCGGTAAGCTGAAGGCCAGCAGACAGCCAATGGAATTACACCCAATAGATCAGTGACAGGAAAAAAGAGGTTAAGACTACAAGACCAGCTCCTCACCCATTCTACTACACTCTCACCCATGCAGTGCGACTCACAAATGGCTTAAGAATCAGCCGCCCAGTGGACCGTGACACGCAATTCTCCATGATCCATATTTTCATATCTTCATTTCTGATTCTACTTGCATCATAACATGTAATTAATCCTAGAGGGGGGACATCCTCCCTCTGATGGTCTTCAAAATAGAAACACACTAATGCCCAACAATCCAGAGAAAGATATAAATCTGGGTTGTCTATCAGCACTTCCATTCAGCATTGCAAACGAGAGTAGAGTCACGGTAAGTTTCTTATGTGGTATAAAGTTTTGGAATTATGTATTTGTGGAACTACATTCGACATTCTCAGTGCAGTTTCCCATGTGAGCATCGTTCTTTTCAACAAACAAATGGGGAATGAATAACATGGCTCATAATATCAGAAGATACACAGTAAAATATACTTTATCACACATCAAAATAGCTGTGAATACATGAAAGTGTTGTAAATTCATAATACTGTACAGCTATTCTTAATAAGGAAGATCAAAATACAGTATTTATGTAAAGGCAAAATACTGGCACAAAGGGACTGATGTATGAGTTGGTGATTAGTGTTAAAGACTTATTTTGTTTAAACTATATTGAAGCAGGCAGATCAGTAATGATCAATTTCTTATTTACAATGATGGCCTGGACATATGCCTATGTTTGTAACTGCATATTCTTCATTTATTTCTACCCTACAGGAAAACCCATCATGACAAACCACTCCTCTTTGGACAACACCATGAGATTCACTGCATATGGACCCTTTCGCCTAATCAATTACTTTTTTTTCACTCTCACTTTTCTTGTCTACATTCTTTCAGTTTTTTGTAATGTTCTTCTGATGCTGGTTATCTATTTTGATTCCAGCCTGCACAAACCCATGTACATTTTTTTGTTTAACTTGGCAGTAAATGGACTGATCGGGGGCTTCGCCATTTGGCCAAAAATCATGGAAGACCTTCTTTCAGAGACTCAAAATATCTCTTTCCTAGCGTGTGTAGTTCAGCTATTTTGGGTATATTTCTACATAGGTACTGCTTATACCACTTTCTCGGTCATGGCCTACGACCGATACGTCTCCATTTGCAAGCCTTTGCAGTACCACATCATCATGACTCCTGGAAAAGTGAAAACACTGCTAACTGCGGCCAACATTGTCCCTCTCTCCTGTGGGTCTATTATTCCATACCTCATATCCACAATGCCGCTGTGTAGGTACACCATTAAGAACCTGTTCTGTGATGCCATGACACTCCTTAACCTCTCCTGTGTGAAAAGTGATGTCATTAGTCTGACTGGCATAGGCTTGCTCACAAGCTTAGTTGTTTCCCCTTGTATTATCATCCTGCTCTCATATGCAGTGATCCTCAGTGTGAGTCTGAAAGCCTCAAAAGATGCACAAAAGAAAGCCCTTAGCACATGCTCTCCTCATCTAATCACCTTTGTTAATTTTGCAATGGCCATTATTTTCTTTGGAGTTTATTATAGATACAATTCATCTCTTCCAGGAGAGATTTCTATAGTAATTACTGTAGATGTTTTTCTGATTCCCCCTCTGTTGAATCCAATCATATATGGGATCAGAACAAAGGAGATCAGGAAATGCTTTGTAAAAACAGTGAGGAAAAAGGAGAGATATTTCAGGGTTTTAAATTTTTTTACTGTGAAGGTCAGGGTGCAATCAGCTCCAATCAATGTGCGTTTCAATGACTACATCAACTAGCAAACACCATTTATATATAAATCACAGATGCCAAGATAAAGCTGGAGAAAAAAGCATTGTATTTGGTGAGATTAATAAATATTAAATGATTCATACTGATTCCAAGCCAGACAATCTGCAGTGCCCTGCTATATATATACCCCGCCCTGGGCATGTCGAAGTGTCCTTGAGCAAGACACCTAACCCCTAACTGCTCTGGTGAATGAGAGGCATCAATTGTAAAGCGCTTTGGATAAAAGCGCTATATAAATGCAGTCCATTTACCATTTACCATATTGCAGTGCAGCTTTGTCCACAAAAGAGGAAAGTCCCAAAAAAAACAAGATGATCGGGCTTTTCAGGCGCTTCAGAAAGTGCCACCAGATTTTATGCTACACAAAATACAATTTTCATATTACAGTGACTATTGCAAAAAAAAAAAAATTATGATTATGATTTGTTTGTGAAACCAGCCCAACTTATTGTCTTATTTTTCAACGATTATCCAGCAGTCATGATCATCTAAATTTGGTAATGTCACATTCTAAAAGCAAGGAACTGGGTTTTTAATTTATCTGATGAAGCATAAACTCCCATAATGATAGAAAATCTTTTGTTGTCATTGTGCAGTATTAATGATCTCTGAAGTATAATGTGTAATGTGACATTACTATTCTATAGTAAATTTAACAAATGTTCTAAATTTACGTGTTTGAGCAGTAATAATACACGCTTCACGATGTTCATTCCTGTTTGGGGCAACTGCCCTAAACCTCAGGTTTAATCCCTTTAGAACTCAAAACTGCACTACATCTGGAATAGTTCTCACAGATGAGATTATCACAGATCAGATAATCACTGAATGTGTGCAGTTGTTTGCCGGAACAACTGCACATAAAAGACAATAGAATATAATAATTTAATTTCACCCCGGGAGAAATTCTGGTGTGGTTACCGGCATACATGAAATTAAATGAACAATTTACATAAATGACATTTAAGCAATAACTCTTCTCAGGCAGTGGTATATTGTGATTATATTACAGGGTATTAGCTGTGATATAATCACAATATACACTACCGGTCAGAAGTTTTAGAACACCTCCATTTTTCCAGTTTTATTGAACTTTAAGCAGTTCAAGTCCAGTGAATAACCTCAAATGGTACAAAGGTACGTGGTAAACTACCAGAGGTATAAAAAAAATGTTTAGGTTACCAAAAACTGAAAAATAATATAAATATCAGAGTTATAAAAAAGGCCTTTTTCAGGCAACAAGGAATGGGTTAACAACGTACAGCTTTTCTGCAGCAATGGAAGTAAATTAAGTTTTGAAAATTGATGCAAACAATTTCTACAGATGTCCCAACTTTTGTTGATTACTTACAAACCCTCTGTCTGTATAAAATCAGTGTTGGAACAGATTGTATTACTACACCCTCCAATGCACTATTAGAATATTACACTGTAGGAAGTAGTTTATTGCTATCATAATGGCGAGAAAAAGGCAATTAACAAAGAAGGACAGACAGACCATTATAACCCTTAAAAGTGTAGATCTTTCCTTTTGAGAAATTGCAATGCAAGCCACGGTGACAGTGAGTAAAGTTTCCTACACCATCCAAAGGCACTTGGAAACTGGAGGAAACTCTGACAGGAAGAGGTCCAGCAGATCCAAAGCCACAACAGAATCAGAAGACAAGTTTCTGAGAGTCAACAGCTTGTGTGATAGGTGGCTCACAGAACAACAGCTTCAAGCACAGCTTAACAGTGGTCAAAGTAAGCAAGATTCAGTTTCAACTGTGAAGAGAATACTTCAAGCTGCAGGTTTGACAGATCGAGTGGCAGTACGAAAGCCATTGCTAAAATGGCTAAATAAGAAAAAGAGGCTTGCCTAGGCCATGAAGCACCAGCAGTGGAATACTGAAGACTGGTCTCATGGTCCGATGAATCAAAATTTGAAATCTCCGTTTCATCACGCAGGGTTTTTGTATGCCGTCGAGTAGGTGAAACGATGGTTCTTCAGCGTGTGACACCTAGGGCTGGGCCGGTTATTTCATAATCGTGCGATTGACGGTCATCGACACACACGCAGAAAATCCATCATAATCTCCATTTGTTAATGTTTTTCCAAAATGTATACTTTTTCATAATGTTGTTGGCAAAATAATCTACCTTTCCTATAAATATACATAAATAGTTTAATGTATGCTTAAACACCACACGATCCCTCCAAAACAAAGCCGACAATACTTCTCCCTGCAACAGTCTTTAAATCGCGCGCTGTCTCAGAAGTGAGCTGTCTTTGAAGTTTACGGCGTTCCTCCACTCAACCCGTTACCTGCAGGAAGAGCGGCTGGCCCACTCGGATGATCCCCTTGCCTTGTGGCAAGACGATTGCGGTCGGTTTCCGCCAATGGAAAAAAAGGGCGGCGCTAGCCTACATGTGCATCTGTGCAACGAGCTGTGCATCCGAACGGGTTTTTAGCACCGCTGGAAACGTAGTCGCACCCCTCCGCCCGAGCCTCGGACCAGAGAAGGTGAACGTGCTCGTCTTCTTGGCACTGAACCTCGACAAAGTCAACTGAAAATCAAACAGGCCAGACACTTTCTTTTGTTGTTTGTTTGTGTATTTAACGGGGACAAGTAGAATAAACGGGGACTATCGCAGAAAAGCGCACTTTGGCCTAATCCCTTCAGGCACTGCTGATCTATTTGATTTCGTTTTATTTATTTAACACTACCATACTTAAATGTTATATTGTTTCACATGCAATATCTGAGAATGTTAAGAAAGGCTATTTACTTTTATTTGACTTAATTCAACCTTCGCAGTCGGAAAGACGCCCTGGACAGGCAATGCCGGTCTGTTTTATTTTGTTTTAACATTTTACTTTGTTTAGCACTGTAAAAATAAACATTTTATTTATTTGATTTATTCCAAAATGTTTGGAAATGTTAAATCCTTGTTCTGTTTAAAGAAATAAGTGTTCATAAAGGGTTCATTCTATTCTACTTATGCTGCCTTTCCCTTTTTGTAAACGAAAAGACCCTTGGTTTGACTAAATTCATTTGATTTAATTTGACTGTCGCTAATTAAAAGCACATTTTCATCTCTTTTAACAGGCAGTGTCGATCAGTTTTATTTTGTTTCATTTTTTAACACTGTCAATACTTAAATATGCTATAGGCCTATTGTTTCATTTCCTATTTAATATCTAAGAATGTTTAGGCAATTTCATTTGTTTAACCGAATGTTTAGCACTGTAAAAATAAATATTTAATTTGTTTCAAAAAGTTTGGAAATGTAAAATATTTGTTCTGTTTATAGAAAAAAGTGTTAATAAAGTTATGTTGTTAATTATATTCTACTTATGCTGCCATTTAGTGAACGAAAAGCCCCCCCCCCCCCGCCGCCCAAGACGAGACGACTATGCCAATCGATTCGATTACCTGGGTGACGATCGATTGGCAGCAAAAATTCCATGACCATCATAACCCTAGTGACACCAACTGTCAAACATGGAGGAGAAAGCATGATGGTCTGGGGCTCTTTTGCTGGATCCAGAGTTGGTGACTTGCACAGAGTGACTGGCACCCTGAACCAAATGGGCTACCACAGCATTTTGCAGCGCCATACAATACCCTGTAGTCAACGCCTAGTTGGTCTGGGGTTCATCCTATGGCAAGATAATAACCCAGAACATACCTCTAGGCTATGTCAGAACTACCTTAGAAGAAAAGAACAAGACAGTCGGCTTCAAATAATGGAATAGCCAACACAGTCTCCAGACTTATACTCCATTAAGCTGGTTTGGGTTGAACTGGACAGAAGGGTCAAAGCAAAGCAACCTACAAGTGCAACACAATGAACACATTTGTGGGAACTTCTGCAACAGTGTTGGGAAGATCTTTCCAAACAATATTTGATTTCCATTGCAGAACGAATGCCACGAGTGTGTTATATCTGCAAAAGGTGGCTACTTTGATGAGTTTGAATAAATAAATTATGTTAAACAGAAAGATTCCATGATTTATTTATTTTTTATCTCCAATTGTTTATTTGTTCTATGCTTTCATTTCAGAGTACATTGAGACAACTGCATACATTTCAATAAAAACTGGAAAAATGGAGGTATTCTAAAACTTTTGGTTGGTAGTGTATATAATATAGTCACAATATATTCTGTAGTTCTGCTAATTTATAATTTTCTTTAATTGCAGTTTTTAAGTTGAAGGTATTAGGGCATGAAGGACAGGTTTTAGGAGTTATTCTTGTTATTCAGTTGGAGGAAGGAGCTTGGCGAAGTAACATTGTTCCCCACACTAGTAACATTAGCTAGCCGTAATCTAATATTAGCAAAGTAATAGAAAGAGAAAGTTATTATGAGATAGCTGTGCTAAGTTGTAATTTTTTTTCTATTCTCGTTTTTAAATTGAGGGAAGTAGGGTGAGAAGATGCCATGGGTATTTTTGTTATTCATTGTTGGAGGAGCTTGGCGAAGGAACACATTTGACACTAGCGAAAATTATCTAATATTAACAAGCAGGCTAGCTATGTTAGATTAGGCTAGCTAATAACATTTCACTGGTCAGTAATGTTGATTTTGATCTTGTCCTCTCTTTAAAGATTACATTGGGTGTGTTCCAATACTCAAAAAATGTATTCTCCTTTCCTCTGCTACCACCTCGAATCCTCTCTTACCCCGGTAACTGATCTTTGTGTCCTTCCTCTCTCCAATGTCTCAATATTGGAGAGGACGAGTAAAGCAGCTTCACATTTGGCTCTTCCCGGCAGAAGATACATTGATGTGTGCTAAGTTACGAATAGTAAATGTGCAGTCTTTTCACATTTCTATGTGACATGACTGTGGTCATACCCACAGAGATTGAAAGGCCATGTAACACAATCTGCCACCGTCCAAACTTTATAACATGCAGGTGGCGGAGAGCGTAAATTTCGACAATTATGCTAGATATTTTGACAAATTTGTGCATGGTTCAGTATATTGTCACACATAACATCTTACCTGATGTTATGTCTGATAATAAGTACCTTAAATTTTTGATCCAGGACATGTATTTCCACCTTCACCTTCAGGGAACACTCAAGAGTTTCCAGAATCTTAAGGATGAGCGTGGTTTCTTTAAGTTTCATTTCATGGTTTCAGCAAGATTTCTTTAGGTTTCTCCAAATGCACTACAACTTTGCTGAAATTATGGAAGGCCCAAATTTAAAAGAGATGAATGAAGGCATTATGAAAGGGGTAAAGATTACAAGACCAGCTCCTTACCCATTATACTACACCCTCACCTATGTGGGGTGTCTCACAAATGGCTTAAGAATCAGCCGCCCAGTGGACCGTGACACGCAATTCTCCATGATCCATATTTTCATATCTTCATTTCTGATTCTACTTGCATCATAACACGTAATTAATCCTAGAGGGGGGACATCCTCCCTCTGACGGTCTTCAAAATAGAAACACACTAATGCCCAACAATCCAGAGAAAGATATAAATCTGGGTTGTCTATCAGCACTTCCATTCAGCATTGCAAACGAGAGTAGAGTCACGGTAAGTTTCTTATGTGGTATAAAGTTTTGGAATTATGTATTTCTGGAACTACATTCAACATTCTCAGTGCAGTTTCCCATGTGAGCATCGTTCTTTTCAACAAACAAATGGGGAATGAATAACATGGCTCATAATATCAGATACACAGTAAAGTATACTTTATCACACATCATAATAGCTGTGAAGAGAGGAGAGTGTTGTTGAATACTCACTGTTGTAAATTGATTATACTGTACAGCTCTTCTTAATAAGGGAGATCAAAATACAGTATTTATGTAAAGGCAAAATACTGGCACAAAGGGACTGGTGTGTGAGTTGGTGATTCAGTGTTATAGACTTGTTCTGTTTGAACTATATTGAAGCAGGTAGATCAGTAATGATCAATTTCTTATTTACAATGCCTTCATATGCCTGGATATATCCTAATAATCTAAACTGCATATTCTTCATTTATTTCTACCCCACAGGAAAGCCATCATGGTGAACCACTCCTCTTTGGACAACACTATGACATTCACTTCATATGGACCCTTCCGCCCAATCAATTACTTCTTTTTCACTCTCACTCTTATTGTTTACCTTCTCTCTATTTTTTCAAATGTTCTTCTGATGCTGCTGATATATTTTGAATCCAGCCTACACAAACCCATGTACATTTTTTTGTTTAACTTGGCAGTAAATGGACTGATAGGTGGCTCTACCATTTGGCCAAAAATCATGGAAAACCTTCTTTCAGATACTCAGAAGATCTCATTTGTAGCTTGTCTACTTCAGTTCTTTTGGTGCTATTTCTACATTTCTACTGCTTACACCACTTTCTCAGTCATGGCCTACGACCGATACGTCTCCATTTGCAAGCCTCTGCAGTACCACAGCATCATGACTCCTGGAAAAGTGAAAACACTGTTGGCTGCTGCCAACGTTGTTCCTCTCTTCTCTATATCTGGTCTCGTGTATCTATCTTCTAGAGTGCCACTGTGCAAGTACACCATTCAGAACCTGTTCTGTGATAACCTGACTCTCCTTAACCTCTCCTGTGTGAAAAGTGCTCTGGTTAATCTGTATGGTGTAGTCTTGGTCGTAAGCTTAATTGTGTTCCCTTGTATTATTGTCCTGCTCTCATATGCAGTGATCCTCAATGTGAGTCTGAAAGCCTCAAAAGATGCACAAAAGAAAGCACTCAGCACATGTTCTCCTCATTTAATCACCTTTGTTAATTTTGCAGTGGCCATTCTTTTCTTTGCAGTTTATTACAGATACAATTCATCTCTTCCAGGAGGGATTTCTATATTAATTACAGTAGATGTCTTTCTGATTCCCCCTCTGTTCAATCCAATCATATATGGGATCAGAACGAAGGAGATCAGGAAATGCTTTGTAAAAACAGTGAGAAAAAAGGAGAGATATTTCAGGGTTTTAAATTTTTTTACTGTGAAGGTCAGGGTGCAATCAGCTCCAATCAATGTGCATTTCAATGACTACATCAACTAGCAAACACCGTTTATATATAAATCACAGATGCCAAGATAAAGCTGGAGAAAAAAGCATTGTATTTGGTGAGATTAATAAATATTAAATGATTCATACTGATTCCAAGCCAGGCAATCTGTGGTGCCCTGCTATATTGCAGTGCAGCTTAGTCCACAAAACATAGAAGTCCCCAAAAAACAAATGGTACAGCTTTTCAGATGCTTTAGAAAGTACCATTTCTATCAGATTCTATGCTATACAAAATCTAATTATATTTAATATAATTATATTTAAAAATGAAATATAACTGTAAAGAAGCATTATATATCATAACCATGGAATACGGTTAGTATACCATGGCTATTAACCAATTAGATTGCAAGACTTGCTGTACCCATTTTATAATTTTTTACTGTACCTCGCACCTCCAGAACTTGTAAACATGGATTTAGTTATTATGCCCCATGGTCCTGGAACCAGCTCCAGCTTTATGCCTCTGGGTGATTTTAAGAGGTTATTGCAGACGTTTGTTTGTAATTGTTTTTCTTGTATTGTATAATGAATGCTTTGAAGTAATACCGATGTTCCTTTGTGTATGGGGTTTTTGTGTAAACTGACTGCTTGTTGTTTCTCTTGGCCTGTGTGCCTTAGACAAAAAGATGGACATCTAAATGGGACACACCTGTTAAAATAAAGGAAAATAAAAAAGTGGTTCCCATCACTATCTGTCCAAAAACTGGGGGGAGGAGCTCAGTGAAATCCTTGGCTCACCCACTTAATCACCAGATCTGTATGATACCTGAATATTATATGATGGACTTGAAGGTAATTATTTATGTTTATATATGATAAACATGAAGTTCACCATTTAAGTTATAGAAAAGGGTTAGGACCATATAAGTGTATACTTCTTCCTACTCCTTTTCGGACATGTAATATTTATTTATTTGTTTATGGATGCTTTACATGTTTACTGTTCATTTTATCGCTCATTCTTTTATTTATTTATTTTTTTTGTATGTGTTTGTGTTCTTACTTATTATTTGTTACATGTTCGAAATAAATCAATTCAATTCAATTAATATTTACCTGTCTCTGTTCTCTCTCTCTCAGGATTAATTAATGTTGTTTATATGTGAAGTAGAAAATAATGTCTGTGTTTCCCACTGGTTTGAAATTTACTTGTGATGGTAGTCTGCAGGTCTTTGGAGGGAAAGTTGCGGTCAGTGACCCATTGGCACGAGAAAGTCCATTACATGTATTAAAATTAATTCAAATGAGTGAATAAGTCAGTCCAAAGTCTATAATCTAGTTAGAATCTAGCACCGTATATGACTAGCTTCTACAAAGGTCAAGCTAGCTCTAAGGCACACACTATATCTCTATTCATTTTTAATTAATACTTACAGAATAAAATTTTAAAATGTTATAAATGTTATAAAACAGGATTTTCATTCGTGCAATCTATAGCAGCCAGTCAGCTGTGCCATTCACCCTAATCCACATAATTACGCTACATAAATATAAACATAAATACTGTACCTCTGACCACAAAAATGCTTAGATAGATGTCGTGTGTTCCAACTAAGATACCCGCTGTATTAAAAACATATTTTATCCCCATATTTAACATTAGCTATTGGTTTTGTGAATCAACTGTTATATCCTGCTGCTATGGTAACATTTACTTTTATTTATTTTGTGCTATGGATGCAGAAAAATGCATTCGATTTCACAGCTGACAATTTTAGTTTTCACACAGTGATTTCAAAACGTAATGAGGCAAAGCACTCAAATTACCATGCCAATATTCAATTTACTGTTCTTACACACAAATATGATGCATGGCTGTCAACCAATAAGAATTGAGTATTTATCCAAGCCAGGGTATAAATATGAATGTATGAACACACACACACACACACACACGCACACACTTTGGTGTAGGGATTGGAATCCCCACCCCTGCCTGCATATGGGCAGCACCCGCTCTTGCTGTCCGTTTCCATCGTAGGGGAATTCGGCACCACGTACAGCATAATTACAATGAGCGCATTTTTTTTGGAACATTAGCAGTCAATCAAACTGCCCCCCCCCCTCCCTCCGCCACCCAGTCACACCTCCACCCCGCCAGTCGGAGCTACGCCCGAGGACCACACAGCGGGACGACACAGTAAACCACGTGCTCATTTTTATTACTGCTTGATTTCACAAGGGTCTCGAGTTCACGCTTCATCTCCCCTTTCTTCACAGGCCCCACCCAAGAACAAACGGGCGTATGACCAGACAAAGCCTTTCCGTCGATGCGGTTTTCCTGTTCCCGTAAAACCTATATCTGCCTTGTTTTTTTTTTGTTGTTATTTTTATTTTACGAAGTACAAACGCAACAGTACACTCCATCGGTTAGATACATGGAAGCAGCACATCATAAAAAAGAATATCTATATGTTCTCGGCCCCATGTCAAATCCAGTGTCCACGTGCGGTCTTGTGAGCGTTATTCCAGTAGTTCTGGAGTATGGCCAAGTATATTAATTAGTGTTTACGACTTCTTACCTTTTTGCAGTAAATTGAAAAAAGGCAGAAAAACGGACTGAATGTGAATCAGTGCCTGGATGTGTGCGTACAGGAAGGAAAGAAGGGTCCACTGCTAAACCTCAGTATTCTCTCCATCGAAGGCCACAGATTACCCACCTGAAAAAGCATAAATACAATCTGAAGCTGCCATTTTAGAGAACAGCATGTTCATCATAAATACTACAGGCAGAAATTTTTGAAAGTATATTATAATTTGTGTAATTCATGGCAAAGTAAATTCTGCTTGTGCTTTTAACCTCTGTTTATAATTAAACAGAAATTAAATAATGAGTAGGAAGGTAAAGTTCAGACTGGCAGCTTTATTTTGAGGGCACTTACATCCATATTGGTTAAAGGGCTATAACAAGGGCGATATACTGTAGAACTGTTATTCCTATATATATATATATATATATATATATATATATATATATATATATATATATATATTTTTTTTTTTTAAATTTAATTTAATTTATTTATGTATTTATTTATTTATTTTTTTTATTATTTCAAATCAAGTGTGCTGGAGTACAGAGCCAAAACAACAAAACACATATTACTGTACAAATAATATTTACAGACCGCACTGTATATTTATTAACTCCCGGGTGCACATAAGGACAGCCAATGTCAGTTTTACTGCCTTGCCTTCAGAGACATGTCCTCTGGCACAGACACAGCCAATAGATGTGGATGTTGTCAGCGTGGCCTCTTCAGTATGTCCAATCAGAATCATTATAATAAATACTTATATTTTTAAGACTAGACACGCGACTCAGTCAGAATACTCACACAGCTCCACTACATTTTCCCCCTTGTTAGGTTTTTTAAAAAAATTAAAAAAAAGGTCTGGGGAATAGCCCTGGACTGCAGTCAATCATCTCAATGGACAACAGCTGGCGGCATCTGGGGTCTGAAACCCACGTGTAAAAAATCGCGCGTTTTTGCGAAATCTCTCCTCTTCCACAGTAATTTAATGACGCGCTGCCTGATTTCCTTAGTTCTGATCCCGTATATGATCGGATGCAGGAGAGGAGGGGTCAAGATGAAATGTACGGACATGAATGTGTTTACGTGTCCTAGGAGGAAGGCATTTATTCGATTATAAATCACAGAGAAAAGAATGGCCAGGGAGAAATTGACAAAGGTGATTAAATGAGGAGAGCATGTGCCGAGTGCTTTCTTTTGTGCCTCTTTTGAAGCTTTCAGACTCACGGCGAGTATCCTTGCATAAGAGAGCAGCACGATAACGAAAGGCAAAACAACTAAGCTCGCCGTGACGAAAATGCCATACAGATCAACCAGGGGACTTTTCACACAGGAGAGGTTAACGAGTGCCAGGTTATCGCAGAACAGCTTGTGAATGGTGAACCGGCACAGCGGCAGCCTGGAAGTCAGATACACTTGGACGGTTATAGAGGAGAGAGGAACGACGTTGGCCGCAGTCAGCAGCGTTTTCACTTTTCCGGGAGTCATGATGCTGTGGTACTGCAGAGGCTTGCAAATGGAGACGTACCGGTCGTAGGCCATCACTGTTAAAGTGGTGTACGCAGAAGTCGCGTAGAAATTAATACAGAACACCTGAACAAGACAAGCTGCAAAGGATCCCTCCTGAGTGTCTGAAAGAAGGTTCTCCATGACTTTAGGCCAGACAGCAGAGCTTCCAATCAGTCCGTTTACTGCCAAGTTAAACAAAAAAATGTACATGGGTTTGTGTAGGCTGGATTCAAAATAGATAACCAGCATCAGAAAAACATTGGCAAAAACTGAAAAGACATAGGCCAAAAGAGTAGCGGCAAAAAATAAAGCATTGAGAGGTTCGGTCGATCCAAATCTTGTGAATATCAAAGTGACTTCAAAAATGGACTGGTTCATTGCAACAGTGCTTTTGTCCTGTGAGGAAGGTAACTGTAGAAAAGGAGACTTTTGAAATTAATTTTTAACACAGGATAAAACACTAACTAAGCGACACAGTTTGATCCCTGAATAATTACTGTTTTTCTTTTGTCCTAACATTTTGATTCAAAACCTTTTTGCACTGCACTTTAAGCAAATTTCTGAGCCTACCTTATTACTCCCTTTAGTGAGTAAACTGAGGTTAACATACATTGGTTCAGAAGTTTTCTCCAGGTCCAATGTGAAACAGTCATGCAATATTTTAATCTCTAGTTTTAAATGTAAAACAGCATAAACTTGTCTAGACATGGAAGTCTGAGAAGAATCCCTCTATATTTTGCAGGGTAATCTTACCGTGGTTGACTTCCACTTGTTATGACGGCAGTATGTAACTACAGATGTGCGTGTCACAGATTTTTATTTATATCTGTGTCGTCAAATGTTGGGTCACCATGATCTGAGGACACATATCCCCTCAGGGGGTAATTACATTATTTTAGAAGATTGGGGGGGGAGGAGGGGACTCCGAGACTCAGTTTAAGTTTCTCCTACTTTTTAAAAATATACTTACAAAACGTACCTACAACGAAAAACTATACCAGTTATACTTTTTATACCTTAAAAAATCTGTGTTGTGAAAACAGCCCATCAGGCCCGATGGCTACTGTTTTTCTGTTCTGTTATAACAGAATCCATACTATGCGGTCAACATTAACATTTGTGAGAATACATTACATCACATCTGTTTGGCAGGCACTTTTATCCAAAGCGACGTACAATAAGTGGGATGCTGGGTGGCTCATCTGGTTAAGGCACCGTTGTGGTGCGAGGATGAGCCCCACAGTCTCGGAGCGATTCTGGACCGTGCCAGTGTCTGTTGTGCCACCCAGGGTATGAGAGGATTCAGTTGGTTTGGGGTCCACATTTTTTTTCACACTACAAGTGGGGAACTGGTTGCTTTTTTTTAGCAGTAGAAAGGCCAGAGTTCACACCAATGGGTTTTTAGCTTTAAAAATGTTTTTTTTTTTTTTTTAAATGCCATGCCCTCCTCCTTCCATAACCTTTCTTACATATTTGGGCTTAAATTGACAGTCTTTTTAAAATACCTTTTTTTTAGGCAGCATGTGTTGGTACCCAGCCAGGTGCAATGTGTGGCACTCTCCTCCGGTATGCAACTGAATGACCAAACACTTGGATATGAATTGCTGAATGAAGCACTATAAAAACTAATTTTGCACACATCCCACACACACATACCCTGTAGTAGGTGGTGATAGGTGCAGTAGCACACTAGCAGATAATGCCACCTAAACTGTATATAATTTACAAGAAACAAGCAGTAGGCCCTGTTGGTGGTGCTACTAAGTTTCTTGCACTCCATAACACACACACATACGCACGCACACGCACACGCACACGCACACACACACACATTCAGTGTGCACAGGCCTACAGTGCCCTGAAAAAGTATTAGCCCCCTTCCTAATTTCCTCTATTATTGAATATTTGTCACACTGAATGGTTTCAGATCTTTAAAACAAAATGTAATATTAGGGGAAACACAAAAGCACTTTTTAAAACTGTTTTATTTATTGAAAAAATTATCAAACACCCATATCACCCATGTGAAAAAGGAATTGCCTCCTTAAACATAATTAGTTGTTGCACCACCCTTAATAACAGCAGCAATAACTGCAACTGAAGGCTTCCTATAATTTGACTGAATTTGAGCTTACTAGCCTTAATCAGGGCTACTGTCCAGCTGTATAAATGGACTGTATGGAAAATGATATTAGGTAAGTCACTCTGGATAAGACCGTCTGCCAAATGCCTTAAATGTAAATTATCTAGTGTACACAGTGTAACATTCACTGGGTCTATAGCAATGATGAAGCTAAGAAGACCATGAGTCAGTGAAAGTCATACTTCTTATCGACCCCATTCTCTGTAGTCCTACATTGCTCACATGCCCAAATGGCCAACTTATGAGCAGTTCAATAATTTAACACAATACTAAAAGCAGTAAGCAGTAACCATAATCTGTTTATTTGCCAGAAACCAAGAAAAAGCAGGGACCAAAATAAAAAAAATCTATCCATCATCCCCCTGGAATAACAGACAGTGAGCAGACGCTTTGCACTGAGCACACACAATGGATTGCACATTGCAGAGCAGACGCTCTTACCCAGAATGCCTGCTCAAGGCGAGCCAAGCAAAGTAAATATGCATTGCCTTCACAAGATTTAAAAAAAAATTATGAAAATCAATTCAGAGGCATATTTCTTTTTTCTTTTTTTTTCTTTTTTTTTAGACGGAAATGCTTAACATCAACAAGGCAAAGACAGGAAAGTCATTAATGGCAGTGGTATTCACAATGTGCGGGTCCATTTATACCCTTCACTGGGTCTGGTTGGACATGGCCTGGTTGGTCAATCTCTTGATATTGAGGACTTTGAGCATGCTTTTCCTTACGATCTCGGAGCGTACTCCATAAATGATCGGGTTTAGGAGCGGGGTAAAAACCAGGAAATACACCGACACTATCAGGCGAAAAGTACGGGGCACTTTGCTCATGTCAAATCGGCTCTGGAGCACTTCGAAAGTGCAAGCGATTGAAAAATTGGCCAGACTTATCAAGTGAGGCGTGCAGGTGTGAACGGCTTTGGCTCGAGAGTGGCTGCTTGCCTTCAGAGAGATCCTGATTATTTTTCCGTAGGAGTACAAGATGAGGGAGAGCTGAGGGCCCACGGACATGAAAAGGCTGATGAGTCCGTAGACGTTGTTCACCGTGGTGTCGCTGCAGGCGAGTTTCACCAGAGAGAAGTTGTCACAGTACAGCTTCTCAATGTGTATTCCACACAGCGGCAGCTGAGAGGTCAGAACAACAGTCACTGAGGTTTTACTGACGGTGAACAGCCAGACGCCGGCGACGAAAGCGAATACTTTCAAAGGGGTCATGATCCTGTCGTACCACAGGGGGTTGCAGATGGACACGTACCGGTCGTACGCCATCACGGCTAAAGTTGTGAACTCACAGACGCCGTACGTGTGCAAGCAGAAGATCTGCACCAGACAAGCAGGGCGGCTGATCTTGTGGGTCCCTGACAGGACGTGCACTAAGAGTGTTGGGATCAGCCCCAAGCTCCCATACAGGCCGTTCACACCTAAGTTGACCATAAAGAAGTACATTGGCTTGTGCAGCTGCCTGTCCAATGATATCGTACTGATAAGGAGAACGTTTAGCATGACGATGAATAAATACAACAAAAGAATAAACAGGAAATAAACATATTGTGTGTATCCAAGTTCACCATATGCGGCCAATATGAAGAACTCTATCAGTGATCCATTTGCCATTTTCAGCCCTCTGAAAGGATCTGGAATTATTTAATTATTTAGGGAACCTTCAGGAAAGAAAAGGGGGAAAAAAATAATGCAGGTAAAGCACCCTGCTGCTGACATGGAGAATGACATTTGTAATTTAAGCACCCTGTACAATCAAATCATGTAGTACCACGCTACAAAAAGTGAAGACGGAAATGCTACTTGGATATGAGGACGTGAACGAAATTTGGCCGCACTGAGGTGGAGATTCCAAGAAGGAGGGAGTACTACTCAACCAGACATAATTTCGACCCATTTTTTAATTAGTTTTATTAAACTAACTGTCAACACTACTTGCAGTAAATATGATTCATGCAACAGTGCTGAATGTGTATACATTTGTTTAGCATAATGGGGCAAATACCCCAAAAAAGGCTAGTAGTGGCTGTTACATCAGCATTACAATGTTCAGTTTAAACACTTAAATCGCATATGTGTGACCTCACACCTTAACAGGTTAAGAAACTAACAGCAAAAAGCGTTGTGCTGCGTTTTACTACATCAAATATGCCAACCAAGCCAATGACCTATTGGCTATGATGCAATGTGAAATATGATATTTTGATTGGCTCAGTTGCTCGTAATTTTTATTTCGTTCCGTCCTCCTTTGTAGAATGCTTCTTGCTGGTGACATATTTTAGAATATATTTAATCAGACAACTTTTTTTTTTAAATCTGAAATGAATTGAACCTTATAATTTTCAGCTAATTATAGAAATAATTTTAATCGACTGTTTTCATGAAAACCTTAATTTAGCGACAATGTTTAGTTCGCCCAGCAAGCTAGATACAAAAATTCTGCTGCGCATTTATGGCAAGTGGCTACAAATGAGAAAATGAAAAGCCCCTCACTCCAAGTAACCTGTTTCTCACAGACAGTTGCGTTATGTGCAGATTTATCATGCTTTCCACATTTTGTTTTGACTGAAGTGAGTCAGCTAGCTATTTAAGGTTTTCTGCTTAACTTTGCTGGCTTGCTACATAGCAAAACCATCCCTACCAATGCTTTCAGTCATGCTATTCTGTTCGCTGGCCATGTAGCAACGAAAGAAAGCTAACTTTCTTTTTTTCTATTTATTTTCGGCAAATTATTTAATGTTTCAGTAATTCAGTCCTTGTATCACCTTTAACTAGCAAGTCCCTGGTGCCCAGTCAACAAAGTCAACCTTCTGCTGACCTACGACATGCACACTTGCACAGGCTTACCTCAAACATGTGTCCATGTGTTCCAGTACCACGCAGCACTTACTGCATGGTAAACGCAACCAGCCCCCCTCAGCAGCCTCCCATTATCTCTGAATCACGCCGGACAGTCCTCCGCGTGAACTGTGCTGTAAATTGTGATTAAATTCAAAAATCTCCAGAGCAACATTGCAGTATCAGTAGGAATATTATTACACATTCTAAAGTGTTTTTGGTTTTATTTTTTATTTTTAAAAAACTGTATTATTTCTAAAAATACGCAGATTACGCCTTTCCTTACCTATATCCCGGTGACATAAATGCACAACAAATACAGAGAAACTAGTTGCAAAAACAAACAGATTACCAGAGCTTGGTAGTTTGTGAGAGTGTCCAGCTGCCTGTCCTTGAGTGGAACTGGAGACAGCCCTGAGCATTATGTATTTATTGTGAAACGGGGAAACGGAGCTTGCTTTCTATTGGTAAGAAGATATCAGGAGACATGTCATCAGGCAACACGGTATGCCATGTGGGGATTCCACAGTGGACCCAAGTTCCTTGCATACTGTCATAATGGACAGGGATCTGTTCTGGTAACTCAGGTGCACACAGGTGAGATTCCCAGGTCGGGGCGGGGGTGGGGGATGGGTGCTGCTATTGTTGTCTAGAGGGAAGGTACCAGACCTAATTTTTCCTCAAAAAAAATCCAGTTTCATAAGCGGGCTGGATGTAAAAAGCTTAGCTATGCAAGGTGCCCTGGATCGCCTAAATGCCTAAAAGTAAATATTAGAAGACAAAAACAAAAAGGAGACACTAAAGCAAAGGCTACACAAAGTAACCTGAAAAACAAATCCAGTTAGCATTGGCTGCGCTACAGAGGACACTGCTAGCTCGGCACGACAGTTAGCATGGGCTGCGCTACAGAGGACACCGCTAGCTCGGCGCGACAGTTAGCATGGGCTGCGCTACAAAGGACAGCGCTAGCTCAGCATGACAGTTAACATGGGCTGCGCTACAGAGGACACTGCTAGCTCGGCACGACAGTTAGCATGGGCTGCCCTACAAAGGACAGCGCTAGCTTGGCACGACAGTTAGCATGGGCTGCGCTACAAAGGGCAGCGCTAGCTTGGCACGACAGTTAGCATGGGCTGCGCTACAGAGGACACCGCTAGCTCGGCGCGACAGTTAGCATGGGCTGCGCTACAAAGGACAGCGCTAGCTTGGCATGACAGTTAGCATGGGCTGCGCTACAGAGGACAGCGCTAGCTCGGCACGACAGTTAGCATGGGCTATGCTACAGAGGGCAGCGCTAGCTTGACACAACAGTTAGCATGGGCTGCGCTACAGAGGACAGCACAGCCACGCCATTTAATGGATCTTAATAAACAGCCAGACATCTTATTTTATATTTCATTCCAAGAGGGATTTTTGCAAATGTAGGCCCTCAGAAGATAATAGCTTCTATCAATGTTTAACACTGTGCTACAGTACATATCACTTTGCTCTATCAGTGTTTAACATTTTGCTATGAGTGTGAGGGCATTTATATTACACAGACACAAATATTGCCATTCTATTACCATTCTTAATATATTAAATAAAGCTAAAAATAAGTGAGGTCATACGTTCTTTCTTTTCCCTCAGCAATGTACTTCCAACCACTGCCAAGCAAATGTATTTCTTTTTACCTCATTTTGTTTCCATCATTTCTTCTCCTTGCTTGCTTTAGAAAAATGTAAAAATATCCGTGTTCACCATAGGTCCAAATATGGGATTACAGCAGATTGGAGAGAAAGGATGAAAAAAAAAAAAAAAAAAACCCAGATGGCCCGATATAGCGATGCTTTTCTTGACCAAGTATTTCCACTGTTGTCACACGTGACACGTAAGGGGACATATAAAAGCACTTGCCTTCCCTCATGTGCTCAGTGTCACTGGCAAACAGCACCATGTCCAGATTACTCCTGCAGTAAGAGGATGATAAACCTGGGTATGTTTCATCAGAATATAGGAAATATTCACTTTGTTTAAATTTGCTCCAGTAATGGCTGTATACAGTATAGTCTTTAGAAATACCCAGATTTTTCTGGGTATTTCTGTGTTGAATTTTTCAGACTGGTTGGAGGAAGATAATTTATTTCAAAACAAGGTCTCCGTTTTCTAAGAAGAAAAGGACCATGTCAAACTCATCACTTTTCACACTGGCTGCATACGAAGGCATAGAAGACCAGAAATACATATTTGCAACTGTACTAATTTTACTGTATCCAGTTACACTTGCTGCAAACGTGCTGCTCATTTATGTTATATGTGTAGACAAAAGCCTGCATAAGCCCATGTATATTTTCATTTGTAATTTAGCTTGCATTGGATTGTATGGTGCCTCTGGTTTAGCCCCTTTTCTCTTAAACAGGCTTCTGAATGGTGACACTCACATTTCAAGAGTTTCTTGTCTGCTTAAAATCTTCAACCTAAACACGTATGGGGGATGCGAGATCGCAAACCTTACGGTCATGGCTTACGACCGGTACGTCTCGGTTTGCTTCCCTCTCTCATACGAGAGGATAATGAGCTTCTCTAAGGTTGTGGCTTCCATCGCCTTGGTCTGGCTGTTTCCATTCTGTAGATGCACAGTTACCCTGTCAATAACTGCGCAACTTGAACTGTGTGGAAGTATTATCGAAAAAGTTTACTGCGACAACTTTTCAGTGGTTAAACTGACATGCTCGGACATCTCTCAAATCAACATATACAGTTCAACGGTTATATTTTTTTCTGTCGTGCTGCCATTTTTCGTTATTTTATATATTTTATATATCTTATTCCAGAATCATTTTTATAAGTCTTAATTTGACTAAAGGTAAGCAGAAAAAGGTCTTGAGTACTTGCATTCCTCACTTAGTTGTGATACTGAACTTTTTACTGGGTGCTTCTTTTGAGCTTTTTCAAAGTCGATTTGATATGACTCATCTACCCTATGCTATCCGAGTGGTACTTTCACTGTATGTCCTGTTATTCTCTCCAGTTTTAAATCCAATAATATATGGGGCCAAAACGCAAAAAATAAACGCTGCCTTAAAAAAGATGTGGTTTGTGAACTGTAAAATTAGGAAGCAATTGGACGTTAACACATTTAGGGCCTTATTTACGAAGACCTTTAGCATGTGCAAAAAACATTTTTAGCATATGCAAAAAATCCGTAACATGACGCACACTGGCCTGGTCTGAATTTGACACTGGACCATTGGGTGGGCTGGGGGGGTGTCATAGTGAGTAGATTCCTGTGTCGAGTCGAGTCGAGTCCTGTGTTCGTCTGGATTCGTTTCTCAGGTCTGTTTTAGTGCGACCTTTGCTTGAGCATCTCTTTTTTGTTTCTGTCTTTTAACAATAACAATGATTGGTCATGGTATTAGTTTTGCACCAATCATTGGTTGTGCTCTTAGTTTTTGCACATGCTACAGCCTTAGTAAATCGGGCGCTTAGTTACTGTGAATATTCCGCATTTCAGCTCTTCAGAGCAGGCCAGAGACGGTTGCCATGGCGCGATAAAAGACCCAGCACCAGTGTGAGAACGTTGACGCGGTCTTTGGATGTGCCGATGGCTTCTGACTGCCCAGCTCGACTTAAACTGCACCTAGCACTGTTACTAACAGCATTGGTCTGTGTGCTGAGAAACACAATAAAATCCATCGCCACTGGTGCCACTGTCGTTCTTTCGTTCTCGTTTCTGTAATCAACAGAAGAAATGACTCCATGATTTCCATGTAATGCTCACTTTTGTTTTGCATCGGAGATAATAGGAAAGAGAATATGATTATTAGAAAACACAAAAACTTTAGTTAGCTATCCATGTCACTTGTTCATTTCTTCAAATTAAGCAACGTTCTCTACATATTTTACGTATTTCTGCCCACATATTTTACCGATTTCTTCTCATAGACTTTTCGCTATTACCTCTGGCAATTGTAGTTCTATACCCAGAACAGGTCAATGGCAGCAATAAGAGACAAGGTAACGTATTATCATAAAACTAACCCTACTTTGCATTCAAAAGGCACATGTTCAGATTTCCTGGCCATGCAAGGAAGAACACTATTAAGCAAAGTTTCTAAATTTGACATAATTTGCAAGAGGGTTTCACAGAGAGATCTACAACTCCAAAAAATAAATAAATAAAAAAACAATATAGGTTACATTCGTTTGAAAAATATAGATTTTTTTTCCAATTTCAATGTTGTGATCTTGCAAAGGGCAGCGTGGCTTTGAGTCCATACAAGGAGTGTGATCTGGTTTTTTCCATGCGATTAATTTCCCCTTTATAGCAGAGCAGGTATGCGTAGTTATTCGGGATGATTCAATTCTGGGTTAACTCATCAACTCCTAATTCATGTTCGTGAAATGGAGTAAGCCTGAGTTTAATTAACAAGCTAATTTGATACAATATGCATTCATTTATTCAGGGTTGCACAAAACAGGGCCCTGGTAGCCAAACTGGTGAATTAGCTGACTAGAGAGCTTCGGACATCACATTGGGTACTTTAAATGTTAAACTGAGCTCTTAATGCAATCTTTTTTGCCTCTGCTCAACCTGCTCCCTCTGTATAGCATGATCTCGTCAATATCTGGGTCTGTTGCCACTGTGATGTATCGACCTCTTACTGGATACTACGCTTTGACTTCATTGTGCTCATAGTTCTGCGTCTGCGTACGCATAGTTACTGCTGCATTAGTTAACTAGGTAGTTAGCTAGCAGTTGTGAATTACACTAGATAGCTAATGTTTGCTAGCTAGCAAGCCAGTGTTTGCTAGCTATGTGGATACATTTGCACTCCTTATGAAATAATTAATAGTTATATTAGATCAGGATATTAGACTCAGAAATATCTAGGTAAGTAGAGCTAACAACCTAGTTGGCTATGTACCAACCAGGTGTGATCATGCGAACATTAGCTATGGGTACCAAAATATAACTAGCCTGCATGATGATAAAGCCATGTTAAATTGGATTCTATTCATATCACATCAATGTTGGATATATCTAATGTTGACAATATAGATTGCTTTGAATGCACTATGATGATTTGGTTGTGCTTAGTTTCGATTACTAGTGCTAATAACTTCTTTAGCCAGTGAAATAGTAATGGGAATGCACTGCAAAGATTTGGTTGCACTCAGCTACATATGTACAGTTAACTATGCTACAGCTAATAACGTTAGCAAGCAGGCTACTAGCAGGTAAGACTATGTGAATAATGCATACGTGCACAAGCGTGCTGTCCAATAAGAGGTTGACACATCACAATGCAATGGAACTGGATATGGACCGGAGCAGGCTGTGCAGGTACACCATCAAAGACTGCCACCTGCCATGCTGGATGCCTTGGACATTTCCGATTCGCACAGAAAACACTGGAACTTGTTAATTGTTCATTTACATTGAATGGCCATATTCTCATTTCATTTTAAAACATGTACTTGGAAAATATACATACAGTTGGCCAAGAAAAAGCTGAGCAGCCAATTGTCCAATTATTTTTGGGTTCGCTGAAATGGGGGAACTATGTGTAAAAAGAGTTGTAATCCCTATACTGTTCACCCAATATGGATGCCCAAATCAAAGCTGACAGTCTGCACTTTAACTGTGTGCAGAGATCCAGAACAACAAGAATTGTTCAGTCCAAATCCTTACAGACTGATATTACTCAGTATAATATTTTATAATTTAATAGTATAATCTTACTCAACGCTGTCAACAAAATAACTAAATACTACTACGACCAAAAACATTCTAGGAAACTGATTTTTTATTTTATTATGTAGTCATTTGTTTTTGTTTTACCCTTAAAACAAAACCAGGCATATTGTGAGAAACTGACATACCTTTCTGCATGAATCAATTGGGCCTACGTCACACTGCGCTTTACTTTCAAATTGGAAGAAACTTAAGAATGAGTATTTCCAGGTATTTGTCCCATGTGCACAATTTATATTAGGGAAAAGTATTATACATTAAAAGGGGAAAAATTATTTTAGATGAAGTATTCAAATTGGTGAAATTATTATTATAATTTATTTGTACAAAAGAATTAGGCCACAGACGTGTTAAGGAAGAGTAAATTGCTTTGCAATTGCAGTTGGGGTAAGATGCCACTTGTTTGTATTTTTATGGAATGTATTTTTTTGTAAACCATTCTCTAGAATAAAGACAATTACCTGATGTATTTATTTTCTCAAAGAAGCCACTAGGTTCCAGATAAAATATTTGTCTTACATTAATGTTAGATATCACTAAACTTCTCTATATAAACTTCTATTAATTTGTTTAATGTAACTAATAGTAATATTAGTCTTACAAAATAAAAAGTCAATGGTACATAAAAGTAGTAACATTTAAAAACAACTAAATTCCGGAATTATTTTGAACTATTATTTGCTGATAATATGTGAGTGAATTCAAAATTATGTGAGTTTGGCATTGCAATTCAAGAGTGTATGATTTTGTGAGATTACCACAAACCTTATAAATTCCATACTTTTTACTCTCAGAGTTAGGGTTAGTATTAGGGGCTAGGGTTAGGGTAACCCTAACCCTGAGTGACTAACATTGAACTAATATCTCTATATATTTATATTTTCTATAATTCTGTTCTCAGAACTTTATGAATTTGGCTGCATATTCATTTGAACAGATACAAGTGAAAGGCCAGAGTCAGGTGATGTAACCTTTCTTTAAAAAATGGATCTATAAACTGATTACTCCCTTTGGTAGATGGATCTGATGACACACTCTCTATCTCTCACTCTCTCTGAGGGTCAACAGCAGACAGAGCCAATTAAGTGATAAACATGTTTATTAGTCATTAGACATTACAGAAGGTCATTAGTCCACTGTACCTGTCCATCCCCTGGATAGTAATTTAGAGCCCTTCACACCTGAGACCAAAAGGACACAGTGAAAAACAGCAGCTCCCTGTAGATTATAGTGGGGATGGAGGGAGGAGCTGAGGGTGATGGGTCTCAGAGAGAGAGGGAATAATGACCTCCCTTTGGACAGCCTGGGGACTCTGACCCCTGAGTGCTTCATACGGTCTCCCTGTGAGCTGGAGAGGAGGCTCAGGCCACACTCACTTTGATGAGAGAAGTTACATCATTATCATCTGCATTTCTCTTTGTCCATCTGGAGAGGGCCTGGAATGATTCAGTTTATGCTGAAAGGTCACAGATCACAGGCTTCCATGACCTGCATACTGTGCTCTGTGTGTACAGGGTAAAATTTTCACAAATCATTTATCTGCAGTGTCGCTCTGTAAGGGAATATTTACCTACATGAGCAAGTCTTCAAACAGATTGCAAGCAGGCAAATAAAGGGAGAAATGCCTGTATTAAAGGATACACACACACACACACACACACACACACACAAATTACAAAACAAACTAATGTATCAAAAATATATAATTTCGTGACTGCTCTTAAAATGCTATGTGTTCGTTTCCATGACAACCACACATCAGATTACAGGGGCATGGCATTGGACAGGAACTCTAAACAGTTTTATAGGCCAGGCTTAATTAGTTGATGTGATGTGTTTGTCCTCACAGCTTCTGAACTTAACACCCAGTCACAGAGACTGGAAGTACCAGCCGTTTATAAATCAGACACAGGAACGCCATTGACTTGCTTTACTCTAGTTCAACACATCCACTTTCACCATTTACATTTTTTTTTTTACTTTCCCAGAGAAGTGAGACAAATTACACTCTGCAGTCAAATCTCCCTCTTTATCAAAATGAGTGCTTGGCAGTTTTTCATAAATGAAAGGGATCCACTGCTGTGGTAATAACTGAGATCTGCACAATGCAGCACACACTATTGCATCATAGTCCATCCCATAATGAGCCCCCAGGAGCCCGGCCCACCCGAGCAGGGAGACGGACGTCACCATGGTGACACGTCAGAGCCCACTTTACTCCGACCCTCTGGGAAAAGAGCAGCTACTGAGCAGAGAGCTGAGCTGCAGGCTGGCAGGCCGTAAGGAAGGCCACACACTGAAGGCCTGATAACAAACAGCAGGCCTAGAAGCCTCAGGCACGTTCTTAGAGGTGTGTGCAGGTACAGTCACCCTTAGCATACAGCTGCAGACTGGCAGGCCGTAAGGAAGGCCCACACTGCAGGCCTGATAACAAACATGCTGTTGTAAATTTCGAATTATTGCTTTTAGTACATGCCATCAAAAATGATTATGAGGAGGCTAACCTGAGTGAGTGTGGCCTGCCTTACAACAAAGCCTGGTCCATGAGAGCACATATTAATAGGATAGATATTAGAAAAATATTAAAAATCTAATTTTAATAAAAGCACAAGACTGCTGACCGTTTTCTACAGTGTTCTTACCCTGAATGAGCATCAGTCTGACTCTAGCTCTCACTCCCCAGAGCCAACGTGTGGACTGGGATTCACACTGACAAAATAAATAAATAAAATATATAAATTCTTCAGATTTTCCACCACAGACACCGTTTTGCTAATTCAGCAACCACTATCCATGTCAAATTGAGTTTGAGAAAAATAGCGTTTGCCTGTTAGTCAAAGTTAAGGATAAATGTTGTTTGAATACAGGCTATGGTATGTTGAGTATTATGACTAGTTTCACCAAATAAATTGCAGACCGCTTCCATTTGGCCAAAATTCCTCCTCATGCACATCATTTCAGAGAGAGTGTGCATTGATATAGGCAAATAAAATAAGAATCAATGTTAGGTGTGTCTTTGTAATACATTTGTCTCAATTAGCAGCATTGCCTTTAACAGTAAAATTGACCAGATAAAGTAGTGATTTGGGGTGAAACAAATGTACTGTATCTAAGGATCGAAAGTGATTCAAATAAAGAATCGGGCATTTTTGAGCGTGCATGGAAGAGACATTCTCATGGGCCCTACCGACTGCAATGAAGGGCAAACCACCTCATTGGCTGGACAGATGTGTCATTCAAAAACTGAATGAGCCAATCAAAATATATTCAGCCATTAAGAACAGCTCAGCCCATGTGGAAATTCATTCAATTACTGCTGAATATTATTTGATGACATATCACAATGACATATCAGTGATAAAGAGTACAAAAGTACAAAATCAAGGAAAGGTTTATTTTACATTGTGTAGCAGACATCAAATATGATTTGAAAACATTAAAAACATTGAACAAGTTGCAGTAGTCACAGATATATGTCAAGAAGGTGCCCAAAACTATGTGATTAAACACAAACTTCATTTGGGTGGTAGTGTAGTGTAATGAGTAAGGAACTGAGACTATCACACCAAGGCTGTTGGTTTGATTCCCAGGTGGGGCACTGTCATCATACCCTTGAGCAAGGAACTTGATCAGACTTACTTTAGTAAATATCCATCTGTATATATTGTTTATATGTTAAAGTGACTGGTGTACAGTGGTCACTGGTTTCAGTTGACGCATTTGCCTCTGCGGCATAGATTCTGCCGGCCAGAGGGAAATGCATGCAGAGTTCTGACAGTAGGGGGCAGCAGAGTGTAATTATTCCTCATGAAGACAGCTTCCACCATTCTGCATTGTACTGGACGCTAAGCAGCGCTGCATTTCGGAGTGATTCGCAATCTTAAAATGAGCTTAGCTCTGTGATTTTAAGATAACAAATAGTACTTGGGAAAAATAAAGCCCTAATACCAGCTGATATTAGGCTGGTATCAGCATAGAAGCCATTCCGATATTTTTATGGATCTGGTAACTCTCTTTTTTAAATTATTACAACAGTTTGCAACATAAAACTCGTAAGACCCTAATAGGGACTTCAAAACCGTTTTAGTGATTTTTCAGCAAACAAACGGTTTATTTTTCACAATGTCATAAATGCTACTCAAATAACAACCTAACTTATCAGAAAATAACATATTTAATACAATTTATTATCACCCTAGTTGCAGAGGGAGGTGTATTCACGGGCATTTCACTCACAAGCATTAAAACTAAATTGATATCTGGACTCACTTTAACAGGTCATTTGACTTTGTTTATGAGCATTTGTGCCTGCACCTAACGCTGCACCGAAGTCAATTGGGTCATTATAAAAAAATCTGACCTCATTGAAGGTATTATTGCACATTTTCGTTATAACACAAAATCGCTGTGAAATGTTTTACATGTTATTCAGTTATTATTTATTCAGTGTTTTTATATATTTAGGTGTCCTATAATGTTAAGCTGTCCTGAGGAACTTAGAATTCTTACCTTCTCCCTTGAGAAAATGGAAATCCTAAAATAACACCATACACTTTAAAATCGAGAGCTAGTTCAGTTCATATAATTGTATGTTTAACCTCCCTAGGGATATGCATCATCGCACACTGGCAGCTGGTTGGGAACTGGGAATCGAAAAGACGTGTCTCCTTTTCACCATAATTAAAATATTTAAAGAAATAAATAAATAAACACCCATTTGTAAAACTAAAATGCTTTCTACCACACTGCAGACATGATCTTGGTGAGCCCTAGATAATGAGCACTACACTACATACCTGATTATCTATATCTCTTCAAGCCATAGACGGCCTTATGTAACGCTCTTAATCAATTTCTGTGATGAGAGACTGTCTGATTTACGCCTCTAATTACTCATTTGAGAAACAAAAGGAACCTGCCGGGTGAACGGAGATCTCCAAATTAAATTTATTTACGATAATTTCCTTTGCTTTCTTGCAAATCTTTGAGAAAATAGAACATAAAAAAAGATTCTATGGGTTTTAACATGAATATGTGGTCGTCTAACGTTTAAAAGATCATGCTTTTATTATTTATGTTACTTCCCACAACAACTTAAGTTGTTGAGTTGAATAGAATGGTAAAAAAAAAGGGATTGAATTCAACAGGCAGAAATAACAGTTTTCTTGTCTTCTTGCAAAGCAACCAGTGTCCAGAAGTTCTAAGTGGAATTCTATTTGAGCTCATTATTGGCTTAAAAATGTATTATTTTTACAAGTAATGAACAGTTTGAAAATCTGAACTCTGATGGCTTGAATGCTAATTCCATAAATGACAGGATTAAACACTGGGGGAAATATCAGAATGTAAAGGGACATAAATATGCGAGCTTTATACGGTACATGACTCATATTGAAACGACTCTGGATAATTTCAAAAAAGCATCCTACTGTATAGTTAATCACAGCCAGTAAATGTGGGGTGCATGTTTGAATAGCTTTAGCCTGAGATTCCTTAGAAGCAGTCAGGCAGATTCTGAGGATTTGTGCATATGAATATAGTATCATGAGCAGCTGTGGAACAATTAATAAAACAGTTACAACAAAGCCAATTTTGCCGTGGAAAGAAATTTCAAAACAAGACAGTTTCACTAATTCAAAATTAATACAATACACCTTTTCTATGATCCTGCCACAAAATGTATACTGTAGAGTTAATATAAAATACAGCCCAAATATAATGAAAGGATGAATCCAGCACAATGCTATAAGAGCGTACACTTTTCTATGAGACATTAACTGGTGATAGTGTAATGGATGACAAATGGCAACATATCGGTCATAGCCCATCACTGCTAAAGTATTAAATTCAACTGAACCATATGTGTGTATACAAAAGATTTGTAATAAACAAGCAGCCAGAGATATTTCATAAGTACGCGACATTAAATTTTCAAGTAATGATGGTAATAAAGACATAGTGCCATAAATTCCATTCACTGCTAAGTTACACAATAAAAAATACATGGGTTCATGGAGACTGTTTTCAATATAAATTACTGTAATAAGAATGATATTTGTCATTAGCATAAGGATGAACAATAACAGGAAACCTGTGAAGTATACATATCTATGGTCTTCCAGTTCAGTGTATGCCTTCAATATGAATGATGTCACCACTGATCCATTCTCCATGGTCTAGTTACACACTGAATCCTGCAAAGATTATAAAAACAACAGATTTATTAACCATGTTATATTTGAGCAGGAGGAGGGACTGTAGTTTTTTTTATTTTGTATTTGCATGTTAGGATGAATTTTCCAGGATGTGACAGCAGAGTCTCTGTGAAAACTATTTCAAAGAGTTTGGGGTGTTAAACCAGTGTCCCGATCAAATTTCCATAAATCCTATATCTTATAAGTAGCATCTGATTGGGTAAACAACCCTGTGAATCCTTTATCCACTTCCTCCCCTTTTGCACTGGCACATTGTCATAGGGCTGAATTGTGTATTTATATGAATGCGCAGGGACAAGATATGTTTGCAGGACTGAACTATTAAAGTAATTAACAGGGCAAGTAAAGGTTTAGAAATCACTGCAGCAAAATTATTATAAAATTACTCCAAATACTGCTACTACTACTAGTACTGTTACTACAGCTACTACTGCTACCATTACTGCTACTACTACAACTACTACATATGGCTGGGCAATTAAACAATAATGATAATGATATATATGCACCTTGATATAACTTTTCATCAATGCTCAAATAAGAAATATTCTATAATACGTCAGTAGAGATCATTGCATGGACCGACAAACAAGTACACAAAAAATGTACAAACAGCCAATCAAAACAGAAACGAAGCCATGTCTAACCAATCACGTAGCAGGAAGAGAGCTGCATACAGCATTGATTAAGGTTGAGATGCACAGCACCACGTGATGCTGTTTAGGTTTGAAAGAAGGAATGAAAAAATCAGCCGTCTTTCAAAGGACATTTGGAGTGACAGTATAAAAACGTATGAAGTGACAACTCAACAGCCACAACCTTGTGCTCAACAAGTGTAGACAATGTGTTTTTAAAAAAGGTACTAAGACTTCAGTAGTGTGGCAATAATTTAGTCATTTAATGTCCGACACAAAACAGGATGACGTATATTGGCTGAGATATGAACTCCCTGGCCCTAGACATGTTACACTGCGCTCACCCAGCTGTTTGTTTGTTTGCTTACTTGTTTGTTTTCCTATAACACTGGACACCTATTTTAAAATCTAACAAAGGATGTGTGCAAAACAAAAATTGAGATTTTTGTTTTTTATGATTATTTATTGATATACTATTTTGTATCAAGGATTCTGTCCAGAATTTCATTAATTTCTTTTCTGCTCTGATTTGCTGTAACACTTGAAAGCTGTTCTGGCTATTATTACACTATATACACTATTTTGCACAAAGTTTGTTTCCAGAATTTAAGGTTTTTTCTTTCATCTGCTGACAAGAATTGAGATTTAATTTTATTTATTCATTTATTTTTTTAAATAATGCATTGATTATATTAATACCTTATATTTCTGTTTGTAACCCATACACTTGTTTGTAAATTTTCAAGCCTGACTGAAAATAAGTAATAATCCAAACCACGTCTAACCTGGTATCTTCATCTTTCATACAGGAGCAAAAGGGAATCTCTACATGTCAGAAATAATGTTTTTTTTTTATGGTGATTCATATATTGATACATACTGATATGAAAAAATTATCATGAAAACCTTTTTTGACATACCATCCAGCCCACCTATTACTCATATTACTACAAGTACTACTAAATAATAATAATAATAATAATAATAATAATAATAATAATAATAATAATAATAATAATAACAAAGTAGAAGTTATCATAATTTTATGTAGATTAGGACATTCATGCCCTGTATAACGTATGAGAGAAAATGTCAACATAAATATAAAATACATACCCAGCAGATATTCATTCAGTTCTGGCCCCTTTCAAAATGATTATTGTTATTTAAAAAAAAATAAAAAAATTTCTTCTTGTAACTTAGAGCCCTGATCGTGTTGGTGTTCTTCAGACAACACACTTGAGGAATAGAATCTTCACTCGAGCTTTTTATAAGGGATCTGCCCGCATAACCATACAGGTTGTAGTCAGTTGATGTCATAGCTTCATTACATCTTATACGCTAACAGTTACAGTGACGTTCTGGCTATAATTAAACACAAATCCCCCAAAGATATTCACACCATCAACATGCAAGTGTGTTAAAGGAGAAGCAGCTGGAGAGATGTTCGCAGAAAAAATGGAAATGTTCATTTTGGCTTCACAGTCTTACTATACTTGAAAGTTCTAAAGAACACATTAAACAAATCTTCGTGTTTGGTTTTGTCATAGTCTCATTCCCAGATGCAAAGCTTGCCCGTGCCTAACTGTTTGAGTAAATTCATTCAAAACAGGAGGGTAGCTATTTCAGGTTTCTATAAAAGGTTTTCATTGGCTGGCGGTCATAGCACCCAGTAAGCACCACATCATGTTTCTCACTTCCTGAAAGTTTGGCCATGTTTGCTGCTCATGAATTCACTAGCTGGGTCCTCACTAAAGAAGACAGATACAACTGTGGCCAGGTCAGTTTGATTTACCAAGTGTGGCCCACAGTTTGCAGTTTGCAGGCTAGAATTACCAAAGCAATTGTACAGAATACATAATCATATTTGGTGATCTCGTCCGTTATATAAAATCATGGAAAATCTAGTGACATATTGGAATGTCATTGGAATCTGTCACACATGCCAGTCAATGCCAAGACATTGTTGAGAAAATTGCTGTAGGAACCTTTGGCTCAGCAGATACATTATTGGCCAGTAAGCAATGAAAGAATCACTGATTAGTTTTTTGTTCCCCAGTGACTGAAAGGAATGAGTGTTGAAGTCTGTCAGATACCTAGCTTTAGAGTGCCACATTGAGGAGAGAGGGACAGTGTGTTAACATAAACAAACAGCAGGCCTAGAAGCCTCAGGCACGTTCTTAGAGGTGTGTGCAGGTACAGGCTCCCTTAGCATACAGCTGCAGACTGGCAGGCTGTAAGGAAGGCCACACACTGCAGGCCTGATAACAAACATGGTGTTGTAAATGTCAAACTATTGTTTTTAGTACATACCTTCAAAAATGATTATGATGAGGCTAACCTGAGTGAGTCTGGCCTGCCTTACAACAAAGCCTGGTCCATGAGACCACATATTAATAGGATAGATATTAGAAAAATACATAAATAAATAAACCATCAAACAATGTTCAGAAATCAACACACTTTAAATATTTTAGCGAATCTTAATATCATCTTAATCTTAATATTTTTGTTAAATGATTAAAATCTAATGCACTGTTTTGATTATTCATTCCTCAACAGTGCAGGGCAAGACAGTCTAACTAAATATTTGTGTTCTTGATTTGGCTCCGTACTCCGCAATTTTAGATAATTTAAAAAATCGTAATCACAGAAAGCATAAATAAAGAACTGAAACGTGGACTGATCTGTCAATACCTTCCCCTGCAAGTAAACAAACTGCGAGTTGAACAGTTGTGGGGGAAAAAGTGTGATATGCACTGTTCAGTACGCTCAATTTAACTTAAGTTCATAAATGAAGCCCTTCTTTGGAATTTGCATGGACACTTCGCACATCGAAGTAAAACCTAGTTATTCTCACAGTGCCATAGATTTATGGGCATTGTAAAGGGTGGCTTGAATCACATTAAGTTTCTTGTTCAGGTTTTTTGTTCCTAACTGAAATGAAATCCAATGGGGTATGGAGGCACATCTCATTTTAATAAAAGCACAAGACTGCTGACCGTTTTCTACAATGTTCCGACCCTGAATGAGCATCAGTCTGACTCCAGCTCTCACTCCCCAGAGCCAACGTGTGGACTGGGATTCACTCTGACAAAATAAATAAATATAATAAATTATTTTATTTTATTTTTCCACCACAGACACCGATTTCCAAAGTCAGCAGTCACTAACCATGCCAAATTGAGTTTTTGAGAAAAATAGCGTTTACCTGTTAGTCAAAGTTAAGGATTAATGTTGTTTTAATACAGGGTATGGTATGTTGAGTATTGTGACTAGTTTCACCAAATAAAAGTGCAGACTGCTTCCATTTGGCCATAATTTCTCCTCATGCAAATCATTTCAGAGAGAGTGTGCACTGATATAGGCAAATAAAATAAGAATCAATGTTAGGTGTGTCTTTGTAATACATTTGTCTCAATTAGCAGCATTGCCTTTAACAGTAAAATTGACCAGATAAAGTAGTGATTTGGGGTGAAACAAATGTACTGTATCTAAGGATCGAAAGTGATTCAAATAAAGAATCGGGCATTTTTGAGCATGTGTGGAAGAGACATTCTCATGGGCCCTACCGACTGCAATAAAGGGCAAACCACCTCATTGGCTGGACAGATGTGTCATTCAAAAACTGAATGAGCCAATAAAAATATATTCAGCCATTAATAAAAGCTCAGTCCATGTGGAAATGCATTCAATTACTGCTGAACATTATTTGATGACGTATCACAACAACATATTAGTGATAAAGAGTACAAAAGTACAAAATCAAGGAAAGGTTTATTTTACATTGTGTAGCAGACATCAAATGTGATTTGAAAACATTAAAAACATTGAACAAGTTGCAGTAGTCACAGATCAAGAAGGTGCCCAAAACTATGTGATTGAACACAAACTTCACTATCACACAAAGGCTGTTGGTTTGATCCCCAGGTGGGGCACTGTCATCATACCCTTGAGCAAGGAGCTTGATCAGACTTACTTTTGTAAATATCCATCTGTATATATTCTTTATATGTTAAAGTGATAGGTGTATTATAGTGAGTAGAATAGGAAAGGGGATTGAATTCCACAGGCAGAAATAACAGTTTTCTTGTCCTGTTGCAAAGCAACCAGTGTCCAGATGTTTCACTGAGCCCTTCACCCAATGGAATTCCATTTGAGCTCATTATTGGCTTAAAAATGTATTAAAAAATTAAAACATTTATGAAACTCCTTAATCACCTACTGTGTAGACAACCTATTTTTACAAGTAAAGAACAGTTTGAAAATCTGAACTCTAATGGCTTGAATAGTAATTCCATAAATTACAGGATTAAACAATGGGGGAAATATGCCCATGTGTAGGGACAGGAATATGCGAGCTTTATACGGTACATGACTCATGTTGAAACGACTCTGGACAACTTCAAAAAAGCATCCCACTGAATAGTTAATAACAGCCAGTAAGTGTGGGGTGCATGTTTGAATAGCTTTGGCCTGAGATTCCTTAGAAGCAGACAGGCAGATTCTGAGTATTTGTGCATAGGAAAATAATATCATGAGGATCTGTGGAACAATTTTAAAAACTGTTACAACAAAGCCAACTTTACTCTGAAAAGAAGTTTCAAAACAAGACAGTTTTACTAATTCAAAGTTAACACAATATACCTTTTCTATGATTCTATCACAAAATACACGCTGTGTAGTTAACATGAAATACAGCCCAAAGACAATGAAAGGATAAATCCAGGAAAATGCAATAAATATGCATACTTTTCTATGAGACATTAATTGGTGATAGTGTAATGGATGACAAATGGCAACATACCGGTCATAGCCCATCACGGCTAAAATACTAAATTCAACTGAAACAAATGTGTGTAAACAAAAAAACCTGTAAAAAACAAGCAGTCAGAGATATTTCATGAGTATGAGACATTAAATTGCCAAGCACTGATGGTAATAAAGATATGGTGCCATAAATCCCATTCACAGATAAGTTACACATTAAACAATACATGGGTTCATGGAGAGCTGTTGCAATGTAAATTACTGTAATGAGAATAATATTTGTCAATAGCATAAGGATAAACAATAACAGGAAACATGTGAAGTATAGATATCTATGGTCTTCCATTTCAGTGTATGCCATCAATATGAATGACGTCACCACTGATCCATTGTCCATGGTCTAGTTGTGCATAGAATCCTGCAAAGATTATATATAGATTATAAATAATTATAAAGTAGAAGTTATTATAATATTCATATGTGGATTAGAAAATAATAATAATAATAATAATAATAATAACAATAATAATAATAATAATAATAATAATAATAATAATAATAATAATAATAATAATAATACTGCTGTATATTACTATGTGGATTATAACATTCATGCCCTGTATAACGTATGAGAGAAAATGTCAGCGTAAATATAAAATACATACCCAGCAGATATTCATTCAGTTTTGGCCTCTTTCAAAATGATTATTGTTATTAAATAAAATAATAATACTTCTTCTTGTAACTTACAGCCCTGATTGTGTTGGTGTTCTTCAGACAACACACTTGAGGAATGGAATCTTCACTCAAGCTTTTTATAAGGGACCGGCCGACATAACCATACAGGTTGTAGTCAGTTGATGTCAGAGCTTCATTACATCTTATACGCTAACAGTTACAGTGACGTTCTGGTTATAATTAAACACAAATCCCCCAAAGATATTCACACCAATACCATGCAAGTGTGTTAAAGGAGAAGCAACAGGAGAGATGTTTGCAGAAAAAAATGGAAATGTTCATTTTGGCTTCACAAACTTACTATACTTGAAAGTTATAAAGAACACATTAAACAAATCTTTGTGTTTGGTTTTGTCTTAGTCTCATTCCCAGATGCAAAGCTGGCCCGTGCCTAACTGTCTGAGTAAATTCATTCAAAACAGAAGGGTAGCTAATTCAGATTTCTATAAAAGGTTTTCATTGGCTGGCAGTCTTAGCACCCAGTAAGCACCACATCCTGTTTCTCACTTCCTGAAAGTTTGGCCATGTTTGCTACCCATTAGTTCACTAGCTGGGTTTTCACTAAAGAAGACAGATACAACTGTGGCCAGGTCAGTTTGATTTACCAAGTGTGGCCCACGGTTTGCAGTTTGCAGGCTAGAATTACCAAAGCAATTATACAGAATACATAATCATATTTGGCGATCTTGTCCTTTATATAAAATCATGGAAAATCTGTCACACATGCCTGTCAATGCCAAGACATTGCTGAGAAAATTGCTGTGGGAACCTTTGGATCAGAAGAGTCATTATGGGCCAGTGAGCAATGAAGGGAATCACTAAAAAGTTTTTTTTTCCCCCAGTGACTGAAAGGAATGAGTGTTGAAGTCTGTCAGATACCTAGCTTTAGAGTGCCACATTGGGGAGAGAGGGACAGTGTGTTAACATAAACAAACAGCAGGCCTAGAAGCCTCAGGCACGTTCTTAGAGGTGTGTGCAGGTACAGGCTCCCTTAGCATACAGCTGCAGACTGGCAGGCTGTAAGGAAGGCCACACACCTCAGGCCTGATAACAAACATGGTGTTGTAAATGTCGAACTATTGTTTTTAGTACATACCTTCAAAAATGATTATGATGAGGCTAACCTGAGTGAGTCTGGCCTGCCTTACAACAAAGCCTGGTCCATGAGAGCACATATTAATAGGATAGATATTAGAAAAATACATAAATAAATAAACCATCAAACAATGTTCAGAAATCAACACACTTTACATATTTTAGCGAATCTTAATATCATCTTAATCTTAATATTTTTGTTAACTGATTAAAATCTAATGCACTGTTTTGATTATTCATTCCTCAACAGTGCAGGGCAAGACAGTCTAACCAAATATTTGTGTTCTTGATTTGGCTCCGTACTCCACAATTTTAGATAATTTAAAAAATCGTAATCACAGAAAGCATAAATAAAGAACTGAAACTTGGACTGTTCTGTCATTACCTTCCCCTGCAAGTAAACAAACTGCGAGTTGAACAGTTGTGGGGGAAAAAGTGTGATATGCACTGTTCAGTATGCTCAATTTAACTTAAGTTCATAAATGAAGCCCTTCTTTGGAATTTGCATGGACTCTTCGCACATCGAAGTAAAACCTGGTTATTCTCACAGTGCCATAGATTTATGGGCATTGTAAAGGGTGGCTTGAATCAAATTAAGTTTCTTGTTCAGGTTTTTTGTTCCTTACTGAAATGAAATCCAATGGGGTATGGAGGCACATCTCATTTTAATAAAAGCACAAGACTGCTGACCGTATTCTACAGTGTTCTTACACTGAATGAGTATCAGTCTGTCTCTAGCTCTCACTCCCCAGAGCCAACGTGTGGACTGGGATTCACTCTGACAAAATAAATAAATAAAATAAATTATTTTATTTTATTTTTCCACCAGACACCGCTTTGCACATTCAGCAATCACTAACTATGCCAAATTGAGTTTTTGAGAAAAATAGCGTTTACCTCTTCGTCAAAGTTAAGCATTAATGTTGTTTTAATACAGGGTATGGTATGTTGAGTATTGTGACTAGTTTCACCGAATAAAAGTGCAGACTGCTTCCATTTGGCCATAATTTCTCCTCATGAAAATCATTTCAGAGAGAGTGAGCACTGATATAGGCAAATAAAATAAGAATCAATGTTAGGTGTGTCTTTGTAATACATTTGTCTCAATTAGCAGCATTGCCTTTAACAGTAAAATTGACCAGATAAAGTAGTGATTTGGGGTGAAACAAATGTACTGTATCTAAGGATCGAAAGTGATTCAAATAAAGAATCGGGCATTTTTGAGCGTGCGTGGAAGAGACATTCTCATGGGCCCTACCGACTGCAATAAAGGGCAAACCACCTCATTGGCTGGACAGATGTGTCATTCAAAAACTGAATGAGCCAATAAAAATAGATTCAGCCATTAATTACAGCTCAGCCCATGTGGAAATGCATTCAATTACTGCTTAATATTATTTGATGATGTATCACGTTGACACAGTATCCTCCTGTACAAATTAGTGATAAAGAGTACAAAAGTACAAAATCAAGGAGACATCAAATGTGATTTGAAAACATTAAAAACATTGAACAAGTTGCAGTAGTCACAGATATATGTCAAGAAGGTGCCCAAAACTATGTGATTAAACACAAACTTCATTTGGGTGGTAGTGTAGTGTAATGAGTAAGGAACTGAGACTATCACACCAAGGCGGTTGGTTTGATTCCCAGGTGGGGCGCTGTCATCATACCCTTGAGCAAGGAACTTGATCAGACTTACTTTAGTAAATATCCATCTGTATAAATTCTTTATATGTTAAAGTGATTGGAGTACAGTGGTCACTGGTTTCAGTTGACGCATTTGCCTCTGCGGCAGATGTTCTGCCGGCCAGAGGGAAATGCATGCAGGGTTCTGACAGCAGGGGGCAGCAGAGTGTAATATTTGCTCATAAGGACAGCTTCCACCATTCTGCATTGTACTGGACGTCATGCCGCGTTGCATTTCGGAGTGAGTCGCAACCTTAAAATGAGTTTAGCTCTGTGATTTTAAGATAACAAATAGTACTTGGGACAAATAAAGCCCTAATACCAGCTGATTTTAGGCTGGTATCAGCATAGAAGCCATTCAGATATTTTTATGGATCTGGTAACTCTCTTTTTTAAATTATTACAACAGTTAAAATTCTTTCTACCACACTGCAGACATGATCTTGGTGAGCCCTAGATAATGAGCACTACACTACATACCTGATTATCTATATCTCTTCAAGCCATAGACGGCCTTATGTAACGCTCTTAATCAATTTCTGTGATGAGAGACTGTCTGATTTACGCCTCTAATTACTCATTTGTGAAACAAAAGGAACCTGCCGGGTGAACGGAGATCTCCAAATGAAATTTATTTAAGATAATTTCCTTTGCTTTCTTCCAAATCTTTGAGAAAATAGAACATAAAAAATGTTTCTATGGGTTTTAACATGAATAGGTGGTCGTCTAACGTTTTCAAGGCTGTGCTTTTATTATTTATGTTACTTCCCACAACAGCTTAAGTTGTTTAGTTAAGTAGAATGGTAAAAAAAGGGATTGAATTCAACAGGCAGAAATAACAGTTTTCTTGTCCTCTTGCAAAGCAACCAGTGTCCAGAAGTTTCACTGAGCCAGTCACCAAGTGGAACTCCATTTGAGCTCATTATTGGCTTAAACATGTGTAATTTTTACAAGTAATGAACAGTTTGAAAATCTGAACCCTAATGGCTTGAATGCTAATTCCATAAATGACAGGATTAAGCAATGGGGGAAATATCAGAAAGTAAAGGGCAAGAAATATGCGAGCTTTATACGGTACGTGACTCATGTTGAAACGACTCTGGATAATATCAAAAAAGGATCCTACTGCATAGTTAATCACAGCCAGTAAGTGTGGGGTGCATGTTTGAATAGCTTTGGCCTGAAATTCCTTTGAAGCAGACAGGCAGATTCTGAGTATTTGTGCATATGAAAATAGTATCATGAGGACCTGGGGAACAATTATAAAAACAGTTACAACAAAGCCAACTTTACTTTGAAAAGAAGTTTCAAAACAAGACAGTTTTACTAATTCAAAGTTAACACAATACACCTTATCGATTATCCTGCCACAAAATGTATACTGTAGAGTTAATATAAAATACAGCCCAAATATAATGAAAGGATAAATCCAGCACAATGCTATAAGTGCGTACACTTTTCTATGAGACATTAATTGGTGATAGTGTAATGGATGACAAATGGCAACATATCGGTCATAGCCCATCACTGCTAAAGTATTAAATTCAACTGAACCATATGTGTGTATACAAATGACCTGTAAAAAACAAGCAGCCAGAGATATTTCATAAGTACGAGACATTAAATGGCCAAGGACTGATGGTAATAAAGATATGGTGCCATAAATCCCATTCACAGATAAGTTACACATTAAAAAGTACATGGGTTCATGGAGAGCTGTTGCAATGTAAATTACTGTAATGAGAAAAATATTTGTCAATAGCATAAGGATAAACAATAACAGGAAACATGTGAAGTATAGATATCTATGGTCTTCCATTTCAGTGTATGCCATCAATATGAATGACGTCACCACTGATCCATTGTCCATGGTCTAGTTGTGCATAGAATCCTGCAAAGATTATATATAGATTATAAATAATTATAAAGTAGAAGTTATTATAATATTCATATGTGGATTAGAAAATAATAATAATAATAATAATACTGCTGTATATTAATATGTGGATTATGACATTCATGCCCTGTATAACGTATGAGAGAAAATGTCAGCGTAAATATAAAATACATACCCAGCAGATATTCATTCAGTTTTGGCCTCTTTCAAAATGATTATTGTTATTAAATAAAATAATAATACTTCTTCTTGTAACTTACAGCCCTGATCGTGTTGGTGTTCTTCAGACAACACACTTGAGGAATGGAACCTTCACTCAATCTTTTTATAAGGGACCGGCCCACATAAACATACAGGTTGTAGTCAGTTGATGTCATAGCTTATTCACATTCAATATGCTATCAGTTACAGTGACGTTATGGTTATAATTAAACACAAATCCCCCAAAGATATTCACACCAACAACATGCAAGTGTGTTAAAGGAGAAGCAGCTGGAGAGATGTTCGCGGAAGAAATGGAAATGTTCATTTTGGCTTCACAGACTTACTATACTCGAAAGTTCTAAAGAACACATTAAACAAATCTTCGTGTTTGGTTTTGTCTTATTCTCATTCCCAGATGCAAAGCTGGCCAGTGCCTAACTGTCTGAGTAAATTCATTCAAAACAGAAGGGTAGCTATTTCAGGTTTCTATAAAAGGTTTTCATTGGCTGGTGGTCTTAGCACCCAGTAAGCACCACATCCTGTTTCTCACTTCCTGAAAGTTTGGCCATGTTTGCTGCTCATGAATTCACTAGCTGGGTCCTCACTAAAGAAGACAGATATAACTGTTGGCAGGTTAGTTTGATTTAGCAAGTGTGGCCCACAGTTTGCAGTTTGCAGGATAGAATTACCAAAGCAGTTGTACAGAATACATAATCATATTTGGTGATCTCGTCCTTTATATAAAATCATGGAAAATCTAGTGACATATTGGAATGTCATTGGAATCTGTCACACATGCCTGTCAATGCCAAGACATTGTTGAGAAAATTGCTGTGGGAACCTTTGGCTCAGAAGAGATATTATGGGCCAGTGAGCAATGAAGGGAATCACTGAACAGTTCTTTTTTCTCCCAGTGACTGAAAGGAATGAGTGTTGAAGTCTGTCAGATACCTAGCTTTAGAGTGCCACATTGGGGAGAGAGGGACAGTGTGTAAACATAAACAAACAGCAGGCCTAGAAGCCTCAGGCACGTTCTTAGAGGTGTGTGCAGAAACAAGCGCCCTTGGCATACAGTTGCAGACTGGCAGGCTGTAAGGAAGGCGGCACACTACATTGTGTTGTAAATGTCGAATTATTGTTTTTAGTACATGCCTTCAAAATTGATTATGATGAGGCTAACCTGAGTGAGTCTGGCCTACCTTAAAACAAAGCCTGGTCCATGAGAGCACATGTTAATAGGATAGATATTAGAAAAATACATAAATAAATAAACCATCAGACAATGTTCAAAAATCAACACCCTTAAAATATTTTAGCGAATCTTAATATTGCTGATTATTGCTAACTGATTAAAATTGAATGCACTGTTTTGATTATTCATTCCTCAACAGTGCAGGGCAAGACAGTCTAACTAAGTATTTGTGTTCTTGATTTGGCTTCATACTCCACAAGTTTAGATAATTTAAAAAATCCTAATCACAGAAAGCATAAATAAAGAACAGAAACTTGGAATGTTCTGTCATTACCTTTCACTGCAAGTAAACAAACTGCGAGTTGAACAGTTGTGGGGGAAAAAGTGTGATATGCACTGTTCAGTATGCTCAATTTAACTTAAGTTCATGAATGAAGCCCTTCTTTGGAATTTGCATGGACTCTTCGCACGTCGAAGTAAAACCTGGTTATTCTCACAGTACCATAGATTTATGGGCATTATAAAGGGTGGCTTGAACCACATTAAGTTTCTTGTTCAGGTTTTTTGTTCCTTACTGAAATGAAATCTAATGGGGTATGGAGGCACATCTCATTTTAATAAAAGCACAAGACTGCTGACCGCTTTCTACAATGTTCTTGCACTGAATGAGCATCAGTCTCTAGCTCTCACTCCCCAGAGCCAATGTGTGGACTGGCATTCACACTGACAAAATAAATAAATAAAATAAATTATTTTATTTGATTTTTCAACCAGACACCGCTTTGCAAATTCAGTAGTTACTAACCATGCCAAATTGAGTTTTTGAAAAAATTGCGTTTACCTGTTAGTCAAGTTAAGGATTAATGTTGTTTTAATACAGGGTATGGTATGTTGAGTATTGTGACTAGTTTCACCGAATAAAAGTGCAGACTGCTTCCATTTGGCCATAATTCCTCCTCATGCAAATCATTTCAGAGAGAGTAAGCACTGATATAGGCAAATAAAATAAGAATCAATGTTAGGTGTGTCTTTGTATTACATTTGTCTCAATTAACAGCATTGTCTTCAACAGTAAAATTGACCAGATAAAGTAGTGATTTGGGGTGAAACAAATGTACTGTATCTAAGGATTGAAAGTGATTCAAATAAAGAATCGGGCATTTTTGAGCGTGCGTGGAAGAGACATTCTCATGGGCCCTACCGACTGCAATGAAGGGCAAACCACCTCATTGGCTGGACAGATGTGTCATTCAAAAACTGAATGAGCCAATCAAAATAGATTCAGCCATAAATAACAGCTCAGTCCATGTGGAAATGCATTCAATTACTGCTGAATATTATTTGATGACGTATCAGAAGGACATATTACTGATACAGAGTACAAAAGTAAAAAATCAAGGAAAGGTTTATTTTACATTGTGTACCAGACATCAAATGTGATTTAAAAACCATTAAAAACATTGAACAAGTTGCAGTAGTCACAGATCAAGAAGGTGCCCAAAACTATGTGATTGAACACAAACTTCACTATCACACAAAGGCTGTTGGTTTGATTCCCAGGTGGGGCACTGTCATCATACCCTTGAGCAAGGAGCTTGATCAGACTTACTTTAGTAAATATCCATCTGTATATATTCTTTATATGTTAAAGTGATTGGTGTATTATAGTGAGTAGAATAGGAAAGGGGATTGAATTCTACAGGCAGAAATAACAGTTTTTTTGTCCTGTTGCAAAGCAACCATCGTCCAGATGTTTCACTGAGCCCTTCACCCAATGGAATTCAAAACAAGACAGTTTTACTAATTCAAAGTTAACACAATATACCTTTTCTATGATTCTATCACAAAATACACACTGTGTAGTTAACATGAAATACAGCCCAAAGACAATGAAAGGATAAATCCAGGAAACTGCAATAAATATGCATACTTTTCTATGAGGCATTAGTTGGTGATAGTGTAATGGATGACAAATGGCAACATACCGGTCATGGCCCATCACGGCTAAAATATTAAATTCAACTGATTAAATTCAATAAAAAATACATGAGTTCATGGAGAGCTGTTGCAATGTAAATTACTGTAATGAGAATAATATTTGTCAATAGCATAAGGATAAACAATAACAGGAAACCTGTGAAGTATAGATATCTATGGTCTTCCATTTCAGTGTATGCCATCAATATGAATGACATCACCACTGATCCATTCTCCATGGTCTAGTTGTGCATAGAATCCTGCAAAGATTATATATAGATTATAAATAATTATAAATTAGAAGTTATTATAATATTAATATGTGGATTAGAAAATTCCTGCCCTGTATAACGTATGAGAGAAAATGTCAGCGTAAATATTAAATACATAATCAGTAGATATTTAATTCAGTATTGGTCTCTTTCAAGATTATTATTGTTATTTAAAAAATGTATTTTTTTTTTTTCTCCTTGTAACTTACAGCCCTGATCGTGCTGGTGTTCTTCAGACAACTCACTTGAGGAATGGAACCTTCACTCGAGCTTTTTATAAGGGACCGGTCCACATAAACATACAGGTTGTAGTCAGTTGGTGATGTCATTCAAAACAGTTACCGTTATAGTGACACTACAGTTATAATTAAGCACAAATCCACAAATGGTATTAACACCAGCTCCGTGCAGTGAAATTGTGTTAAAGCAGACGCAGCAGGAGAGATGATTGGGGAAACACCGAAAATGTTCATTTTAGCTACACAAACTTAGCAATCAGAATGTCCAGTTCCTTCACGGATTCGATCCTCAACGGCAGGTCCAGTTCCTTCCCAGATTCAGTCCCCACCGCAGAGCTTTAGCAGTTGTCAAAGGTCTGTGCTGATACCCATTGATGGAGAACGGGCTGATGTTAGCGTTTGGCCTTATCAATTTCATTTCTTGTCTTTTGAGGCTTTCAGCAAATTAACAAATTTAACTTACAACATTGATTTTTTTTTGTGATTAATTACTCCTTATGAACACTACACAGTGAACCCGGGACCAAGTGAAGTTTTTTGTTCCCTGCTGAAATAACAGGTGGATGTGGTATTGTTTCTCAAAATGTTTACACCATGAATTAAGGTCCCAAACTCACACTAGCTCCCACTCCCCTCAGCCAAAGCATGGCCTGCAGTTCAATCAATTGAATTTCTGAACTTTGGCTAACAAAAGAAAACATTGTTTTTTATTTTTAAGTACAGCAATCACTAACCTTGCCAAAGTTAATTTGTGAAAAATAACATTAAATGTGAGTCAATAGTAAGGATAGATGTTGATTGAATACATTTCATCTTTTGCTGGGTATCTGGTAAATGCTAAAATGTAAACGGGAAAAGGGTTTGAATTCCACATGCAGATATATTAACACCTTTCTTGTCTCGCTGCAAAAGCAACCAGTGTGATTACATTTTAATTGAGCATTACTTATAACTCAGTGGAATTACATTTCATCTCATTTAGCTGATTGGCTAAAAAATGTGTAAAAGTATTCAACAATCATTAGACTACTTCATTGTCTCCTACAGTGTAAATAACTTATTTTTACAAGTAATGAACAGTTTGAAAACCTGAACCCTGATGGCTTGAATGCTCATTCCATAAATGAGAGGATTAAACACTGGGGGAAATATCAGAAAGTAAAGGGTCATAAATATGCGAACTTTATGTGGTACATGACTCATGTTGAAACGAGTTGAAATAATTTCAAAAAAGCATCCTACTGTATAGTTAATCACAGCCAGTAAGTGTGGGGTGCATGTTTGAATAGCTTTGGCCTGTGATTCCTTAGAGGCAGACAGGCAGATTCTGAGTATTTGTGCATATGAAAATAGTATCATGAGCAGCTGTGGAACCATTAGTAAAACCATTACAAAAAAGCCAACTTTGCTGTGAAAAGAAATGTCAAAACAAGACAGTTTTACTAATTCAAAGTTAACACAATACACTTTTTCTATGATCCTGCCACAAAATGTATACTGTACAGTTAATATGAAATACAGCCCAAACACAATGCAAGGATAAATCCAGCACAATGCTATAAGGGTGCAAAATGTTCTCTGAGACAATAACTGGTGATAGTGTAATGGATGACAAATGGCAACATATCGGTCATAACCCATCACTGCTAAAGTATTAAATTCAACTGAACCATATGTGTGTATACAAAAGACCTGTAAAAAACAAGCAGTTAAAGATATTTCATAAGTATGAGACATTAAATTGCCAAGTAATGATGGTAATAAAGATATAGTGCCATAAATTCCATTCACTGCTAAGTTACACATTAAAAAATACATGGGTTCATGGAGACTGGTTTCATTATAAATTAATATAATAAGAATCAAATTTGTGAATACCATAAGGATGAACAATAACAGGAAACCTGTGAAATATACATATCTATGGCCTTCCAGCTCACTGTATGCCATCAATATGAATGCTGCAACCACTGATCTATTCTCCATGGTCTAGCTGTACATCAAATCCTGCGAAGATGATAAAAATAACAGATTTATTGACCATGTTTAATTTGGACAGGAGGAAGGACTGAAGTTTTTTTTTTTTTTTTTAATGTGTTAATATGTTATGTTTCTGTTTGTAATCCACACATTAGTTTGAAAAATTTTTCAAGTCTGGCTGAAAATATGTAATAATCCAAACAATGTCCAACCTGGTATCTTCATCTTTCATACTGGAGCCAGATGGAATCTTTAAATGTCAGAAATATTGTTTTGCTTTTTATCATTATGCATATATCAATATGGAAGGATATGAAAAGAATTATAATGAAAAATGTATTTTCCATATCATCCAGCCATACTATTACTCCTACTACTACTACTACTACTACTACTACTACTACTACTACTAATAATAATAATAATAATAATAATATTAATAATCATAATAATAATAATAATAATAATACTGCTGTAGATGTTATTATAATATTAATATGTGGATTATGACATTCATGCCCTGTATAACGTATGAGAGAAAATGTCAGCATAAATATAAAATACATACCCAGCAGATATTCATTCAGTTTTGGCCTCTTTCAAAATGATTATTGTTATTTAAAAAAATAATAATACTTCTTCTTGTAACTTACAGCCCTGATTGTGTTGGTGTTCTTCAGACAACACACTTGAGGAATAGAATCTTCACTCAAGCTTTTTATAAGGGACCGGCCCACATAAACATAAACGTTGTAGTCAGTTGATGTCATAGCTTTATTACATCTCATACGCTAACAGTTACAGTGACGTTATAGTTATAATTAAGCACAAATCCCCCAAAGATATTCACACCAATACCATGCAAGTGTGTTAAAGGAGAAGCAGCTGGAGAAATGTCTGCGGAAAAAATGGAAATGTTCATTTTGGCTTCACAAACTTACTATACTTGAAAGTTCTAAAGAACACATTAAACAAATCTTCGTGTTTGGTTTTGTCTTCGTCTCATTCCTAAATGCAAAGCTTGCCCATGCCTAACTGTCTGAGTAAATTCATTCAAAACAGGAGGGTAGCTATTTCCGGTTTCTATAAAAAGGTTTTCATTGGCTGGCGGTCTTAGCACCCAGTAAGCACCACATCCTGTTTCTCACTTCCTGAAAGTTTGGCCATGTTTGCTGCCCATGAATTCACTAGCTGGGTTCTCACTGAACAACACAGGTACAACTGTCGCCAGGTCAGTTTGATTTACCAAGTGTGGCCCATGGTTTGCAGTTTGCAGGCTAGAATTACCAAAGCGTACAGAATACATAATCATATTTGGTGATCTCGTCCTTTATATAAAATCATGGAAAATCTCCCACACATGCCTGTCAATGCCAAGACATTGCTGAGAAAATTGCTGTGGGAACCTTTGGCTCAGCAGAGACATTATTGGCCAGTGAGTAATGAAGAGAATCACTTAACAGTTTTTTTTTTCAGTGAGTGAAATGAATGAGTGTTGATGTCTGTCAGATACCTAATTTTACAGTGCCACATAGGGAAGAGAGGGACAGTATGTAGTGATACAGGGTGGGGCAGTATGTTGAGATCCAGGTTGGGCAGTATGTTGTGTTGCAGGGTGGGAGAGTATGTTGTGATGTAGGGTGGGAGAGTATGTTGTGATACAGGGTGGGACAGTATGTTGTGATATAGGGTGGGAGAGTATGTTGAGATGTAGGGTGGGAGAGTATGTTGAGATTCAGGGTGGGGCAATATGTTGTGATACAGGGTGGGGCAATATGTTGTGATGCAGGGTGGAGAGTAGGTTGTGATGCAGTGTGGGGCAGTATGTTGTGACACAGGTTGTTTTGTATGTAGTTAGCACTATGTCACATTGTCACAAGGTGGCTTCCTCTTAAGCTGGCAGCATACTCAGTAAGAAGAACGAACTTCAGGATTGAGAACCACCGGCGAACATGTCCGTGAACACTGTTGTTGGTATACTCAGTGAGAACACCGCACCGTTTAAAGTCACTCCACACTGCTGGGGCATGAATAATTACGAATAATTACAAGGCAGCTATTAACCAGGGCTGGAATCTCGCCCAGACCTCCGTCTCGAGACTACACTATGGATGTATAAAAAGAAGGGCTACGTGAGATCACAACACAAAACAAAAAGTTTAAAGTGTTTAAAGTGGCTTTAGTTTATCTAGCTATGCAAAAGAAGAAGAAAAGGCGAAGGAGATGGTACGTTCGGCCTCTAAATCAGAGTAGGATGTAGAATGGAGAGTGTTGTCTGTACATTCGGCAAATGCGGAGTTTAGACGAGGGGGTCCACTTTCTATTACTTCCGAATGTGTGCTAGGCGTTTTGATGACTTGCTGAAACGAGTAGCACCATTCATCAAACATGCGGGAACTCACAGAATTCCCATCTCTACAGATGAGAGATTGGCGTTGACTCTCCGTACATTAGCCTGTGAAGTCTGCCCTCTGAACTTTCAACCGTGTTGTAAACAACCATGTCATATTTGGACCAGTTTTCATCAATTAATTATTGTGGATGATGTTATTCTTTATGAACATTACAAATTGAAGCTGGGACTAATTAAAATTTTTTTGTTCAGGTTTTTTGATCCCTGCGGAAATAACAGGCTAATGTGGCCCATCGATTTATAATAAAATAAAATTTTCCCAATATATTTTTGAAATTGAGTGTCTTCAAATAGGTTAGTGGTATTTTATAATGAGGACATTTCACACTGTAATGTAAGTGTCCATTGGTAGCTTAGTAGTTTTTGTGATGCATGCAACAGTTATGACGTGAGAGCTGGAACACTGCCAAAACGTGGTGGACAGTTGAAAATTGTTTTTATGACAACCCATCCCAATGCAAGAAAACATTACATACTGTAGAGTACAGAAATAAAATACGAGAGTTAATTATTCCATATTTAGGTATGGTACCGCATTGTGTGACAATGTTTTTGCATTATTTTTTAATCTGATATTAATGTTTCATCTCCATAATGGGCTAATTTATATGCTTTATAAAGGACACAAAGCATTATATTCCTTTTTAGAGAGATTTTGGATATGTTTCTGGACCCCTAGATATATTAGACCACTGTACTGACGAAAAGCTTGTAATTCCCACTTGAAAATTATGCAACAGTGTGTTTCTTGAGGAAAAACAGTTGATTTGTAGTGAAATACATATGTTGCGATTTACAGCAATGCATAATTTAGACATGCTGGATAGATTTAGAGATGCTGGGTACACTGCTTAGTTTCTGCTTCATAGTTCTACATATCCACCCTTGAATTTTATGAACTTGTGGTCAAAAAGTTTTTGATCTAGGACATGTATAGTGTAACCTGCTGTATATATATTCAACATCTCAGTATTTCATTGCAAACTAAAAAAGAGCAAATTCATTTTTGCCTAGACAATTGCATTTGTGGCACTTTTCTTTATTCCAAAATTATGAATACAAATGAATCTGGGTAACCTGGTTAATGTGTTAAATGGTACAAATGATTTGCTTCATAAGTCATTTTTTAAGTCTCTGTGGTGTTCACATCTGGAGTTATAAAGCCAATATTAAGGATAAATATTGATTGAATACAGCTAAACTTTTGCTGAGTAGTATGCCAGGTTTTACCAAGTGCATCTGGTCATAATTGCTTCTTATGCAAATTGATAAAGAGGGTGTGAGAATTGTTGTAGACCAGGGGTTCTCAAAATCAGTAATGGGAAATAAAGGTGGACTCCCACGATGGCTAGACAGATGTGTCATTCAAAAATTTAAAAAGCGAATCAAACGGGATCCAGCCCAGAAAATGTGGAAATGCATTTAATTACTGCTTAACACTGTCTGATGATGATGAAGTATCGTGATGAAATGTGTTCTGTTAAGATAAATTAGTCAGCAGAAAAAACCAACCAAATCAAGTGAAGTTTAATTTAAGAACACTGTCTAATTGACATCAAATGTCATTTTAAAAAGTCAAAAATAAATTACAAAATGCAGCAGTAACAAATATATGACAAAAAGAGGCCAAAAACCATGTGAGGGAACAAGAATTTCATTTGGGGGGTAGTGTAGCATAAGGGTTAGCGAACTGGGCTTACCTCTTTTTATGTAATTGGTGTATGTAGCTCTGAATGAGAGTATCTGGTAAATACTAAAATGTAATTGGGAAAAGGGCTTGAATTCTAGAGGTAGAAATAATAACAGCTTTCTTGTCCTGCAGCAAAAGCAACCAGAGTCATGACCTTAAATTGAGCCAATCACCAATGGTATTACATGTCATGTCATGTAGGTAATTGGCTTAAAAATGTGTAAATGCATTGAACAAACAGTAGACTACCTCCTTGTCTCCTATAGTGTAAATAACTTATTTTTACAAGTAATGAACAGTTTGAAAACCTGAACCCTGATGGCCTGAATGCTAATTCCATAAATGAGAGGATTAAACACTGGGGGAAATATCAGAAAGTAAAGGGTCATAAATATGCGAACTTTATATGGTACATGACTCATATTGAAACGACTTGAAATTATTTCAAAAAAGACTCCCACTGCATAGTTAATCACAGCCAGTAAGTGTGGGGTGCATGTCTGAATAGCTTTGGTCTGAGATTCCTTAGAAGCAGACAGGCAGATTCTGAGTATTTGTGCGTATGAAAATAGTATCATGAGCAGCTGTGGAACGGTTACAGAAAACAATACAACAAAGCCAACTCTGCTGAGAAAAGAAACATCAAAACAAGACAGTCTGACTAATGCAAAGCTAGCACAATACACCTTTTCCATGATGCTGTCACAATATATAAGCTGTGCAGTTAATATGAAATAAATCCCAAACACAATGCTAGGATAAATCCAGCACAATATCATAAGTATGCATACTTTTCTATGAGACATTAACTGGTGATAGTGTAATGGATGACAAATGGCAACATATCTGTCATAGCCCATCACTGCTAAAGAATTAAATTCAACTGCACCATATGTCTGCAAACAAAAGATCTGTAAAAGACATGCAGTCAGTGATATTTCATAAGTATGAGACATTAATTTACCAAGTACTGATGGTAATAAAGATATAGTGCCATAAATTCCATTTCCTGATAAGTTACACAATAAAAAATACATGGGTTCATGGAGACTGGTTTCAATATAAATTATTGTAATAAGAATTATATTTACTAATAGCATAAGAATGAACAATAACAGGAAACCTGTGAAGTATGCATATCTATGGTCTTCCATTTCAGTGTATGCCGTCAATATGAAAGACGCCACCACTGATCTATTCGCCATAGTTGCACGTTGAATCCTGCAAAGATTTTAAAAATTACAGTCTTAATAACCATGTTTTATATGGACAGGAGCAAGGACTGTAGGTTTTTAAAAACATTTTATTTGCATGTCAGGATGAATCTTCCAGGATGTAACAGCAAAGTACTCGGTGAAAATTTTAAATAAGCCTTTACAAATACTTGGTTATGCATAGCAGATTTTTATAGACAAGAAAAATAGGGACATTGATATTTCAACAAGTTCATTAGCAGATTAAGACGTACTCTCACAGCAGATGTCCTCTGTTGAATTAAATCACCTGAGGCACTTAAATAGCAGTTTATGATCTGATACACAAGCTCCCTAGGTTCTTTCAGGGGTTAATCCTTTTGTATACATAATATATCTAAAATCCATTTTCTTAATTTCTGAAGAAAAAAGTGAGGGATGTAACATGAGATTACTTGGCATTATTTCTAAGAGTTTGGGGTGTTAAACCAGTGTCCCAATCAAATTTCCATAAATCCTATATCTTATATATAACTAGTATCTGATTGGGTATACAATCCCTTGATTCCTTTATCCACTTCTGCCCCTTTTGCACTGGCACACATTCATTGTCATAAGGCTGAATTATGTATTTATATGAATGTGCAGGGTCAAGATATATTTGCAGGGCTGAACTATTAGAGAAATTAAAAGGGCAAGTAAAGGTTCAGAAATCACTGCAGAAAAAATATTTTAAAAAGTACTCCAAATACTCCGACTCCTACTACTAGTAGTACTGTTACTACTGCTACTACAACTAAAACTACTACTACTACTATTGTTACTGCTACTATTAGTACAACTTCTAACTATCGCTGGACCATGAAACAATGACGATGATGATATATAAACATTGTGTTTTAAGAAAGGTACTAAGCAGTGTGGCAATAATTCAGTCATTTAATGTCTGACGAAAAACAGGATGATGTATATTGGCTGAGATATGAGCTCCCTGGCCCTAAACATGTTACACTGCGCTCACCCAGCTGTTTGTTTGTTTGTTTTCCTGTAACAGTGGAAACTTTTTTAAAAATCGGTCAACGGATGTGTGCTGAAGGACTTTTAGATTTTGGTTTTTTATGATTATTTATTATAATTCATTAATACTCTTTTGTAGCTAGATTGAATGCTGTCCAGAATTTAAGGTTATCTACGTTGTTCTGCTGCTGTAACACTTGAAATCTGTTATGGATGCGTGCTGAATTTAGATTTCAGTTATTCTTTTAATAATTCATATATTATGATAATAAGTTATGTTTCCGTTTGTAATCTATACACTGGTTGCCTGAAAATATGTAATAATTCAAACCACATCTAACCTGGTATCTTCATCTGTCAGACAGGAGCAAAAGGGAATCTTTAAATGTCAGAAATAAAGGTTTGCTTTTTCATCCAGCCCTACTATCACTCCTATTACTCCTATTGCTACTACTAAATATTATTATTATAATTATTAGTGTTGTTGTTGTTCTTGTTAATAATAATAATAATAATGATGATGATGATGATGATGATGATGATGATGATGATGAAGTAAAAGTTATTAGAATATTAATAAGTGGATTAGAACATCACTGCCCTGTGTAACATGAGAGAAAATGTCAGCGTAAATATATAGAATACATACCCAGAAGATGTTTCATTCAGTATTGGCCTCTTTCAAAATGATTATTATAATTTTTTTATTGCTTCTTCTAACTTGTTCTTCATACAACACATTTGAGGAATGGAATCATCCCTCGATCTTTTTATAAGGTATGGGCACAGGTAAGCATACGGGTTGTAATCAGTTGGTGATGTCATAGCTGGATTACATCCAATACGATAACAGTTACAGTGACGTTATAGTTATAATTAAGTACTATTTCCCCAATGGTGACACCAACATCACGCAAGTGTGTTAAAGGGAACCCAACACCTTAAGATTTGTAGGGCATAATATGTTGTAAATGCTCTCAGTTATGGAAATGTACTGTGAAAACCACGCAAAGATTTGTTTTTTAAAAAAACCTAAACCTTCAATAGAATTTCTGACTATCAGCGATCGCCATTATTTCAGACGCGCACTGCACTTCAGTTAGATGACGTTAAGTGGTTACACTGGAGGTTAACTCAGTTGTTTTGACCAGCAGATGCGATTATTAATACTGTAAAATATCAATACAATGCCACAGAATTTGTGTGTGATGTGATACACGGGATATCTCTCAACAGGATGGAGTCAACAGCTAAACATCATAGTGTATCAGTACGTATTATCATTAGGGATTGTGGATTTCAAGGAAGTATTATCACAGGCTTTAAGCTCATATAAACGACGCAGATCAATAATAACGTTACGTCATTTAAATTGATGGGAATGAGGTACACGTTTCAGCTTCACCAAAAACGATGGTTTGATCCATGTGGTCAAGTGACATTGAACGGCTGCTGCTAGAAAGCGGAGCTCTTTCCAACAGACATTTCCGTGTCTGTTGGTGAGCAGTTGCTGCACAGACACCATCTCTAATGCCCTACTCTCGTCTCCTCTGGCCTCCAATCTTCATCGTTTTGATTTATTTGATGAGGGCTATCCGCGGTGCTTTCCTGCTGAGTAATGTACCGCTCTGGCTCAAATCTAAAAGGCTGGACAAAAGACATTTTCAATGCCGCTCAATGGACAAGAGAAATGGACACAGACCAAGCGGCCAAAACCAGACATCGTTTTTGAAGCTCATTTCCTGGTCTCGTTGTTCCTGGTTGCTCACTAGCGCCACTACGGTTGGCTCCAGTATAGGTGTTTTCATATCCGGTTTCCATGTAAGTCTACGGTACAAATGCGGTCAAAATACAAAGTCAATAATTTTTTCTCATGAGAAAAAATAGTCAAAATGTGTGTTTTTTATTAGGGGTCCAAGCAGCGAAGCTGGTGGAACCCTATTGTATCTGTTAGGATTATTATTATTCTTATTTTTCTCCGCTAAAAGTGTCTGAGGCTCAGCAACCATAAGTCCTAGAGCAACCAAATTTGGCAGGTGGGTTCCTATGGCCCCCCACTACTCAGGCACTAAAAATCACCTACGTCGGCCAGATGGTGGCGCTATAACAGAGGGTTTTGCGTTTAAGGCCATAACTCCAACACCATACGTTAGATCAACACAAAACTTCATCAACTTGTGCAGCTGAACCTGCTCTATCACTTTGCCATTGGCACTACCTATGTCTGCCATATTGTTTGCCAGCCATTTTAACTTTTTAGTTGGGGTGTGGCAGTTTTCTCCACTAAAATGTCTGAGGCTCAGCAACCATAAGTTGTACACCAACCAAATTTGGGAAGTGGGTTCCTATGGCCGCCCACTACTCAGGCACTACAAATCACCTATGTCGGCCAGATGGTGGCGCTATAACAAAGGGTCATACTTTAAAAGGCCATAACTCCCACACCATAAGTCAGATCAACACAAAACTTCATCGACCGATGCATCTGAATGTGCTCTACAACTTTGCTATTGGGACGACCTATGTCCACCATATGGTTTTCCCGCCATTTGGACTTTTTTATTAGGTGGGGTGCGGAAGAGCTGCTGCTGCAAATTCTAAGTGTTACGACATCGAGTAAACTTCTTTACGGCAAGCGACATCCATGGCGACGCAAGTAATCCGACACCGTAGGGTCTAGTTTTTATCAGTGAGGGGAAGGTCTGACCGTTGGGGAAAGTGAGACAGTGCCAGCCAGAGTGCATGCTAGGCTATTAAAGGTTTGTTAGTAAAAGCTTTTTGAGAGGATGAATAATTACTTTTGTTTGGCATGGATTTGAAGACAGTATCGGGTGAGTTCGTTTAGTCTTTAAATCTGTCATTATGGTGATAAATAGCTAAACCATTTTATTGGTAGGTTTTGCGTTTCTGTGCAAACGCGCGAAAACACACTGGTATAATAAAACAATGATGGCAATACACGTATAGTCCGCTTCGTTCCGTTGCTACCATAACATAAATTATCTTGTGTCTACAGCTGCAGTTTCTCGCTGCAATTTCTAATATTGAATATAAACAAAAGACGCAATTTATGCTTTACATCGTATTCTCAATTTATTCTCTAAATTGACTGTAAGCTTAGGGTTGTAACTAGGTAGTTGTTTCGTAGGTGACTTAATTAGTCTTAACTATTGCTTGTATTTTTGCATAGACTGCGTTGTTGCTGTTCTTGTTTGTGTTGGTGTTAATCAGTTTAACCTACTGGGTCCAAGTTGAACTATGCGGTTGTTCCCTGCACTTAGAACGGTAGGCTACTGCTCCCTAGGGTTTTCGACACACTTGTTCCTGGTTATGGTTTTACATTTTGTTGTAGCCTACGTCGCTCTGGATAAGAGCGTCTGCCAAATGCCTGTAATGTAATGTAATGCAATATTCCGTAGAAACAAGATAGACTCGACATTAGCCCTAAAATATGCCAATACAGCAGTGAAAACGCTGCTAACTGAATAACGAAATAAGCTAGACTAACTTTTTAAAAATATATATACCATGTCATTCTACAGTCAATATCTTGGACTAAACATTGAATAAATATACAATCTTACCATTGGTTTTACGCGTAGAGATGTCCCTTTTGCGAATGAGTGGTCATATATTGTCTTGGACAATCCGTTTGCGAAATATACGCGCATCTGTCACGCTTGGGTCGGCTATCCTCAGTAATTGCTGTGCGTAATACCACACCTGTTGCTTACGGCGTTGTCGCCCTTTTTAGTACAATTTGGCTTGATTGACAATTCATTTATTCCGTAGGTGAGAGTATAAGCTTTCTAACGATGTATAACATGTCTGATTTTGCTTTTGGAATAGCGTTTTATAGGTCAGGGTAACCAAATTTTTTCTTATCTGCCAATGTCTAAATAAATAAAACGGAAGGCTACTTTGCGCGCAGCACGCAGATCGCGAGTTGATATTACGTCTTTTTTTCCGTTTTTTCTCAAAGTCGTATTTATTATTTGAAATGTGCATTCATGTGTTATTATTCTATCTGTCTCTGTGGCGCTCTGAAATGTGCATTCTCTGCTAAGCTGAGCAATGGATTGGAATATGTGTCTGACGTAGTGTTGCACGGTATACCAAACTTCAGCACTTTCTCGGTACTTAAAAAAAAAAAAAAAAAAAAAAAAAAAAAAAATGGTTCGGTATTAGAATATTCCGACGTTCGTTAGTTTTGAGTCAAATGTAAAAGCCAGGGAAAATTGTCTCCCGCATTACTGATTGAGAGGATGAAAAGTGTAATTTGTCAGAATCTTCGCTAGAAGGCAGTAGCAACTAAGGTTGCCAAGTGAGGTGACTTGCGCTTGTGCATTTTTTCGTGGTTGATACAGCGCAAGCTTAGACTCAGTTGACTTCAGTAGCAATAGGTGTTCTAATTTGTAAATATTTGATTATAGGAAGATGCTGTATTGTTATTGAAATATGCTGTTTTTAGATTCATTTAAAAGTGAAAGACCTGTTTAAATATTATTTACTTTGCAATTGTTTAATTTCTGAAATATATTTAATATAGTTTTCTATGGTTTAGTGTTGTAACACTATAGGCCTATGCTTATTGATATGCTGAACAGGCTTCAACTTAAAGGTTGTTAATAAACCAGGTTTTTAATAAACCGTGAATTCGAAAATGAGGTCATCCCTTGTGGACATTACGTTTCTGATCAATTAAGGTAATTTCAGTATCGTTAGGTACCGAGTATTGAATCAGTATTGTTTCAGTATCAATTATCATGATACTAAACCTGGCATCGGTATCAAAGTCAAAATTTTGGTATCGTGACAACACTAGTGTGACGCCTTTTTTAGTTGCAGCATGGAAGCGCTGCAGCTGTACACACACACCGGGCCATCTAAGTGTTACGACATGCCATCTAAGTGTTACAACATAGTAAAGACATTTACGGGAAGCGGCCAGGACACATCCATGGCGACGCAACTAAGTCATCCGCCAGCGTCTCTTAGCAAAAATTGGCCATAAGTCATCAATATTTTACTACGTCAGACACATATTCCAATCCATTGCTTATCACGATATTCAGTAGATATGTTGGGTGAAGGTATATGATCATGAGGACAAAGCCATTCTTAAATCGCTCCATAGGGGGCGCGATGGTGCCAATGCTTGGACCCCTCCCAACGCCGCTTGCGGCTTTAATTTGTCTTATGACTGTCCATGGGTTGATTTCATGATTTATTGTGTCATTTGGGCACTGTTATAATATTTGTAGTGGACCAATGAGGTACAGATTGCGTCACTTCCTGATTACTGTGTAGGACTAAGCTACAGTAGGGGCTACAGTCTATGGTCACTGGGGTGGGCAGTGGCGCCTCTTGGCCTTGGTATTGCGGCTCCGGCCACGGTCCACCTGTGCGAAGTCAGAAAATGCAGGCATCCCATTTCGTAGTGATTTCATTATGGCGTGTGCTATTTACAGCTGCACTAGACTACCATAAAATAATCCTCCTCTTAAGTTTTTTGGTAGCCAAGTCATTTTTACTATTTCCTTTAGCCTACTTAACCAAATAATTAGTTGGCAGAAAGTGTAATCAGCTTGCTACATTTGGTAGTCCAGTAGCCTATGCTTAAACAGTTCGCAACTCCGGCTACCAAGCCATTTGACTAGCTAGCTAACCCTAACCAGCAAATATTCAATCTGTCAAACATGTTTGACGGCTTGTCAGTCATGTACATTCCGTAAATGTCTACCTGGGCCATGCCTCACGCATGTGACAAAGCTACTATAATCCCGATTTTGGGATAAACACTGCAAAATTTTCAGTTTCATGAAGCGAATTAAGAGTCTCAAGGTTTATTTGCTGAATAACATACAACACACGATGAAATCACACACACAGAATTTAACGAAATTAACCATCTTTGTAAGACTGGCATTTAGAAAGGAACATGTTTTTAGCATTTAAGAGACCAACAAGAGCATTTAAGACAGTGGTTCTCAGAATCGGTCCTAGGGGCTCCTTGCGTATATTGGTTTTGATGATTTACAAGAAAAAAATAATAGCCTAATAATAATTAGAAATTCAATGTAGGCCTACATTATTTTTGTCTTCGTGCACCAGGCGGAAAACTTGCTGTACAAAGTGCATTGTCATATTTACACGCCTGCAGATCAGTTATTGAAATACTTGGTAGATTTTTTTAATCACTGCTGACAGTGTTAATTTTTATTCGGCAGAAAGTGACTTGCGAACGATCGGTCAGCTAGCGTCACCCAGTAAGTGAACACCACAAACGGCGATGGAGTAGCTAGTAGCAGTTACTGGCTCATGAACTGACTCTGGCGAAAACCTATGACAATAACTTGCTCGGTTAACAGCAGGTCTACCAGACAGTTATACAAAAATTAGCCTAGTCAAATCACCAGTAGCCTACACATCTCTGATTGATTGACCATCAGTGTAGTCGATGTTCTTCCCCTGTGGTTCATATTGCTAATGCGTGAGCTAACCACGGATAGCCTACCTAGCTCACTGGCAAGCTGATATGCTACCTAAGCATATTCGTTTTGATGAGAAACATAAATTGAAGATAACCGAACATAATTGTATTATTAATGTCATACATATAACGTGATTACATGGATGGAAATTAAACTCCGTAAACATTTGATAATATATTTTAAAACAAAACGGCAGACAGTCAGCTAGCCTCAAGTTCGTTCTGCAATCGTTCGTTCGTTCAGGTTGATGGGCTTTTCCGCACCGGACTGTCAATCACATTGTAAAACTCACAAAACCGCTTAACTCTATGGTTTTGGCTCCAAATCGACAACATGGCCGCGCCCGCCATTGAGCTTCAAAACGTGTTTTAGAGACCCACGGAGAGTCAATGGGTGATGTCACAGTAGCTTTGTCCATATTTTTTTTACAGTCTCTGACACAGACCCGTGCAACCATCTGATGCCACTACCCAGAGTGCATTGCGATGGTAATAACAAATGCGATCAAATGATTTTTTAAACATTTTTATAATAACTAATATTTTTCAAATTCTACACACCACAGTCACATTTCTATATTTATATATATATATATATGTATATATATATATATATATATATATATACATATATATGTAATTTTTCTTTTCCAGAAGCACTGACATAAAACATCTGAATTCAGTTTCTATTATTAATGGTAAATTCCATTAAATGTGGTCCGTGAAAGTAAAAAAACTTTTTGCAAATCAGAAATTTGAAGTTTCCTACATGGCTGATTACTTGTGCAACGTGGTAACATGGTGGGTTTTGGGGCGTATTAAATCGTGACTGTTTGTCATGTCATTGCAAAACTGCAAATCAATCAGCATGGGACCTGCACTTTGTCGAACAAAAGCAAGATTCGTTTTAAATACAGCAATCACTAACCTTGCCAAGTTTTACCTAACAAAAGTGCAGACTGCTTGAATTTGGTCATAATTGCTTCTAATGCAAAACGAAACTGGGGATGTAAATCCCAATTGTAACAAAATGTTAATTTTTATTATTTGTTTTTCATGTTAAAAAAGTGATTATTTACGCATGTGTGGAAGAGATCTTCACATGGTCCCAATACACTGGAATAAAAAATGGTAAATTCCCACATTGGCTAGACTGATGTGTCATTCAAAAATTGAATGAGCCAATCAAATGGGATTCAGCCATTAAGAACAGCTCAGCACAGGTGGAAATGCATTTACTTACTGCTTAAAACTGTCTGATGACTATGAAGTATCGATGAAATGTGTTAGGGTTAGGGTTAGGGTTAGACAGATCAGCGAGCAAGAATACACCATGAAAAAATCAAGTAGAGTTTTACTGAAAAAAATTGTCGAATTGAAATCAAATGTGATTTAAAAAAACAAATAACAAAACAAATAACAAGGTGCGGCAGTAACAAATATACGACAACAAGGTGCCAAAAACCATGTGAGGGCACAAGAATTTCATTTGGGGGGTAGCGTAGCATAAAGATTAGCGATCTGGGTTTACCTCTTTTTATGTAATTGGTGTATGTCACTCTGTATGAGAGTATTTCGTGAATACTAAAAAGTAATTGGGAAAAGGGCTTAAATTCTAGAGGTAGAAATAATAACAGCTTTCCTGTCCTGCAGCAAAAGCAACCAGAGTCACGACCTTTAATTGAGCCAATCACCAATGGTATTACATGTCATGTCATGTAGGTAATTGGCTTAAAAATGTGTAAATGCATTGAACAAACAGCAGACTACCTCCTTGTCTCAGTGTCTTATTTACAGTGTAAATAACTTATTTTTTACAAGTAATGAACAGTTTGAAAGCCTGAACCCTGATGGCTTGAATGCTCATTCCATAAATGAGAGGATTAAACACTGGGGGAAATATCAGAAAGTAAAGGGTCATAAATATGCGAACTTTATATGGTACATGACTCATGTTGAAACGAGTTGAAATAACGTCAAAAAAGCATCCTATTGTATAGTTAATCACAGCCAGTAAGTGTGGGGTGCATGTTTGAATAGCTTTGGCCTGAGATTCCTTAGAGGCAGACAGGCAGATTCTGAGTATTTGTGCATATGAAAATAGTATCATGAGCAGCTGTGGAACCATTAGTAAAACCATTACAAAAAAGCCAACTTTGCTGTGAAAAGAAATGTAAAAACAAGACAGTTTGACTAATTCAAAGTTAACACAATACACTTTTTCTATGATCCTGCCACAAAATGTATACTGTACAGTTAATATGAAATACAGCCCAAACACAATGCAAGGATAAATCCAGCACAATGCTATAAGGGTGCAAAATGTTCTCTGAGACAATAATTGGTGATAGTGTAATGGATGACAAATGGCAACATATCGGTCATAACCCATCACTGCTAAAGTATTAAATTCAACTGAACCATATGCGGGTATACAAAAGACCTGTAAAAAACAAGCAGTCAAAGATATTTCATAAGTATGAGACATTAAATTGCCAAGTACTGATGGTAATAAAGATATAGTGCCATAAATTCCATTCACTGCTAAGTTACACATTAAAAAATACATGGGTTCATGGAGACTGGTTTCATTATAAATTAATATAATAAGAATCAAATTTGTGAATACCATAAGGATGAACAATAACAGGAAACCTGTGAAATATACATATCTATGGCCTTCCAGCTCACTGTATGCCATCAATATGAATGCTGCAACCACTGATCTATTCTCCATGGTCTAGTTGTACATCAAATCCTGCGAAGATGATAAAAATAACAGATTTATTAACCATGTTTAATTTGGACAGGAGGAAGGACTGAAGTTTTTTTTTTTTTTAAATGTGTTAATATGTTATGTTTCTGTTTGTAATCTACACACTAGTTTGTAAATTTTTCAAGTCTGGCTGAAAATATGTAATAATCCAAACCATGTCTAACCTGGTATCTTCATCTTTCATACTGGAGCCAAATGGAATCTTTAAATGTCAGAAATAATGTTTTGCTTTTTATCATTATGCATATATCAATATGGAAGGATATGAAAAGAATTATAATGAAAAATGTATTTTCCATATCATCCAGCCATACTATTACTCCTACTACTACTACTACTACTACTACTACTACTACTACTTATAATAATAATAATAATAATAATAATAATAATAATAATAATAATAATAATACTGCTGTAGATGTTATTATAATATTAATATGTGGATTATGACATTCATGCCCTGTATAATGTATGAGAGAAAATGTCAGCATAAATATAAAATACATACCCAGCAGATATTCATTCAGTTTTGGCCTCTTTCAAAATGATTATTGTTATTAAAAAAAATAATAATACTTCTTCTTGTAACTTACAGCCCTGATTGTGTTGGTGTTCTTCAGACAACACACTTGAGGAATAGAATCTTCACTCAAGCTTTTTATAAGGGACCGGCCCACATAAACATACACGTTGTAGTCAGTTGATGTCATAGCTTCATTACATCTTATACGCTAATAGTTACAGTGACGTTATAGTTATAATTAAGGACAAATCCCCCAAAGATATTCACACCAATACCATGCAAGTGTGTTAAAGGAGAAGCAGCTGGAGAAATGTCTGCGGAAAAAATGTAAATGTTCATTTTGGCTTCACAAACTTACTATACTTGAAAGTTCTAAAGAACACATTAAACAAATCTTCGTGTTTGGTTTTGTCTTAGTCTCATTCCTAGATGCAAAGCTGGCCCGTGCCTAACTGTCTGAGTAAATTCATTCAAAACAGGAGGGTAGCTATTTCCGGTTTCTATAAAAAGGTTTTCATTGGCTGGCGGTCTTAGCACCCAGTAAGCACCACATCCTGTTTCTCACTTCCTGAAAGTTTGGCCATGTTTGCTGCCCATGAATTCACTAGCTGGGTTCTCACTAAAGAACACAGGTACAACTGTCGCCAGGTCAGTTTGATTTACCAAGTGTGGCCCATGGTTTGCAGTTTGCAGGCTAGAATTACCAAAGCAGTTGTACAGAATACATAATCATATTTGGTGATCTCGTCCTTTATATAAAATCATGGAAAATCTGCCAAAATGCCAAGACATTGCTGAGAAAATTGCTGTGGGAACTTTTGGCTCAGTAGAGACATTATTGGCCAGTGAGCAATGAAGAGAATCACTTAACAGTTTTTTTTTTCAGTGAGTGAAATGAATGAGTGTTGATGTCTGTCAGATACCTAATTTTACAGTGCCACATAGGGAAGAGAGGGACAGTATGTAGTGATACAGGGTGGGGCAGTATGTTGAGATCCAGGTTGGGCAGTATGTTGTGTTGCAGGGTGGGAGAGTATGTTGTGATGTAGGGTGGGAGAGCATGTTGTGATACAGGGTGGGGCAGTATGTTGTGATGCAGGGTGGGGCAATATGTTGTGATGCAGGGTGGAGAGTAGGTTGTGATGTAGGGTGGGAGAGCATGTTGTGATACAGGGTGGGGCAGTATGTTGTGATACAGGGTGGGGCAATATGTTGTGATGCAGGGTGGAGAGTAGGTTGTGATACAGTGTGGGGCAGTATGTTGTGACACAGGTTGTTTTGTATGTAGTTAGCACTATGTCACATTGTCACAAGGTGGCTTCCTCTTAAGCTGGCAGCATACTCAGTAAGAAGAAAGAACTTCAGGATTGAGAACCACCGGCGAACATGTCCGTGAAAACTGTTGTTGGTATATTCAGTGAGAACACCGCACCGTTTAAAGTCACTCCACACTGCTGGGGCATGAATAATTACGAATAATTACAAGGCAGCTATTAACCGGGGCTGGAATCTCGCCCAGACCTCCGTCTCGCGGCTACGCTATGGATGTATAAAAAGAAGGGCTACGTGAGATCACAACACAAAACAAAAAGTTTAAAGTGTTTTAAGTGGCTTTAGTTTATCTAGCTATGCAAAAGAAGAAAAAAAGGCGAAGGAGATGGTACGTTCGCCCTCTAAATCAGAGTAGGACGGAGAATGGGGAGTTTTGTCTGTACATTCGGCAAATGCGGAGTTTAGACGAGGGGGTCCACTTTCTCTTATTTCCGAATGTGTGCTAGGCGTTTTGATGAGTTGCAGAAACGAGTAGCACCATTCATCAAACATGCGGGAACTCACAGAATTCCCATCTCTACAGATGAGAGATTGGCGTTGACTCTCCGTACATTAGCATGTGAAGTCTGCCCTCTGAACTCTCAACTGTGACGTAACCAACCATGTGATATTTGGACCAGTTTTCATCAATTTATTATTGTGGATGATGTTATTCTTTATGAACATTACAAATTGAAGCTGGGACTAATTAAAAATTTTTTGTTCAGGTTTTTTGATCCCTGCGGAAATAACAGGCTAATGTGGCCCATCGATTTATAATAAACTAAAATTTTCCCAATATATTTTTTAAATTGAGTGTCTTTAAATAGGTTAGTGGTATTTTATAATGAGGACATTTCACACCGTAATGTAAGTGTCCATTGGTAGCTTAGTAGTTTTTGTGATGCATGCAACAGTTATGACGTGAGAGCTGGAACACTGCCAAAACGTGGTGGACAGTTGAAAATTGTATTTATGACAACCCATCCCAATGCAAGAAAATATTACATACTGTAGAGGACAGAAATAAAATACGAGAGTTAATTATTCCATATTTAGGTATGGTACCGCATTGTGTGACAATGTTTTTGCATTATTTTTTAATCTGATATTAATGTTTCATCTCCATAATGGGCTAATTTATATGCTTTATAAAGGACACAAAGCATTATATTCCTTTTTGGAGAGATTTTGGATATGTTTCTGGACCCCTAGATATATTAGACCACTGTACTGACGGAAAGCTTGTAATTCCCACTTGAAAATTATGCAACAGTGTGTTTCTTGAGGAAAAACAGTTGATTTGTAGTGAAATACATGTGTTGCGATTTACAGCAATGCATAATTTAGACATTTTGGATAGATTTAGAGATGCTGGGTACACTGCTTAGTTTCTGCTTCATAGTTCTACATATCCACCCTTGAATTTTATGAACTTGTGGTCAAGAAGTTTTTGATCTAGGACATGTATAGTGTAACCTGCTGTATATATATTCAACATCTCAGTATTTCATTGCAAACTAAAAAAACAGCAAATTTATTTTTGCCTAGACAATTGCATTTGTGGCACTTTTCTTTATTCCAAAATTATGAATACAAATGAATCTGGGTAACCTGGTTAATATGTTAAATGGTACAAATGATTTGCTTCATAAGTCATTTTTTAAGTCTCTGTGGTGTTCACATCTGGAGTTATAAAGCCAATATTAAGGATAAATATTGATTGAATACAGCTAAACTTTTGCTGAGCACTATGCCAGGTTTTTACCAAGTGCATCTGGTCATAATTGCTTCTTATGCAAATTGATAAAGAGGGTGTGAGAATTGCTGTAGACCAGGGGTTCTCAAAATCAGTAATGGGAAATAAAGGTGGACTCCCACGATGGCTAGACAGGTGTCATTCAAAAATTTAATAAGCTAATCAAATGGGATCCAGCCCAGAAAATGTGGAAATGCATTTAATTACTGCTTAACACTGTCTGATGATGATGAAATATTGTGATGAAATGTGTTCTGTTAAGACAAATTAGTCAGCAGAACAAACCATGAAAAAAAATCAAGTGAAGTTTTATTTAAGAACATTGTCTAATTGACATCAAATGTCATTTTAAAAAGTCAAAAATAAATTACAAAATGCAGCAGTAACAAATATATGACAAAAATAGGCCAAAAACCATGTGAGGGAACAAGAATGTCATTTGGGGGGTAGTGTAGCATAAGGGTTAGTGAACTGGGCTTACCTCTTTTTATGTAATTGGTGTATGTCACTCTGAATGAGAGTATCTGGTAAATACTAAAATGTAAATGGGAAAAGGGCTTGAATTCTAGAGGTAGAAATAATAACAGCTTTCCTGTCCAGCTGCTAAAGCAACCAGAGTCATGACCTTTAATTGAGCCTATCACCCTTTGGAATTACATCTCATTCAGGTGATTAGCTTAAAAATGTGTAAATGCATTGAACAAACAGTAGACTACCTCCTTGTCTCCTATAGTGTAAATAACTTATTTTTACAAGTAATGAACAGTTTGAAAACCTGAACCCTGATGGCTTGAATGCTAATTCCATAAATGAGAGGATTAAACACTGGGGGAAATATCAGAAAGTAAAGGGTCATGAATATGCGAACTTTATATGGTACATGACTCATGTTGAAACGACTTGAAATTATTTCAAAAAAGCCTCCCACAGCATAGTTAATCACAGCCAGTAAGTGTGGGGTGCATGTCTGAATAGCTTTGGCCTGAGATTCCTTAGAAGCAGACAGGCAGATCCTGAGTATTTGTGCATATGAAAATAGTATCATTAGCAGCTGTGGAACAGTTACAGAAAACAATACAACAAAGCCAACTCTGCTGAGAAAAGAAACATCAAAACAAGACAGTTTGACTAATGCAAAGCTAGCACAATACACCTTTTCCATGATGCTGTCACAATATATAAGCTGTGCAGTTAATATGAAATAAATCCCAAACACAATGCTAGGATAAATCCAGCACAATACTATAAGTATGCACACTTTTCTATGAGACATTAACTGGTGATAGTGTAATGGATGACAAATGGCAACATATCTGTCATAGCCCATCACTGCCAAAGTAATAAATTCAACTGCACCATATGTGTGCAAACAAAAGATCTGTGAAAGACATGCAGTCAGTGATATTTCGTAAGTATGAGACATTAAATTACCAAGTACTGATGGTAATAAAGATATAGTGCCATAAATTCCATTTACTGCTAAGCTACACAACAAAAAATACATGGGTTCATGGAGACTGGCTTCAATATAAATTATTGTAATAAGAATTATATTTACTAATAGCATAAGGATGAACAATAACAGGAAACCTGTGAAGTATACATATCTATGGTCTTCCATTTCAGTGTATGCCGTCAATATGAATGACGCCACCACTGATCTATTCTCCATAGTTGCACGTTGAATCCTGCAAAGATTATAAAAATTACAGTTTTAATAACCATGTTTTATATGGACAGGAGCAAGGACTGTAGGTTTTTAAAAACATTTTATTTGCATGTTAGGCTGAATCTTCCAGGATGTAACAGCAAAGTACTCGGTGAAAATTTTAAATAAGCCTTTACAAATACTTGCTTATGCATAGCAGATTTTGATAGACATGAAAAATAGGGACATTGATATTTCAACAAGTTCATTAGCAGATTAAGATGTACTCTCACAGCAGATGTCCTCTGTTGAATTAAATCACCTGAGGCACTTAAATAGCAGTTTATGATCTGATACACAAGCTCCCTAGATTCTTTCAGGGGTTAATCCTTATGTATACATAATATATCTAAAGTGCATTTTCATAATTTCTGAAGAAAAAAGTGAGGGATGTAACATGAGATCACTTGGCATTATTTCTAAGAGGTTGGGGTGTTAAACCAGTGTCCCGATCAAATTTCCATAAATCCTATATCTTATATATAAGTAGCATCTGATTGGGTAAACAATTCCTTGAATCCTTTATCCACTTCCTCCCCTTTTGCACTGGCACACATTCATTGTCATAGGGATGAATTATGTATTTATATGAATGCGCAGGGTCATGATATATTTGCAGGACTGAACTATTAGAGAAATTAAAAGGGCAAGTAAAGGTTTAGAAATCACTGCAGCAAAAATATTATAAAATTACTCCAAATACTCCGACTCCTACTACTAGTAGTACTGTTACTACTGCTACTACAACTAAAACTACTACTACTACTACTACTATTGTTACTGCTACTATTAGTACAACTTCTAACTACCGCTGGACCATGAAACAATGACGATGATGATATATAGACATTGTGTTTTAAGAAAGGTACTAAGTAGTGTGGCAATAATTCAGTCATTTAATGTCTGACGAAAAACAGGATGACGTGTATTGGCTGAGATATGAGCTCCCTGGCCCTAAACATGTTACACTGCGCTCACCCAGCTGTTTGTTTGTTTGTTTTCCTGTAACAGTGGAAACTTTTTTTAAAATCGGTTAACGGATGTGTGCTGAAAGACTTTTAGATTTTGGTTTTTTATGATTATTTATTATAATTAATTAATACTCTTTTGCAGCTAGATTGGATGCTGTCCAGAATTTAAGGTTATCTACTTTGTTCTGCTGCTGTAACACTTGAAATCTGTTATGGATGCGTGCTGAATTTAGATTTCAGTTATTCTTTTAATAATTCATATATTATGATAATATGTTATGTTTCCGTTTGTAATCCATACACTGGTTGACTGAAAATATGTAATAATCCAAACCACGTCTAACCTGGTATCTTCATCTGTCAGACAGGAGCGAAAGGGAATCTTTAAATGTCAGAAATAATGGTTTGCTTTTTCATCCAGCCCTACTATCACTCCTATTTCCACTATTGCTACTACTAAATATTATTATTATAATTATTAGTGTTGTTGTTGTTGTTGTTAATAATAATAATAATAATGATGATGATGATGATGATGATGATGATGATGAAGTGAAAGTTATTAGAATATTAATAAGTGTATTAGAACATCACTGCCCTGTGTAACATGAGAGAAAATGTCAGCGTAAATATATAAAATACATACCCAGCAGATATTTCATTCAGTATTAGCCTCTTTCAAAATGATTGTTATTATTTTTTTATTGCTTCTTCTAACTTGTTTTTCATACAACACATATGAGGAATGGAATCATCACTCGATCTTTTTATAAGGTATGGGCACAGGTAAGCATACGGGTTGTAATCAGTTGGTGATGTCATAGCTGGATTACATTCAATACGATAACAGTTACAGTGACGTTATAGTTATAATTAAGTACTATTTCCCCAATGGTAACACCAACATCATGCAACTGTGTTAAAGGGAACCCAACACCTTAAGATTTGTAGGGCTTAATATGTTGTAAATGCTCTCAGTTATGGAAATATACTGTAAAAACCACGCAAAGATTTGTTATTTTTTTAAAAAAACCTAAACCTTCAATAGAATTTCTGACTATCAGCGATCGCCATTATTTTACATGTGGTTACACTGGAGGTTAACTCAGTTGTTGTGACCAGCAGATGCGGTTATTAATAGTGTAAAATATCAATACAATGCCACAGAATTTGTGTGTGATGTGATACACGGGATATCCCTCAACAGGATGGAGTCAATAGCTAAACATCATAGTGTATCAGTACGTATTATCATTAGGGATTGTGCATTTCAAGGAAGTATTATCACGGGCTTTAAGCTCATATAAACGACGCAGATCAATAATAACGTTACGTCATTTAAATTAATGGGGATGGCGTGCAGGTTGCAGTTTCACCAAAAGCGACAGTTTGATCCATGTGGTCAAGTGACTTTGAACAGCTGCTGCTAGAAAGCGGAGCTGTTTCCAACAGACATTTCCGTGTCTGTTGGTGAGCAGTTGCTGCACAGACACCATGTCTTATGCCCTACTCTCGTCTCCTCTGGCCTCCGATCCTCATTGTTTAGATTTATTTGATGAGGGCTGTCCGCGGTGCTTTCCTGCTGAGTAATGTCCCACTCTGGCTCGAATCTAAAAGGCTGGACAAAAGACATTTTCAATGCCGCTCAATGGACAAGAGCAATGGACAGGGACCCGTGCAACCATCTGATGCCACTACCCATTACATTACATTACATTACATTTATTTCGCAGACGCTTTTATCCAAAGCGACGTACAAAAAGTGCATAGCATGGTCGTAGGCAACTGCTGAACACAAGTTCAGAAAGGTATAATACTTATTTTGTACAGCTATTTCTAGCTAAGAACACAATTCACACAGTGAACACTATTCTAACCTAACCTCTGCAAAGCCAACAAGGCAGAAGAATAAGCTACAGTATTAGGACAAAGACAAATACAAGTGACATGAAAAGGGGGGGGGGGGGGGGTTTTAAATTAAAGAGTGAAATATACAACATGGTGGTGGTTAATCTAGGTATAGTCTGAACAGATGAGTCTTCAGGCCACGGCGGAAGATGGGTAGTGAGGGGGAGGTTCGGAGAGGGACGGGAAGTTCGTTCCACCACTGGGGAGCTAGGGTGGAGAAGCTCTGTGATCCCTTTGGGCGGGTGGGAGGGGTTACTAGGCGTCCTGCTTCCGCAGAGCGGAGTCGTCGAGCAGGCACTACCCAGAGTGCATTGAGACAGTAATAACAATCGCAACCTACGAGTCGAAGGATTTTTTAACATTTTAATAACTAAGATTTTTCATATTCTACGCACCCCAGTCACATTTATATATATATATATATATATATATATATATATAAATTCCATTAAATGTGATCCGTGAAAGTAAAAAACTTTCTATAAATGAGAATTTTGAAGTATCTTACGTGTGGCTGATTAGTTGTGCAAAGTAACGTGGTAACATGGTGGGTTTTGGGGCACATTAAATGGTGACTGTTTTTCATGTCATTGCAAAACAGCAAATCAATCAGCATGGGACCTGCACTTTGTCGAACAAAAGCAAGATTCGTTTTAAATACAACGATCACTAACCTTGCCAAGTTTTACCTAACAAAAGTACAGACTGCTTGCATTTGGTCATAATTGCTTCTAATGCAAATTGATACTGGGGACGTGAGCATTGATGTAGGCCAGTAGTTCTCAAAATCAGGCCTGGGCCCCCCTGTATATGCTATGCAATCCCAATTTTAACAAGATGTTAATTTTTCTTATTTGCTTTTCATGCTAAGCAAGTGATTATGTACGCATGTGTGGAAGAGATCTTTACATGGTCCCAACACACTGGAATAAAAAATGGTAAACTCCCACATTGGCTAGACTGATGTGTCATTCAAAAATTGAATGAGCCAATCAAATGGGATTCAGCCATTAAGAACAGCTCAGCACAGGTGGAAATGCATTTACTTACTGCTTAAAACTGTCAGGATGACTATGAAGTATCGATGAAATGTGTTCTGTTAAGACAGATCAGCGAGCAAGAATACACCATGAAAAAATCAAGTAGAGTTTTAATGAAAAAAATTGTCGAATTGACATCAAATGTGATTAAAAAGTCAAAAACAAATAACAAGGTGTGGCAGTAACAAATATACGACAACAAGGTGCCAAAAACCATGTGAGGGCACAAGAATTTCATTTGGGGGGTAGCGTAGCATAAGGATTAGCGATCTGGGTTTACCTCTTTTTATGTAATTGGTGTATGTCACTCTGAATGAGAGTATTTCGTGAATACTAAAATGTAATTGGGGAAAAGGGCTTGAAATCTAGAGGTAGAAATAACAGATTTCCTGTCCTGCAGCAAAAGCAACCAGAGTCATGACCTTTAATTGAGCCCATCACCAATGGTATTACATGTCATGTCATGTAGGTAATTGGCTTAAAAATGTGTAAATGCATTGAACAAATAGCAGACTACCTCCTTGTCTCAGTGTCTTATTTACAGTGTAAATAACTTATTATTTACAAGTAATGAACAGTTTGAAAACCTGAACTCTGATGGCTTGAATGCTAATTCCATAAATTACAGAATTAAGCAATGGGGGAAATATCAGAAAGTATAGGGCCAGGAATATACGAGCTTTATGTGGTACATGACTCATGTTGAAACGAGTTGAAATAATTTCAAAAAAGCATCCTACTGTATAGTTAATCACAGCCAGTAAGTGTGGGGTGCATGTCTGAATAGCTTTGGCCTGAGATTCCTTAGAAGCAGACAGGCAGATCCTGAGTATTTGTGCATATGAAAATAGTATCATGAGCAGCTGTGGAACAGTTAGTAAAAACAATTCAACAAGGCCAACTCTGTTGAGCAAAGAAACGTCAAAACAAGACAGTTTGACTAATGGAAAGCTAGCACAATACACCTTTTCCATGATGTTGTCACAATATATAAGCTGTGCAGTTAATATGAAATACATCCCAAATACAATGCAAGGGTAAATCCAGCACAATGCTATAAGTATGCACACTTTTCTATGAGACATTAACTGGTGATAGTGTAATGGATGACAAATGGCAACATATCTGTCATAGCCCATCACTGCTAAAGTATTAAATTCAACTGAAGCACATGTGTGCAAACAAAAGATCTGTAAAAGACATGCAGTCAGTGATATTTCATAAGTATGAGACATTAAATGACCAAGTATTGATGGTAATAAAGATATAGTGCCATAAATTCCATTTCCTGCTAAGCTACACAACAAAAAATACATGGGTTCATGGAGACTGGCTTCAATATAAATTATTGTAATAAGAATTATATTTACTAATAGCATAAGAATGAACAATAACAGGAAACCTGTGAAGTATACATATCTATGGTCTTCCATTTCAGTGTATGCCGTCAATATAAATGACGCCACCACTGATCTATTCGCCATAGTTGCACGTTGAATCCTGCAAAGATTATAAAAATTACAGTTTTAATAACTATGTTTTATTTTGACAGGAGCAAGGACTGTAGGTTTTTAAAAACATTTTATTTGCATGTTAGGCTGAATCTTCCACGATGTAACAGCGATGTAAACAAGCCTTTACAAATACTTGGTTATGCATAGTAGGTTTTGATAGACAAGAAAAATAGGGACATTGATATTTATAACAAGGTCATTAGCAGATTAAAATGTACTCTCACAGCAGATGTCATCTGTTGAATTAAATCACCTGAGGCACTTAAATAGCAGTTTATGATCTGATACACAAGCACCCTAGATTATTTCAGGGGTTAATATTTTTGTATACATCATACATCTAAAGTCTATTTTCATAATTTATGAAGAAAAAAGTGAGGGATGTAACATGAGATCACTTGGCATTATTTCTAAGAGTTTGGGGTGTTAACCCAGTGTCCCGACCAAATTTCCATAAATCCTATATCTTATATATAACTAGTATCTGATTGGGTAAACAATCCCTTGAATCCTTTATCCACTTCCTCCCCTTGTGCACTGGCACATATTCATTGTCATAAGGCTGAATTATGTATTTATATGAATGTGCAAGGTCATGACATGTTTGCTGGACTGAATTATTACAGGAATTAAAAGTGAAAGTAAAGGTTTAGAAATCAGTACAGCAAAATAATTCAAATATTACTCCAAATACTACTACTCCTACTACTAGTAGTACTACTACTACTGATACTGCTACTACAACCTTTACTATTATTGCTGCTACTATTTGCACAACGACTAAATATTTCAGGAACCATAATACAATAACGATACTGATATACAGACATTGTGTTTTAAAACAAGCTACCAAGACTTCAGTAGGGTGGCAATATGTCAATGTAAATATAGAATACATACCCAGCAGATATTTCATTCAGTATTGGCCCCTTTCAAAATGATTACTGTTGTTTCTTTTTTTTGTTTCTTGTAACTTACAGTCCTGATCGTATTGGTGTTCTTCATACAGTACATTTGAAGAATGGAATCTTCTCTCAATCTTTATAAGGTACAGGTCCACATAAACATACAGGTTGTAATCAGTTGGTGATGTCATAGCTGGATTACATCCAATACGATAACAGTTACAGTGATGTTATAGTTATAATTAAGTACTATTTCCCCAATGGTAACACCAACACCATGCAAGTGTGTTACAGGGAACCCCACCCCTTAAGATTTGTAGGGCATAACATGTTGTAAATGCCTTCAATTATGGAAATATGTTGCAAAAACTACACAAAAGATTTGTTATTTTTAAAAAAACCTAAACCTTCAATAGAATTTCTGACTATCAGCGATCGCCATTATTTTAGACGCGCACTGCACTTTGGGTAGATGATGTAAAGTGGTTACACTGGAGGTTAACTTAGTTGTTTTGACTAGCAGATGCGGATATTAATAGTGTAAAATATCAATACAATGCCACAGAATTTGTGTGTGATGTAATACATGGGATATCTCTCAACAGGATGGAGCCAATAGCTAAATATCATAGTGTATCAATACGTATTATCATTAGGGATTGTGCATTTCAAGGAAGTATTATCACGGGCTTTAAGCTCATATAAACGACGCAGATCAATAATAACGTTACGTCATTTAAATTGATGGGAATGAGGTACACGTTTCAGTTTCATCAAAAACGATGGTTTGATCCATGTGGTCAAGTGACTTTGAACGGCTGCTGCTAGAAAGCGGAGCTCTTTCCAACAGACATTTCCGTGTCTGTTGGTGAGCAGTTGCTGCACAGACACCATCTCTTATGTCCTACTCTCGTCTCCTCTGGCCTCCGATCCTCATCGTTTTGATTTATTTGATGAGGGCTATCCGTGGTGCTTTCCTGCTGAGTAATGTCCCACTCTGGCTCGAATCTAAAAGGCTGGACAAAAGACATTTTCAGTGCTGCTCAATGGAGAAGAGCAATAGACTGAGACCCGTGTAACCATCTGCTGCCACTACCCAGAGTGCATTGTGATGGTAATATCAACTGTGACTGACAAGTCAAAGATTTTGTTCATTTTCAAAATAACTACAAATTTTCAAATTTTATGCACCACTATCACATTCATATAAGAACATGTATATATATATATATATATATATATATATATATATATATATAATTATTTATTTATTTTTTGAAACGCTGACATGAACAATCTGAAATCAGTTTTTATTATAAATGGGAAATTCCATTAAATGTGACCTGTGAAAGTAAAAAACTTTCTGTAAATGAGAATTTTGAAGTTTCTTACGTGTGGTTGATTACTTGTGCAAAGTAACGTGGTAACATGGTGGGATTTGGGGCGTATTAAATGGTGACTGTTTGTCATATCATTGCAAAACTGCAAATCAATCAGCATGGGACCTGCACTTTGTCGAACCAAAGCAAGATTCGTTTTAAGTACAGCAATCACTAACCTTGCCAAGTGTTACCTAACAAAAGCAGACTGCTAACAAGCAGACTGCTTGCATTTGGTCATAATTACTTGTTCAAATCGATACTGGGGGCGTGAGCATTGATGTAGGCCAGTAGTTCTCAAAATCAGGCCTGGGCCCCCCTGGATCTGCTATGCAATCCCAATTTTAACAAGATGTTAATTTTTCTTATTTGTTTTTCATGTTAAAAAAGTGATTATTTACACATGTGTGGAAGAGATCTTCACATGGGCCCAATATACTGGAATAAAAAATGGTAAACTCCCACATTGGCTAGACTGATGTGTCATGCAAAAATTGAATGAGCCAATCAAATGGGATTCAGCCATTAAGAACAGCTCAGCACAGGTGGAAATGCATTTACTTACTGCTCAAAACTGTCTGATGACCATGAAGTATCGATGAAATGTGTTCTGTTAAGACAGATCAGCGAGCAAGAATACACCATGAAAAAATCAAGTAGAGTTTTATTGAAAAAAATTGTCGAATTGACATCAAATGTGATTTAAAAAAACAAATAACAAAACAAATAACAAGGTGCGGCAGTAACAAATATATGACAACAAGGTGCCAAAAACCATGTGAGGGCACAAGAATTTCATTTGGGGGGTAGCGTAGCATAAGGATTAGCGATCTGGGTTTACCTCTTTTTATGTAATTGGTGTATGTCACTCTGAATGAGAGTATTTCGTGAATACTAAAATGTAATTGGGGAAAAGGGCTTGAAATCTAGAGGTAGAAATAACAGATTTCCTGTCCTGCAGCAAAAGCAACCAGAGTCATGACCTTTAATTGAGCCCATCACCAATGGTATTACATGTCATGTCATGTAGGTAATTGGCTTAAAAATGTGTAAATGCATTGAACAAATAGCAGACTACCTCCTTGTCTCAGTGTCTTATTTACAGTGTAAATAACTTATTATTTACAAGTAATGAACAGTTTGAAAACCTGAACTCTGATGGCTTGAATGCTAATTCCATAAATTACAGAATTAAGCAATGGGGGAAATATCAGAAAGTATAGGGCCAGGAATATACGAGCTTTATGTGGTACATGACTCATGTTGAAACGAGTCTGGAAAACTTCAAAAAAGCATCCTACTGTATAGTTAATCACAGCCAGTAAGTGTGGGGTGCATGTTTGAATAGCTTTGGTCTGAGATTCCTTAGAAGCAGACAGGCAGATTCTGAGTATTTGTGCATATGAAAATAGTATCATGAGCAGCTGTGGAACAGTTAGTAAAAACAATTCAACAAGGCCAACTCTGTTGAGCAAAGAAACGTCAAAACAAGACAGTTTGACTAATGCAAAGCTAGCACAATACACCTTGTCCATGATGTTGTCACAATATATAATCTGTACAGTTAATATGAAATATATCCCAAACACAATGAAAGGGTAAATCCAGCACAATGCAATAAGGGTGCACACTTTTCTATGAGACATTAACTGGTGATAGTGTAATGGATGACAAATGGCAACATATCTGTCATAGCCCATCACTGCTAAAGTAATAAATTCAACTGAAACACATGTGTGCAAACAAAAGATCTGTGAAAGACATGCAGTCAGTGATATTTCATAAGTATGAGACATTAAATGACCAAGTATTGATGGTAATAAAGATATAGTGCCATAAATTCCATTAACTGCTAAGCTACACAACAAAAAATACATGGGTTCATGGAGACTGGCTTCAATATAAATTATTGTAATAAGAATTATATTTACTAATAGCATAAAGATGAACAATAACAGGAAACCTGTGAAGTATACATATCTATGGTCTTCCATTTCAGTGAATGCTGTCAATATAAATGACATCACCACTGATCTATTCTCCATAATTGCACGTTGAATCCTGCAAAGATTATACAAATTACAGTTTTAATAACCATGTTTTATTTGGACAGGAGCAAGGACTGTAGGTTTTTAAAAACATTTTATTTGCATCTTCGGCTGAATCTTCCAGGATGTAACAGCAAAGTACTCGGTGAAAATTTTAAATGAGCCTTTACAAATACTTGGTTATGCATAGTAGGTTTTGATAGACAAGAAAAATAGGGACATTGATATTTTTAACAAGTTCATTAGCAGATTAAGATGTACTCTCACAGCAGATGTCATCTGTTGAATTAAATCACCTGAGGCACTTAAATAGCAGTTTATGATCTGATACACAAGCTCCCTAGATTCTTTCAGGGGTTAATATTTTTGTATAAATAATATACCTAAAGTCTATTTCCATAATTTCTGAAGAAAAAAGTGAGAGATGTAACATGAGATCACTTGGCATTATTTCTAAGAGTTTGGGGTGTTAAACCAGTGTCCCGATCAAATTTCCATAAATCCTATATCTTATATATAACTAGTATCTCTTTGGGTAAACAATCCCTTGAATCCTGTATCCACTTCCTCTCCTTTTGCACTGGCACACATTCATTGTCATAAGGCTGAATTATGTATTTATATGAATGCACAGGGTCATGATCTGTTTGCTGGACTGAATTATTACAGGAATTTAAAGTGAAAGTAAAGGTTTAGAAATCAGTACAGCAAAATATTTCAAATATTACTCCAAATACTACTACTCCTACTACTAGTAGTACTACTACTACTGATACTGCTACTACAACCTTTACTATTATTGCTGCTACTGTTTGCCCAACTCCTAAATATTGCTGGACCATAATACAATAACGATACTGATATACAGACATTGTGTTTTAAAACAAGCTACCAAGACTTCAGTAGTGTGGCAATATGTCAGTATAAATATAGAATACATACCCAGCAGATATTTCATTCAGTATTGGCCCCTTTCAAAATGATTATTGTTGTTTCTTTTTTTTGTTTCTTGTAACTTACAGTCCTGATCGTATTGGTGTTCTTCATACAGTACATTTGAAGAATGGAATCTTCTCTCAATCTTTATAAGGTACAGGTCCACATAAACATACAGGTTGTAATCAGTTGATGTCATAGCTGGATTACATCCAATACGATAACAGTTACAGTGATGTTATAGTTATAATTAAGTACTATTTCCCCAATGGTAACACCAACACCATGCAAGTGTCTTAAAGGGAACCCAACACCTTAAGACTTGTAGGGCTTAATATGTTGCAAATGCCTTCAATTATGGAAATATGTTGTAAAAACTACACAAAAGATTTGTTATTTAAAAAAACCCAAACCTTCAATAGAATTTTTGACTATCAGCGATCACCATTATTTTAGACGCGCACTGCACTTTGGGTAGATGACGTAAAGAGGGTGCACTGGAGGTTAACTCAGTTGAACAGCTGCTGCTAGAAAGCGGAGCTCTTTACAACAGACATTTCCGTGTCTGTTGGTGAGCAGTTGCTGCACAGACACCATCTCTAATGCCCTACTCTCGTCTCCTCTGGCCTCCGATCTTCATTGTTTTGATTTATTTGATGAGGGCTGTCCGCGGTGCTTTCCTGCTGAGTAATGTCCCGCTCTGGCTCGAATCTAAAAGGCTGGACAAAAGACATTTTCAATGACGCTCAATGGACAAGAGCAATGGACAGGGACCCGTGCAACGATCTATGCCACTACCCAGAGTGCATTGCGATGGTAAAAACAAACGCGATCTACGAGTCAAATGATTTTTTTAAAACATTTTTATAATAACTAAATTTTTTCAAATTCTACGCACCCCAGTCACATTTATATATATATGTATATATATATATATATATATATATATATATATATATATATATATATGTATATATATATATATAAATTCCATTAAATGTGATCCGTGAAAGTAAAAAACTTTCTGTAAATGAGAATTTTGAAGTTTCTTACGTGTGGTTGATTACTTGTGCAAAGTAACGTGGTAACATGGTGGGTTTTGGGGCACATTAAATGGTGACTGTTTTTCATGTCATTGCAAAACAGCAAATCAATCAGCATGGGACCTGCACTTTGTCGAACAAAAGCAAGATTCGTTTTAAATACAACGATCACTAACCTTGCCAAGTGTTACCTAACAAAAGTGCAGACTGCGTGCATTTGGTCATAATTGCTTCTTATGCAAATCGATACTGGGGACGTGAGCATTGATGTAGGCCAGTAGTTCTCAAAATCAGGCCTGGGCCCCCCTGTATATGCTATGCAATCCCAATTTTAACAAGATGTTAATTTTTTTTATTTGCTTGTCATGCTAAAAAAGTGATTATGTACATGTGTGGAAGGGATCTTTACATGGACCCAATACACTGGAATAAAAAATGGTAAACTCCCACATTGGCTAGACAGATGTGTCATTCAAAAATTGAATGAGCCAATCAAATGGGATTCAGCCATTAAGAACAGCTCAGCACAGGTGAAAATGCATTTACTTACTGCTTAAAACTGTCTGATGACTATGAAGTATCGTGATGAAATGTGTCCTGTTAAGATAGATTAGTGAGCAAGAATACACGATGAAAAAAATCAAGTAAAGTTTTATTTTTAAGAATTGTTGAATTGACATCAAATGTGATTTAAAAAGGTCAAAAACAAAAGGCAGTAACAAATATACGACAATGTGCCAAAAACCATTAGAGGGATCAAGAATTTCATTTGGGGGGTAGTGTAGCATAAGGGTTAGTGAACTGGGCTTACCTCTTTTTATGTAATTGGTGTATGTAGCTCTGAATGAGAGTATCTGGTAAATACTAAAATGTAAATAGGAACAGGGCTTGAATTCCAGAGGTAGAAATAATAACAGCTTGAGCCTATCACCCAATGGAAGTACATTTCATCTCATTTAGGTGATTGGCATTAAAATGTGTAAAATAATTGAATGGGCATGAGACAACTTCAGTGTCTCCTACAGTGTAAATAACTTATTTTTACAGTTAATGAACAGTTTGAAAACCTGAACCCTGATGGCTTGAATGCTCATTCCATAAATGAGAGGATTAAACACTGGGGGAAATATGGGAATGTACAGGGACAGGAATATACGAACTTTATATGGTACGTGACTCATGTTGTAACGAGTCTGTAAAATTTCAAAAAAGACTCCAATTGCATAGTTAATAACAGCCAGTAAGTGTGGGGTGCATGTTTGAATAGCTTTGGCCTGAGACTCCTTAGACGCAGTCAGGCAGATTCTGAGGATTTGTGCATATGAAAATAGTATCATGAGTAGCTCTGGAACGATTAGAAAAAACATTACCACATAGCCAACTTTGCTCTGAAAGGAAACGTCCAAACAAGACAGTTTCACTAATTCAAAGTTAATACAATACACTTTTTCTATGATGCTGTCACAAAATATACGCTGTGCCGTTAATATGAAATACATCCCAAACACCATGCAAGGATAAATCCAGGAAAATGCTATAAGTATGCACACTTTTCTATGAGACATTAACTGGTGATAGTGTAATGGATGACAAATGGCAACATATCTGTCATAGCCCATCACTGCTAAAGAATTAAATTCAACTGAACCATATGTGTGCAAACAAAAGATCTGTAAAAGACAAGCAGTCAAAGATATTTCATAAGTATGAGACATTAAATTACCAAGTATTGGTGGTAATAAAGATATAGTGCCATAAATTCCATTTACAGCTAAGTTACACAATAAAAAATACATAGGTTCATGGAGACTGGTTTCAATATAAATTACTGTAATAAGAATTACATTGACTAATAGCATAATGATGAACAATAACAGGAAACCAGTGAAATATAGATATCTATGGTCTTCCATTTCAGTGTATGCCTTCAATATGAATGACGTCACCACTGATCTATTCTCCATAGTTGGACATTGAACCCTGCAAAGATTATAAAAAGAACAGATCTATTAACCATGTTTTATTTGAACAGGAGCAAGGACTGCAGGTTTTTTTAAAAAAAATAATTTGCATGTTTGGATGAATCTTCCAGGATATAACAGCAAAGTACTCGGTGAAAATTTTAAATAAGCCTTTACAAATACTTGGTTATGCATGGCAGGATTGACAGACAAGAAAAATAGGGACATTGATATTTTAACAAATTCATTAGCAGATTAAGATGTACTCTCACAGCAGATGTCCTCTTTTGAATTAAATCACCTGAGGCACTTAAATAACAGTTTATGATTTGATACACATGCTTCTGAGGTTCTTTCGGGCGTTAAACTTTTTGGGTACATTAATTATCGAAAGTACATTTTCACAATTTCTGATGAAGAAAGTGAGGGATGTAACATGAGTTCATGGCTAACTGATTGTCATTAAACATCACTTGGCATTATTTCTAAGAGTTTGGGGTGTTAACCCAGTGTCCCGATCAAATTTCCATAAATCCTATATCTTATATATAAGTAGCATCTGATTGGGTAAACAACCCTGTGAATCCTTTATCCACTTCCTCCCCTTTTGCACTGGCACACATTCATTGTCATAGGGCTGAATTATGTATTTATATGAATGCGCAGGGACAAGATATGTTTGCTGGACTGAATTATTACAGGAATTAAAAGTGAAAGTAAAGGTTTAGAAATCAGTACAGCAAAATAATTAAAATATTACTCCAAATACTAAATACTACTACTCCTACTACTACTAGTACTGTCACTACTGCTACCACAACTAAAACTACAACTACTGCTGCTACTACTATTATTCCTGCAAATATTTGCTGAACTACTAACTATCGCTCAACCATAATACAATAATAATAATAATAATGATATACAGACATTGTGTTTTTAAAAAAGGTACTAAGACTTCAGTAGTGTGGAAATATGTCAGTGTAAATATATAATACATACCCAGCAGATTGCATCTATTTATTTTTGCTTCTCGTAACTTACAGTCCTGATCGTATTGGTGTTCTTCATACAGTACATTTGAAGAATGGAATCTTCACTCGATCTTTATAAGGTGCCGGTCCACATAAACATACAGGTTGTAATCAGTTGGTGATGTCATAGCTGGATTACATCCAATACGATAACAGTTACAGTGACGTTATAGTTATAATTAAGTACTATTTCCCCAATGGTAACACCAACACCATGCAAGTGTCTTAAAGGGAACCCAACACCTTAAGACTTGTAGGGCTTAATATGTTGCAAATGCCTTCAATTATGGAAATATGTTGTAAAAACTACACAAAAGATTTGTTATTTTAAAAAACCCAAACCTTCAATAGAATTTTTGACTATCAGCGATCACCATTATTTTAGACGTGCACTGCACTTTGGGTAGATGACGTAAAGAGGGTGCACTGGAGGTTAACTTAGTTGTTTTGACAAGCAGTTGCAGTTTTTGATAGTGAAAAATATCAATACAATGGCACAGAATTTGTGTGTGATGTGGTACACGGGATATTTCTCAACAGGATGGAGTCAACAGCTAAACATCATAGTGTATCAGTACGTATTATCATTAGGGATTGTGCATTTACGATAAGTATTATCACCGGCTTTAAGCTCATATAAACGACGCAGATCAATAATAACGTTACGTCATTTAAATTAATGGGGACGGCGTACACGTTGCAGTTTCACCAAAAACGACAGTTTGATCCATGTGGTCAAGTGACTTTGAACGGCTGCTGCTAGAAAGCGGAGCTCTTTACAACAGACATTTCCGTGTCTGTTGGTGAGCAGTTGCTGCACAGACACCATCTCTAATGCCCTACTCTCGTCTCCTCTGGCCTCCAATCTTCATCGTTTTGATTTATTTGATGAGGGCTGTCCGCAGTGCTTTCCTGCTGAGTAATGTCCCACTCTGGCTCGAATCTAAAAGGCTGGACAAAAGACATTTTCAGTGCTGCTCAATAGAAAAGAGCAATAGACTGAGACCCGTGTAACCATCTGCTGCCACTACCCAGAGTGCATTGTGATGGTAATATCAACTGTGACTGACAAGTCAAAGATTTTGTTCATTTTCAAAATAACTACAAATTTTCAAATTTTATGCACCACTATCACATTCATATAAGAACATGTATATATATATATATATATAATTATTTATTTATTTTTTGAAACGCTGACATGAACAATCTGAAATCAGTTTTTATTATAAATGGGAAATTCCATTAAATGTGACCCGTGAAAGTAAAAAACTTTCTGTAAATGAGAATTTTGAAGTTTCTTACGTGTGGTTGATTACTTGTGCAAAGTAACGTGGTAACATGGTGGGATTTGGGGCGTATTAAATGGTGACTGTTTGTCATATCATTGCAAAACTGCAAATCAATCAGCATGGGACCTGCACTTTGTCGAACAAAAGCAAGATTCGTTTTAAGTACAGCAATCACTAACCTTGCCAAGTGTTACCTAACAAAAGCAGACTGCTAACAAGCAGACTGCTTGCATTTGGTCATAATTACTTCTTGTTCAAATCGATACTGGGGACGTGAGCATTGATGTAGGCCAGTAGTTCTCAAAATCAGGCCTGGGCCCCTCTGGATCTGCTATGCAATCCCAATTTTAACAAGATGTTAATTTTTCTTATTTGTTTTTCATGTTAAAAAAGTGATTATTTACACATGTGTGGAAGAGATCTTCACATGGTCCCAATACACTGGAATAAAAAATGGTAAACTCCCACATTGGCTAGACTGATGTGTCATTCAAAAATTGAATGAGCCAATCAAATGGGATTCAGCCATTAAGAACAGCTCAGCACAGGTGGAAATGCATTTACTTACTGCTCAAAACTGTCTGATGACCATGAAGTATCGATGAAATGTGTTCTGTTAAGACAGATCAGCGAGCAAGAATACACCATGAAAAAATCAAGTAGAGTTTTATTGAAAAAAATTGTCGAATTGACATCAAATGTGATTTAAAAAAACAAATAACAAAACAAATAACAAGGTGCGGCAGTAACAAATATATGACAACAAGGTGCCAAAAACCATGTGAGGGCACAAGAATTTCATTTGGGGGGTAGCGTAGCATAAGGATTAGCGATCTGGGTTTACCTCTTTTTATGTAATTGGTGTATGTCACTCTGAATGAGAGTATTTCGTGAACACAAATGTAATTGGGGAAAAGGGCATAAATTCTAGAGGTAGAAATAATAACAGCTTTCCTGTTCTGCAGCAAAAGCAACCAGAGTCATGACCTTTAATTGAGCCTATCACCAATGGTATTACATGTCATGTCATGTAGGTAATTGGCTTAAAAATGTGTAAATGCATTGAACAAACAGCAGACTACCTCCTTGTCTCAGTGTCTTATTTACAGTGTAAATAACTTATTTTTACAAGTAATGAACAGTTTGAAAACCTGAACTCTGATGGCTTGAATGCTAATTCCATAAATTACAGAATTAAGCAATGGGGGAAATATCAGAAAGTATAGGGCCAGGAATATACGAGCTTTATGTGGTACATGACTCATGTTGAAACGAGTTGAAATAATTTCAAAAAAGCATCCTACTGTATAGTTAATCACAGCCAGTAAGTGTGGGGTGCATGTTTGAATAGCTTTGGTCTGAGATTCCTTAGAAGCAGACAGGCAGATTCTGAGTATTTGTGCGTATGAAAATAGTATCATGAGCAGCTGTGGAACGGTTAGTAAAAACAATTCAACAAGGCCAACTCTGTTGAGCAAAGAAACGTCAAAACAAGACAGTTTGACTAATGCAAAGCTAGCACAATACACCTTGTCCATGATGTTGTCACAATATATAATCTGTACAGTTAATATGAAATATATCCCAAACAGAATGAAAGGGTAAATCCAGCACAATGCAATAAGGGTGCACACTTTTCTATGAGACATTAACTGGTGATAGTGTAATGGATGACAAATGGCAACATATCTGTCATAGCCCATCACTGCCAAAGTAATAAATTCAACTGAAACACATGTGTGCAAACAAAAGATCTGTGAAAGACATGCAGTCAGTGATATTTCATAAGTATGAGACATTAAATGACCAAGTATTGATGGTAATAAAGATATAGTGCCATAAATTCCATTAACTGCTAAATTACACATAAAAAAATACATGGGTTCATGGAGACTGGCTTCAATATAAATTATTGTAATAAGAATTATATTTACTAATAGCATAAGGATGAACAATAACAGGAAACCTGTGAAGTATACATATCTATGGTCTTCCATTTCAGTGAATGCTGTCAATATAAATGACATCACCACTGATCTATTCTCCATAGTTGCACGTTGAATCCTGCAAAGATTATACAAATTACAGTTTTAATAACCATGTTTTATTTTGACAGGAGCAAGGACTGTAGGTTTTTAAAAACATTTTATTTGCATGTTAGGCTGAATCTTCCACGATGTAACAGCAATGTATTCGATGAAAATTTTAAATAAGCCTTTACAAATACTTGGTTATGCATAGTAGGTTTTGATAGACAAGAAAAATAGGGACATTGATATTTTTAACAAGTTCATTAGCAGATTAAGATGTACTCTCACAGCAGATGTCATCTGTTGAATTAAATCACCTGAGGCACTTAAATAGCAGTTTATGATCTGATACACAAGCTCCCTAGATTCTTTCAGGGGTTAATATTTTTGTATAAATAATATACCTAAAGTCTATTTCCATAATTTCTGAAGAAAAAAGTGAGAGATGTAACATGAGATCACTTGGCATTATTTCTAAGAGTTTGGGGTGTTAAACCAGTGTCCCGATCAAATTTCCATAAATCCTACATCTTATATATAACTTAGTATCTCTTTGGGTAAACAATCCCTTGAATCCTGTATCCACTTCCTCTCCTTTTGCACTGGCACACATTCATTGTCATAAGGCTGAATTATGTATTTATATGAATGCACAGGGTCAAGATCTGTTTGCTGGACTGAATTATTACAGGAATTTAAAGTGAAAGTAAAGGTTTAGAAATCAGTACAGCAAAATAATTCAAATATTACTCCAAATACTACTACTCCTACTACTAGTAGTACTACTACTACTGATACTGCTACTACAACCATTAGTATTATTGCTGCTACTATTTGCACAACTACTAAATATTGCTAGACCATAATACAATAACGATACTAATATACAGACATAACAAGCTACCAAGACTTCAGTAGTGTGGCAATATGTCAGTGTAAATATATAATACATACCCAGCAGATATTTCATTCAGTATTGGCCCCTTTCAAAATGATTATTGTTGTTTTCTTTTTTTGTTTCTTGTAACTTACAGCCCTGATCGTATTGGTGTTCTTCATACAGTACATTTGAAGAATGGAATCTTCTCTCGATCTTTATAAGGTACAGGCCCACATAAACATACAGGTTGTAATCAGCTGGTGATGTCATAGCTGGATTACATCCAATACGATAACAGTTACAGTGACGTTATAGTTATAATTAAGTACTATTTCCCCAATGGTAACACCAACACCATGCAAGTGTCTTAAAGGGAACCCAACACCTTAAGACTTGTAGGGCATAATATGTTGTAAATGCTCTCAGTTATGGAAATGTACTGTGAAAACCACGCAGAGATTTGTTATTTAAAAAAACCTAAACCTTCAATAGAATTTCTGACTATCAGCGATCGCCATTATTTCAGACGCGCACTGCACTTCAGTTAGATGACGTTAAGTGGTTACACTGGAGGTTAACTCAGTTGTTTTGACCAGCAGATGCGGTTATTAATAGTGTAAAATATCAATACAATGCCACAGAATTTGTGTGTGATGTGATACACGGGATATCCCTCAACAGGATAGAGTCAATAGTTAAACATCATAGGGTATCAACACGTATTATCATTAGGGATTATGCATTTACAAGTGTTATCACCGGCTTGAAGCTCATGTATACGATGCGGATCAATAATAACGTGGTAACATGGTGGGTTTTGGGGCACATTAAATAGTGACAGTTTGTCATGTCATTGCAAAACTGCAAATCAATCAGCATGGGACCTGCACTTTGTCGAACAAAAGCAAGATTCGTTTTAAATACAACGATCACTAACCTTGCCAAGTTTTACCTAACAAAAGTGCAGACTGCTTGCATTTGGTCATAATTGCTTCTTATGCAAATCGATACTGGGGATGTGAGCATTGATGTAGGCCTGTAGTTCTCAAAATCAGGCCTGGGCCCCCCCTGTATCTGCTATGCAATCCCAATTTTAACAAGATGTTCATTTTTCTTATTTGTTTTTCATGTTAAAAAATTGATTATTTACACATGTGTGGAAGAGATTTTTACATGGGCCCAACACACTGGAATAAAAAATTGTAAACTCCCACATTGGCTGGACCGATGTGTCATTCAAAAATTGAATGAGCCAATCAAATGGGATTCAGCCATTAACAACAGCTCAGCCCACATGGAAATGCATTTACTTACTGCTTAAGACTGTCTGATGACTATGAAGTATCGATGAAATGTGTTCTGTTAAGACAAATTAGTGAGCAAGAATACACCATGAAAAAAATCAAGTAAAGTTTTATTTTTTTAAATTGTTGAATTGACATCAAATGTGATTTAAAAAGGTCAAAAACAAAGGTGCGGCAATAACAAATATACGACAACAAGGTGCCAAAAACCATTTGAGGGATCAACAATTTTATTTGGCGGGTAGTGTCGCATAAAGGTTAGCGAACTGGGCTTACCTCTTTTTATGTAACTGGTGTATGTCACTCTGAATGAGAGTATCTGGTAAATACTAAAATGTAAATGGGAAAAGGGCTTGAATTCTGGAGGTAGAAACAATAGCAGCGTTCTTGTCCTGCAGCAAAAGCAACCAGTGTCATGACCTTTAATTGAGCCTATCACCAAATGGAATTACATTTCATCTCACTTAGGTGATTGGCTATAAAATGTGTACAATAATTGAATGGGCATGAGACAACTTCAGTGTCTCCTACAGTGTAAATAACTTATTTTTACAATTAATGAACAGTTTGAAAACCTGAACCCTGATGGCTTGAATGCTCATTCCATAAATGAGAGGATTAAACACTGGGGGAAATATGGGAAAGTACAGGGACAGGAACATGCGAGCTTTAAATGGTATATGACTCATGTTGAAACGAGTCTGGAAAACTTCAAAAAAGCATCCTACTGCGTAGTTAATCACAGCCAGTAAGTGTGGGGTGCATGTTTGAATAGCTTTGGCCTGAGATTCCTTAGAAGCAGTCAGGCAGATTCTGAGTATTTGTGCATATGAAAATAGTATCATGAGTAGCTCTGGAACGATTAGAAAAAACATTACCACATAGCCAACCTTACTGTGAAAAGAAACATCAAGACAAGAAAGTTTTACTATTTCAAAGTTAATACAATACACCTTTTCTATGAACCTGTCACAGTATGTACGCTGTACAGTTAATATGAAATACAGTCCAAACACAATGAAAGGATAAATCCAGGAAAACGCTATAAGTATGCACACTTTTCTATGAGACATTAACTGGTGATAGTGTAATGGATGACAAATGGCAACATATCGGTCATAGCCCATCACTGCTAAAGAATTAAATTCAACTGCAGCATATATGTGCAAACAAAAGATCTGAAAAAGACAAGCAGTCAAAGATATTTCATAAGTATGAGACATTAAATTAACAAGTATTAATGGTACTAAAGATAGACTGCCATGAATTCCATTCACTGATAAGTTACACAATAAAAAGTACATGGGTTCATGGAGACTGGTTTCAATATAAATTACTGTAATAAGAATTACATTGACTAATAGCATAACGATGAACAATAACAGGAAACCTGTGAAGTATACATATCTATGGTCTTCCAGTTCAGTGTATGCCGTCAATATGAATGATGTCACCACTGATCTATTCTCCATAGTTGCACATTGAATCCTGCAAAGATTATAAAAAATAACAGATTTAGTAACCATGTTTTATTTAAACAAGAGCAAGGACTGTCGTTTTTAAATTGTTTTATTTGCATGTTAGGATGAATCTACCAGGATGTAACAGCAGAGCACTCGGTGAAATATTGAATTAAGCATTAAAAATACATGGTTATGCATAGCAGCTGATGATAGAAAAGAAAAATAGTGACATTCATATTTTAAAAGTTCATTAGCAGATTAAGATGTACTCTCACAGCAGATGCCCTCTGTTGAATTAAATCACCTGAGGCTCTTAAATAGCAGTTTAAGATTTGATACACAAGCTTCCTAGATTCTTTTGAGGGTTAATCTTTTTGTGTACATAATATATCTAAAGTATATTTTCATAATTTCTGAAGAAAAAGGTTAGGGTCGTAACATGAGTTCTTCAAATGAGTCATGAACAGGTCAATGGTCAATATTGTCATTAAACATCATTTGGAGTTTGGGGTGTTAAACCAGTGTCCCAATCAAATTTCCATAAAATTTATATCTTATATATAAGTAGCATCTGATTGGGTGAACAATCCCTTGATTTCATTATCTACTTCCTCCCCTTTCAGACTGGCACAGATTCACTGTCATAAGGCTGAGTCATGAATTTGTATGAAAGTGCAGGATAAAAATATATTTGCAGTACTGAACTATTAGAGAAATTAAAAGGGCAAGTAAAGGTTTATAAATCACTGCAGCAATATAATTCAAAAATTACTCCAAATACTACTACTCCTACTAGTAGTACTGATACTACTGCTACTACAACTAAAACTATGACTACTACTATTATTACTGCTACTATTTGCACAACTACTAACTCTTGCTGGACCATAAAACTATAACAATAATGATATATAGACATTATTGTTATAGTTATATGGATTATTATTATTATTATTATTATTATTATTATTATTATTATTATTATTATTATTCTAATAATAATAATAGTAATAATAGTAATAATAATAATAATAATAATAATAATAAAAATAATAGTACCGACAATAATAATAATACTGAAGTAAAAGTTGTTATAATATTAATGTGGATTAGAACATTCCTGCCCTGTGTAACATATGAGAAAAAATGCCAGTGTAAATATAAAATACATACCCAGCAGATATTTCATTCAGTATTGGCCTCTTTCAAAATGATTATTATAATTTTTTTTTGCTTCTTCTAACTTGTTCTTCATACAACGCATTTGAGGAATGGAATCTTCACTCAATCTTTTTATAAGGTACAGGCCCACGTAAACAAACATGTTGTAATCAGTTGGTGATGTCATGGCTGGATTAAATTCAATACACTTATGGTTGCAGTGACATTATAGTTATAATTAAGTACTATTTCCCCAATGGTAACACCAACACCAAGCAAGGGAAACCCTGCCTGTTAAGACTTGTAGGGCTTAATATGTTGTAAATGCCCTCAACTATGGAAATATGTAAAAAGCACAACAGATTTCAGTTATTTAAAAAAACCCAAGCCTTTAGTAGAAATTTTGACTAATGGAGCTCGCCGTTATTTTAGACGGGCAATGCACTTCGGCTAGATAGCGTAAAATTGTTGCATTGGAGTTTAACTCAGTTACAATGACCAGCAGTTACGGTTATTAATAGTGAAAAATATCAATACAATGCCACAGAATTTGTGTGGGAGGTGATACACAAGATATCCCTGAATAGGATGGATTCAATAGCTAAACATCATAGTGTATCAGTACGTATTATCATTAGGGATTGTGCATTTACGATAAGTATTATCACCGGCTTTAAGCTCATATAAACGACGCAGATCAATAATAACGTTACGTCATTTAAATTGATGGGAATATCGTACACGTTTCAGTTTCACCAAAAGTGACAGTTTGATCCATACGGTCAAGTGACTTTGAACAGCTGCTGCTAGAAAGCGGAGCTCTTTCCAACAGACATTTCCATGTCTGTTGGTGAGCAGTTGCTGCACAGACACCATCTCTAATGCCCTACTCTCGTCTCCTCTGGCCTCCGATTTTCATCCTTTTGATTTATTTGATGAGGGCTGTCCGCGGTGCTTTCCTGCTGAGTAATGTACCGCTCTGGTTCGAATCTAAAAGGCTGGACAAAAGACATTTTCAGTGGATGGACACAGACCCGTGCAACCATCTGCTACCACTACCCAGAGTGCATTGCGATGATAATAACAATTGCGTTCTACGAGTAAAAGGATTTTTTTAAAAACATTTTTATAATAACTACAATTTTTTAAATTCTATGCACCACTGTTTTTCTGAGGTACCTATATCCACAGTATCGAAAACACTTATGTCACTGAGCAACTCTAAAGCTCAGGACATCTACGGTCGAGCAGCTCTGTTCTTAAAAGTACATCATGATGCCTTCCTTCCATTGTTTCATACCCTCATTACTTTGTGCATCCAGAAATCAGTTTTTCCTAAGTACTGGAAATGTGCCCTAATATCTCCAGTCTTTAAATGCAGTGATACCCAAATGGCATATCATCATAGACCTATTAGCATTTTGCCTGTTTTATCAAATGTGCTTGAAAGGATTCTTACAGTGCAACTCTCAAGTTACCCTGACAGTCAACATCTCCTAAACAGTCTCCACTCTGGACTCCGAAAGCCACACTCTGCCTTACTCTTCACAGAACACATCCGCTCTGCTCAACAATGGTCAAATGGTCGGAGCCATATTCAGGAAGGCATCTGATGCGGTTAGCCATACACTCCTTCTGTTAAAACTACAACATCTTAGCAGATCACCTGCTTCCACCACTTTGATTACATCATACCAAAACCTATTCCAGTCTGTAAGAATATCCACAACCCAGTCATCCTTATCCCTCTGCTCTTCTTCTTTTATATATTTATGACCTCCCGGATTCTCGCCAAAACCCGCACTGTCTTCTGTATGCTGATGGCACAGATTTACATCTCAGATAAGACCCCATATCAAATCACTTAAAAACTAGTGATATGAACACCCTTTACTCCTGGCTCAAACAAAATTATCCGGCTTTAAACATAAAGAAAACAGAATGCATGTCCTTCTAACATATCCCAAATCTCTCCAAAAATGAATAAAATAATTTTGTCCATTATAAAGCATATAAATGAGCCCCTAAGAAGGTTTAAGATGAAACATTGATATCAGATTAAAAAATAATGCAAAAACATTGTCACACAATGCGGTACAGTACCTAAATGTGTAATAATTAACTCTAGTGTGTATTTCTGTACTCTATAGTATGTAATGTTTTCTTGTATGGGGATGGGATGAATATTCAACCGTCCATGTTTTTGCAATGTTCCAACTCTCATGTCATATCCGGTGCATGAAACACAAAACTGCTAAGCTATCAACAGATGCTTACATTACAGTGTGAAATATCCTCATTATAAAATACCACCAACCGATTTAAAGATACTCAATTCAAAAATAATGTATATAACCAAAATATTTTGAGCAGTAATACTTACATAGCAATGATGAAATGTTATCTGTGTTCAGTAGATAGAGAGAGAAACTCTCTCCTTGCAAGCCTGCCAGCTTGTGCCATACAGCCACTACAGATGATTCAGAATGCCGCTGCCCGACTCGTCTACAACCTTCCCAAATTCTCCCACGTCACTCCTCTGCTGCGATCACTCCACTGGCTACCGGTTGCCGCCAGGATCCAGTTCAAAGCCCTGACCCTACACTGCTGCCAACAGGACAGCCCCCATCTACTTGCAGGACATGACTCGATTCTATGTGCCTGCTCGACCACTCCGCTCTGCGGCAGCAGGGCGCCTTGTAACCCCTCCCACCCGCCCAAAGGGATCACAGAGCTTCTCCACCCTAGCTCCCCAGTGGTGGAACAAACTCCCTGTCCCTCTCCGAACCTCCCCCTCACTACCCATCTTCCGCCGTGGCCTGAAGACTCATCTCTTCAGACTGTACCTAGACTAACCACCACCACGCTGTATATTTCACTCTTTAAAAAAAATAAATAAAAAAAAAACCCTTTTCATGACACTTGTTACATGTTGCCCCATCCCAGCACTTTATGGTAATTTGTATTTGTCCTAATACTGTAGCTTATTCTTCTGCCTAGTTGGCTTTGCAGAGGTTAGGTCAGAATAGTGTTCACTGTGTGAACTGTGTTCTTGGCTAGAAATAGCTGTACAAAATAAGTATTGTACCTTACTGAACCTGTGTTTAGCAGTTGTCTATGACCATGAAATGCACTTTTTGTACGTCGCTTTGGATAAAAACATCTGCCAAATGAATGTAATGTAATGTAATGTAAGAGAGACAGTATATCAATGTTGTAGTTCTCTCCCCTTCTGTCTTACTCCAGAAAACAATGTCAGCTTGGTCTATCAGCAAACATATGGCTTAGCTATGCTGAGAAGTCTTCAATAATAATAATAATATTTTCCAAGAAATTCCAAAAATGATTGATAATGTTTCGTCAGGTGCAGTGTCTTTTACTGCTACCACAGAGTGAATTCGTAAGTGAATGCAATGATTGATAAATGAATTGTCAGTCAAGCCAGTCTGTTCTAAAAGGGGCGACAATGCCGTAAACAGCACGTGTGGTATTACGCACAACTCCGTATTCGGCACAGTTGTCATGTATCTTCTACTAATGAAACTAAAACAAAGCGTTTCTGTTTTAAACTCATACTTTGGTTGGAGGAGCAATGAATGTCTGAGTTGAACAACTCCAACTCCTGCTTTAATTTGTCCAAAGATCTGCAGACGCAGGCGAGTTCATGCACAAATCCCACTGTCAGTTTGGGGTTGTGTAGCTGGCCTTCAAAACACTTGGTGTCACCAGCTTCTTCTTTACACACTACAGACTACAGCTAAGCTCTCGTAGAGTGGAGTTGAGGGAAGACCTTTCTTATGCGGTTTTAACCTGCAGTCCACGGGCAACCGATTGACCAGCAGGGGTCGCTGAAGAGCAATGAAACCCAAATCCCGAACCCATTGAACCCTCCCCATACCCTGGGGGGAAAATTACAGATTTTCTTTCCCAGTCAATTAATCAGTAGTCTCTAAATTGGCCAATCATATAAACTGATCGATGATGCAAATTGCGCAAGACAAATTTGTCTGAACGTGTCTCTGTTTGAATACAGCAGCGATGTATGCAATGTTGGGAAATGCGTATGTAGGGAGATGCCTATACGCACATGATGTGGAGGAGACCGTGTTGACGAGTCTCCCTGGAACATTACACCTTATATACCCAAAGATCAAAGCAAAAGATCAAGTCATGAAATGAAGACACAAACACAACAAAACAGTACATTAATGATTCTGCTCATCCTCTCCGTGTAAGCACACCACACCATGTTAACCTTTGTATCTGCCTGGGCGCTGACCCACACTGTAGGTATCGAGACCTTTAGTCAGCACCCACCACCAAAGACACCAAATTGTTTCCCGTGGCATCGGCTTTCCAACAATACGAAACATTTTTATTGTATCATGGAGAAACCAGGTTTTGCATAATGCCGATCCAGTAGGATGTTATGCAACTGAGCACTGTCTCAGTCATCGCACCCTGCTGACTCTGTCTGTTTTCCTCTGGGGGTCCGATACACACTTCTGTAAACTGCCCTACACCAATTAAAAATGTGCCACTTGCATTTTGGCCAACGGAAGAATATTTGGAGGGCTGTCACAAGCTGTATTTCAAAGCTTAAGGTCATTAAACCTGAGCTTTTGTGTGCCTCATTCTCGGTGCAGTCAAGTCACTTTTATTTGTGTAGCACATTTAAAAACAACAGGAGTTGCGCCAAAGTGCTTTCCAGTCACTACAATACAACACAACAAACCACAACAAAATCACTGAGTGACTGTTTGAATGTATGAATGAGTAGTAGAGATATAATCTCTTATTCGCATGAGAATTAAACCAATGTGATGCCTATCTTTGTTTCCTGATTTCAAAATGTTATGTAAACTAAAGGACCAAAAGTATTTGGACACCTGACATTCAACATCCCATCCAAAATTATGGGCATTAATATGGAGTTGGTGCACCTTCGGCTGCTATAACAACCTCCACTCTTCAGGGAAGGCTTTATACTAGATGTCAGAGCATAACTGCAGGGATTTGCTACCATTCAGCCAGAAGAGCATTACTGAGGCCGGGCACTGATTGGGCGATTAGGCCTGGCTCGCAGTTGGTTTTCGTCTAGAATGTCATAGGGTGTACAACACTGCAAAAATAATTTTGGTACTAAAACACCTCTTTCATCATAACTTATTTTAAAAGAATTTTTTGATGAAGAATACATTTGACGTTTAGAAGTGAAAGTGTGTGTTTTGCAGGAGATTGTAAGTGTGATTTCAAACTAATTAAAAGGTGAACTGACTTAAGGGAATTCTGCAGGTCTTCCAGTTCTAATGGCTGTTGACTGGTGACGTCCACAACTGAAGGCTATTTTTATATGACCAGCTCCCTATAAAAGGCACAAGAGTGGAGCTGTCCGTTCAGTTATCCAGAAGGTGTCACACACCTGCAGGATAATCATACTCATAAAACAGCAGGTCTGAAGATCTAAGAGATCCTTTCAACAGGAAAAACAAACAAACATTTTTTCATCTTGTGCACCAGTGGTAAGTATAATACTTGTGCTTCTTCTATAGTCTGTAGTAATTTCATGATACATAATTTCTGTACAGTGTGTGGAGTGTTCCTCCTTCCAGGGTTTTCTGAAGCCACACAGTAAAATGACAGCCAATGTTATCTGTTAAGAGCTGAATTAACACTTAGATTTCAATTACTGTTCATTGTTGTTGTATTGTCATATGTGAATCAGTGTAATCTTTGCCTGTTAATACTAATTTTTTTTGTTTTTGTTTTCTTGTTACTGAATCAATCAATCTATTTTTCTCTACACCGTGCAACGTACAATCAGGAGACCATGGAAAATGTATCAGCAGTGACATCCTTCATATTGACGGCATACACTGAGCTGGAAGATCATAGATATTTATACTTCACATTTTTACTCATGTTGTACCTTCTGATATTATGGGTTAATTTGGTTCTAATTGCAGTAATATGCATTGAGAGAGGTTTGCATGGACCTATGTATATGTTTATATGTAACTTAGCAGTGAATGGAGTGTATGGTAGTACCTCTTTATTACCACCTATGCTTGGCCATTTGTTATCTCATAATTATGAAATATCGCTGACCTTTTGTTTGTCACAGATATATTGTTTACATACATATGGCACAATTGAACTAACAATTCTATCAGTGATGAGCTATGACCGGTATGTAGCCATTTGTCATCCATTGCACTATCACCAAATACTGTCTCAGAGAAAAATGTACGCCCTTATTGCATTGGCTTGGTCTTATGCCTTTCTTGTTTTTGGACTCTACTTCATATTAACAGTACAGCGTACATTTTGTGACAGAATCATAGACAAAGTGTTCTGTGCCAATTTTGCATTAGTGAAACTGTCTTGTCTTGATACGTCCTTTCAGAGCATAGTTGGACTTGCAGCGATTGGATTATTACTCGTTCCACAGATCCTAATGATAATATTTTCATATGCGCAAATACTCAGAATATGTCTGTTTGCTTCTAAGAAATCTCAGGCCAAAGCTCTTCAAACATGCGCCCCACATTTACTGGCTGTTATTAACTATGCATTTGGGTGCTTTTTTGAAATTATTTCAAGTCGTTTCAACATGAGTCACGTACCATATCAAGCTCGCATATTCATGTCCCTTTACTTTCTAATATTTCCCCCATTGTTAAATCCTGTCATTTATGGAATCAGTATTCAAGCCATCAGGGTTCCGATTTACAAACTGTTCAGTACTAGGAAAAACAAGTTAATTCCAATAAAAGGATGCTGAAGTCGCCGTATGCCTCATAGTTTCTACCTTGCGCTGTCACGTAGATGTGCAAATGTCAGTTTCATCACTCTTATTTTTATTTTTTGATGTTTCTTATTTTATTTGTTCTCTTGTATTTGTTTCCAGCTGTCTTGTGCATGAGTCTCTTTTGTTATATTTTTATCTTCCGTCTTATTTTTCTTTCAATCTTTTACTGACACTGGAAAGCACTTTGAGTTGCATTTATTTGTGGACAAAATAAATAACAGTGGTTGTGTTTACATGCAAACTGATACTCTAGTCTTACCCAAATTGTGGCAATATTCTGATTATTGAAGTGGTCATGTAAAAGCCCTTACCTGATTATCTTTATTGGTGTACTTTCATAATCGGTGTAGTCAGAACTCGATTAAGCCACCTTTAATTTTTTGATTTTTCCTGCATGTAGTCATCTTACTCTGTTTTCTTTCAGCTCTTTGAAACTGCAAGTCAAAGATCCTGGTGACAACAAGCATGGCTGCTGTGTACACTGATTTTGGAAAGAATAATTTAAATGTGGCTATTTGAGTAATCACATTACTTATATCCATATGTATACACAAATCTAAATGATGGCATAAACTGATTACTCCTAATAATCAGGGTATTGGTGGGAATGTTAAGGTAGCCAGTGTACAGTCACATAATTTGCATCAGTGGATTCAAAATGTATTCATGGCTCATCAAGATTTTGGTCATTTTTTTCTTTGTAAAATAAATATATTTAAAATGTGGTGCCTTGTTTCTTGGTGGCTTCAAGAATTGCAAAATAACAAAATGAACTGTTTTCGGTCAGTTGTCATTAGCCATAAATCCAGGTGTTAATGGAAAGCAGTAACACAAATAAAAATAAAGACATAAAACATATGCAAATAACATTTTTGTATTAAACACACTATTTGTACTTCCTTGAAGGACAAGTATGGGAAGTTTAAATGTACTTATCCCTACAAAAATGTGAAATGGACCTTCATTTTCTTAATATGCTGCCATCGTGTAACACCTCATCACTAAGTCAAAAAAATGAACACCAGTGAACACCTAAATACAATTTAGGACCAGATACTTAAACCCCCTCATATTTGATAGAAGTGATGTCTGTTCCTTTTTTTTTTTTTTTACAGTTTCAAAGGAAACACTTATTTTCACTCATATCCAAAAGGAAATATCTCTTTTTTGTTTGTTTGTTTTTTTTTTGTTTGTTTTTTGCATCTACAGAGGTAAAGCATTTCAGATGTGCAATTAATCCAAGTCATGAGTAGAACCAAACCCCCCCCCCCCCCCCCCCCCCAATAAATCAACAGCTCACTGGCACTGTTCCCCATTCCCAGTACAAATGCAGATAATTTTGTCAATGAGTGCAATTCCAAATTCATAAAATCATGATTACATTTACGGATTAAAGGTATGTCATTTTGTGCTGAACTACAGAGGCAAACTCTTTGCTGAACTTCAGAGGCAAACTCTTTTTTTGTGAAATTAGCAGAGTCCCACATAACAGCTAGAATGTACAGTGAGACACATTTATTTTTGTTTGTTTTGCTTTGGCTCTGTACTTCACAATTTCAGATTTGTAATCAAACAATCCACATGTGATTACAGTGCACATTCTCAGCTTTTATTTATGGACTACAGCCAGCATGAACATTTTCTTAAATCATTGTGATGCTTATCCCTTTTTGCTCAAAATGAACAAGATGACCAAACAAGTTTCCAGACAACTGCTTTCGTAATTCTAGCCTGCAAACTGCAAAGCGTGGCCCACAATAATCAAACTGTCCTGGCAACAGTTGTATCTGTCTTCTTTAGTGAGAACCCAGCTGAATGTGAATTCATGGGCAGCAAAGATGACTGAACTTTCATGAAGTGAGAAACAAGATGTGAAGCAGGGTACTGTAACTGCCAGCCAATGAAAATACTCTGACAGGTAAGCCAAGGGCAGGCCTGCCACCTCACAGTGACTAGCGCAAGGTCAAAGATAAAGACAATTTTCTTTTAAACTGTTATTGAGAACTTTCAAATCAAATACATTTGTGAGGCCCAAATGAAAATTTCCGGTGTTCCCCCAAACACCTCTCCTGCTGCTTCTCCTTTAACACACATGGTGTTGGCGTTAATGCCTTTGGGGGATTCGTACTTAATTACAATATATGTAGTGTCACTGTAAGTGCATTGGATGTAACCCAGCGGTGACATCACCAACGGATTACAACAGCTATGTTTACGTGGGCTCGTCCCTTATAAAAAGCCTGAGCGTAGAGTCCATTCCATAAGTGCATTGTCTCCGGAACACCAACAGGATCATAGCTACAAGTAACAAAATGCAAATAAAAGTAATTTTAGTGGAAGCCGATGCTAAATTATATGTCAGCTGGGTATGTACGCACTTATTTTTGGCTGAAATGTTCTCTGTCTGTTTAACACATTACTCGTGGCAGATACTTCCTGGTGTAAATATTATTAAAATTATAATAACTTCTTATGTTTTATTATTATTATTATTATTATTATTATTAGTAGTAGTAGTAGTAGTAGTAGTAAAGCAAATATAGCGTGAGCCTGATCTTTCATAGAGGTATGTTATTCGGTCTTATGCCAGCAATATTGTGTAAACAGAAAAGGGATAGAAGTGGGTAAAGGATGTAATGTAATGTGTAGCCAATCAGTTGCCCTCGTTAGGCAGCCAATTTCAGATTCAGTTCTTGTGGGAATTCGACCAGGACGCTGGAGATAACACCCCAGTGCTAAAGGTTAGTGTCATGTCATAGTTCATGAAGATAGTGAGTCTCATCTGAAGAATGCACGTCACGACCTGAAACAATCTCGATATCTTGTATATCCAGTCTTAAAGTGCTAATTAATTGCTTCAGGTGATTTAATTAAGCTGAGGATGTCTGCTTTAAGAACAGTATGAATGCAGTCCTGGTTTCTACTGACATAAAAAAAAGGTTAATAAATCCATTCCATTTTTATAATCCCTGTAGGACTCGCTGTGCAACTAGACCATGGAGAATGGATCGGTGGTGACATCATTCATATTGATGGCATACACTGAACTGGAAGACCATAGATATTTATACTTCACAGGTTTCCTGTCATTGTTCATCCTTATGCTATTAACAAATGTCATTCTTCTTTCAGTAATTTATATTGAAACAGGTCTCCATAAACCCATGTATTTTTTATTGTGTAACTTAGCAGTGAATGGAATTTATGGCACTATATCTTTATTACCAGCAGTACTTGGTAATTTAATGTCTCATTCTTATGAAATATCTCTGGCTGCTTGTCTTTTACAGATCTTTTGCATACACACATATGGTGCAGTTGAATTTAGCATTTTAGCAGTGATGGGCTATGACCGATATGTTGCCATTTGTCATCCACTACACTATTACCAACTAATGTCTCATAGAAAAGTGTGCACACTTTCTGCATTGTCCTGGATTTATCCTTTTACACTTTTTGGACTCTATTTCATATTCACAGTACAGTGTACTTTTTGTGACAGGATCATAGAAAAAGTGTATTGTGCCAATTTTGCTTTAGTCAAACTGTCTTGTTTTGAAACTTCTATTCAGAGCAAAGTTGGCTTTGTTGTAGCTGTTTTCATAATTGTCCCACAGCTGCTCATGATATTATTTTCCTATGCGCAAATACTCAGAATCTGCCTGTTTGCTTCTAAGGAATCTCAGACCAAAGCTCTTCAAACATGCACCCCACACTTACTGTCTGTGATTAATTATTCTGTGGGAAGCTTATTTGAGGTCTTCCAGACTCGTTTCAACATGAGTCATGTACCATATAAAGCTCGCATATTTATGTCTCTTTACGTTCTGATATTTCCCCCAGTGTTTAATCCTCTCATTTATGGAATTAGCATTCAAGCCATCAGGGTTCAGATTTTCAAACTGTTCATTGCGTGTAAAAATAAGTTAAATCCACTGCAGGTGATGACGTAGTTTCATAAATGTTTCACTTTTTAACACATTTTTAAGCCAATAATGAGTTCAAATGGAATTCCACTGGGTGATAGGCTCAATAAAATGTCTGGACGCTGGTTGTTTTGCAGCAGGACAAGAAAACTGTTATTTCTACCTGTAGAATTCAGTCCCTTTTCCCAGGTAGTAAATTTTGCCAACTTCTTGCATATTTACATTTCACACCAAGATACATTGCAATACATTGGGGAAATTAAGCTGGGCCTATCAGGCAAATCTTGTCAGGAGTATTTGTAACTGAATGTTGAATGAAGTTCAATGGGCAGAAATTAAACAAAAATTAAACTAAAAGTAAACTTATTGTCATATTGTTAAAGAAACATGTAAGGGAAGCAAATATCTTGATCATGTTGTCCAGACTAACAGGTTTTTTTTTAAACAATGAAGAAAGAGCCCTTTGAGTTGAGCTTGCTGCTCGAGTTCTTCTGCGTGACATTAGCTACACTTTTTAGCTGTATGATAAAGGAATAAATATGTTAATACACACAGTGAGAAGGTTCAGCTGACCTCTATGGGTCTATATCAACATTTGATTTTTACTGGGACCATTATTATAAATCCCACACTTAATAACTCCAGGGAAGAAGAATCTACTTTACTGTCAGACTGTCTGGGCCTCCCACACACACGCACGCACGCACGCACGCACGCACGCACGCACGCACGCACGCACGCACGCACGCACACACGCACACACGCACACACACTCGCGACTGCATTCCCATGGTTAACATTGCCTGACATCAACGGCGATAGTTTGACTAAATGGCAAGCCCCATCTACATTTAGTTTTTCATTAGGGGGCGACATAGCTCAGGAGGTAAGAGCGATTGTCTGGCAGTCGGAGGGTTGCCGGTTCAAACCCCACCCTGGGCATGTCGAAGTGTCCTTGAGCAAGACACCTAACCCCTAACTGCTCTGGCGAATGAGAGGCATCAATTGTAAAGCGCTTTGGATAAAAGCGCTATATAAATGCAGTCCATTTACCATTTACCATTATTCTGTTGTAGTAAATACCAAATATGTTAATCAGAAATAACCACAAAAGAAATAGACCAGCCAGATCGTGCAAATGTGTCTTTGCTCTCTACAGGGGTCAAGCGTGACTGACATGATAAGTACACACAACATTAATGTTACACATACGACTGCAAGCACGAGCGAAAACATTACATTACACATTACAGGCATTTAGCAGATGCTCTTATCCAGAGCGACTTACAGAACTTTTACATAGCATTTACATTACATTCACTTATACAGCTGGATTTATACTGAAGCAATGCAGGTTAAGTACCTTGCTCAAGGGTACAATGGCAGTGTCCTGTCCAGGAAACGAACCTGTGACCTTTAGGTTACAAGACAAACTCCTTACCCATTATACTACACTGCCACCCTGCCAATGAAAAAGTCCATTTTGTAAGACAGACAAATGAGTTCTAAAGCAACACGCCACATCAATATGGCGATCAGCATGAGAAGCAGCTCACAATAACAAAAAATAAAAAGGCATGTGTCTGTTTTGTTTGCCATTATTCTGTTGTAATAAACTCACTTGCAATAAGAACTGGAACGCAAAATCACACAAATACTTATTTGTAGCGTACAGGTACACTGCTGTGGCCAATGGTTTCGAATGCTTTGGTGTGTATAATATTTCTGTAATACAGTGCCTTTGGAGTATTCAGACCCCTTCACTTTTTCCGCATTTTGTTACGTTACAGCCTTATTCTAAAATTGATTAAATTCATTTTTATTCTCATCAATCTACACACAATACCACATAATGGCAGAGTGAAAACTGGTTTTTAGAAATTTTTTGCAAATTTATTAAAAATAAAAAACTGAAATATCACATTTACATATGTATTCAGACCCTTTGCTATGACACTCAAAATTGAGCTCAGGTGCATCCTGTTTCCATTGATCATATTTGAGATGTCTCTACAACTTGATTGGAATCCAACTGTGGTAAATTTTATTGGACATGATTTGGAAAGCACACACCTGTCTATACAAGGTCCCACAGTTGACAGTGCATGTCAGAGCAAAAACCAAGCCAAGAAGTCAAAGGAATTGTCCGTAGACCTTTGAGACAGGATTGTGTCAATGTACAGATCTGGGGAAAGGTACAAAAAAATGTATGCAGCGTTGAAGGTCCCAAAGAACACAGTGGCCTCCATCCATCATTCTTAAAGGGAAGAAGTTTGGAACCACCAGGTCTTTTCCTACAGCTGGCTGCCTGGTCAAACTGACCAAAAGGGCCTTAGTCAGGGAGGTGACCAAGAACCTGATGGTCACTCTGACAGAGCTCGAGAGTTCCTCTGTGGAGATGGGAGAACCTTCCAGAAGGACAACCCTCTCAGCAGCACTCCACCAATCAGGCCTTTATGGTAGACTGGCCAGACGGAAGTCACTCCTCAGTAAAAGGCACATGACAGGCCGCTTGGAGTTTGCTGAAAGGCACCTAAAGGACCATGAGAAACAAGATTCTCTGGTCTGAGGAAACCAAGATTGAACTCTTTGGCCACAATGCCAATCATCACGTCTGGAGGAAACCAGGCACTGCTCATCACCTGGCTAATACCATCCCTACAGTGAAGCATGTCGGTGGCAGCATCATGATGTGAGGATGTTAATCAGTGGCAGGAACTGGGAGACTAGCCAGGATCGAGGGAAAGATGAATGGAGCAAAGTACAGAAAGATCCTTGATGAAAACCTGTGGCAGAGTGCTCAGGACCTCAGACTGGGGCAAAGGTTAACCTTCCAACAGGGCATGAATAATGTGTTGAACAGACAGAGCACATCTCAGCCAAAATATAAATGCATACACACCAAGCAGATATTTCATTTAATGTTGGCTACTTTTAAAATTATAATGTATTTGTATGTTGTAAACTTTCTGATCGTGTTTGTGTTCTGGAGATAACGCGATTATGGAATGGAATCTTCACTCCATTCAAGTTTTTTTTTTTATAGAGGATGGGCCCATGTAAACACACCTGTTGTAATCAGTTTGTGATGTCAGAACTGGGTTACGTTCAATACACTTACAGTTACACTTATGGTACAGTTATAATTAAGCACTAATCTGCCGAAGGTATTAACCAGGATCCGATCTATGGTGGAGTGAAGGGGGAGCTTAGGACAAGAATTTCGGGGGGCTATTGCATTATTAATTGACATTGTTTGGTACTACTTCCGGAAAATACATTTAAGTTTCATTTTATAAATCGTTAAACTATGTTACAATGGCAATGAAACGACTTAAAAATGTCTAGAAATAGTGAGAGTGCTTTCAGGTTCCTGATCTGACACCTTTGGTTTAGGAGATACTGTATACTCAAGTGAACAAATATTTTTTAGTAAGTGAAAATGATTTTTTCCTCACATAATTGGGCCTACCAACTAACCCATATCATATCCAGGCCTAAGCTGATATTTCCTGATAGTGATCAAAATGGGTTGCATGACGGGTTATCCATTAGATAAACCTCTTTAATCTGCAAAAAAATAAAAAATAAATAAAATAAAAAATAAAATAAAAAAGTTGTGAAAAAAACATCAAAATCACCTTGGTGCTCAATGACTTAATAATGCTATAACTAATAATTTTAAGTGTGGATAAATTTAGGAGTTAGATCATTTAAGGGTCTGTATGAGGACAGTCATTTTTATCATTCCAACAACTGCAGGAAAAATTTGGGCTCCCTGCATCACATTTCTTTAGGCATTTCCAGGCCCAAAACATTATACGTGAATTTACCCCACATTCCCCGGCCCTCAACCTAGTATGCCATCTGAACTTATTTTGGACCTACCCTTGACTTTTAAAGAAATGAATGTCAAACATATATCATAAAATATCAGAACTGAGTACTGCCTCTTTATCCAGAACCAGGGCTGCAGGGCAGCGGGATTGGAGATTTGGGGAGGGATGTGTCCAATAAGGCCTGGGAGTCTGTACTTAAGAAAAGTACACACAATTTAATTTTGTCCAAGATGTGGGTTGTTGCAGTTTAAAATCCTTCACCGTGTACACTGGACAAAGCAAAAGCTTTGAACCTAACAACAAAACTCCACTCTACTCCAGAAAAAAAGTAAGTGCGACCCTAAAAAAAAACAAAAAACATCCAATCTTTCAAAAATGCCTGGCCCTCCTTTGTACAAATGTTAAATGATTGCTGTTTCATCCACATTACCCACCCCATGGCTAACCAGTGAAATGCTTTAATCAAAATTCCATTGTCTTAACCACACTGTAGTAAAATGCACCCTGCTCTGTCTTGTCTTGTTTGCCATTCCCTCTCACCAGTTCTGTTCTGTTATTGTGTTAATGTGCTGGGACTTAAACAAAAGTCCTAACAGTACAAAAAAAAAGTTATTTCACAGAAAATAAATTTCTTATGATTTCAAATGGGAAAGGCATGTGCAAGCATATCATATAGCTGAAAAGCATTGGTGGGTTTGTATAATTATGAATTACCATATGAAAGCACACACTATTTATAAACATTTTATGTGGTATTTTATTGCCATTGTAAGATAGTTTAAAGATTTAAATAAAACTTCACATTGTAAAAATAGTGGCAAAACAAATGGTAAATTAATATTTGTGAGCCACAAAAAAAAAAAAATCCAAATGAGCTCATGTCTTAAGTGTAGCTAAGCCAACCCTAGCTCCTTGTAGATTGGGCTCTGGTTAATACCATTGGGGGGATTAGTGTTCAATTATAACTGTAGTGTCACTGTAACTGTAATTGTATTGAAAATAACCCAGCTATGACATCACCAACTGAACAGACGTATTTAAATGGACCAGTCATTTACAAAAAAGCTCAAGTGAAGAGTCCCCCCGAACACTGAAACAATCAGCAATACAAGCTACAACAACCAAAAATTCGTTTTAAAGGAGGACAATACTGTATTAAATATCTCCTGGGTATGTATGCATTTCATATTTTTTGCTGAGACATCCTGTCTCTTGAACATCTAACACAAGCCAGGAACCTCTGCACATATTACTAGTATTATAAGTTCTGCTTCTTACTAGCATTATAAGTTCTGCTTCATTATTATTATTATTATTACTTATTATTATAGTAGTAGTAGTAGGAGTAATAGTACTATGTAATATTTCAATTATTTTGCAGTTGTGGTTTATAATGCTTTACTTGCCCCTTTAAAGCAGCGTTTCCCAACCGGTGTACTGTGGCACTCTGGTGTGCCGTCAGGCGGGGTCAGGTGTGCCGTGAGAAAAATCCTTTAAATAAATAATTTTAATAATGTTCAAATGAATTTTAAAAAAAACTTAAATTAACAATTCCCATTCACAAAAGCGAAAAAAAATGCCATTAAAAAAAACACCGCTTAATTAAAATCCCAAAAGAACATTTTGGCCTACGCACGTGCGTGTGTGGAGGGGGGACTACAGGGTGTTTATTTTTTATGCTTTTGAGGCTGGTGTGCCCTGAGATTCTGTAAATTTGGAAAGTGTGCCGCGGAAGGGAAATGGTTGGGAAGCGCTGCTTTAAAGGAGGTACGGCCAGTGTACTTTTATATTTTTTTATGATCAACATGTCCTATTAAAAACTGAAACCTACAATGAATTTATCCCACCAAGAATTGTCCATCTACCAAACACCACATTTAGCCAGTATTCCAGTGGCCATAACTCCATTGTTATATGGCTACTGATTGCTTTTTTTTTGTAATGTGGAAAGTAGTTACATTAAAAAACAAATAGTCTCCATCAAATAAACAATTTGTTCAATTTTGTAGTAAATTTGCTAAACACTGCACTGGTCATGTTTTTTGTGATAATTTGTTGTGTAGTAATTGGTTCTGAAAATGAACATCTACCTTTCTGCACTGTATTTAATTATTTTAGTGCACAATTTGAATGAATGGCTTCCTGGTTGAGGGCTAAATGGGGCAGGAGAATGTCAGACAGTGTTGAGAGTTGAACAGAAGTTCTGTTCATAGGATAAGGTGATAATAAGACAAATATAAAATTATGTTGGCCTTATCCTTGACGTTTTGTAGTAGTTCCGTCCAGCAAATATAGTATTGATTTGAATGCATGGTTCAGCCTGATGACACAGATAATGCCGTTAAGACTGTCCAACTGATTATAGTGCAAACGAAGTGTGCCAAAGATATTCAGTTAGTTGGTTTCATTTTTATATTTTTAAACTGCAGCCCTTGTTCGTATTCAAGTAAAAATTATTAATAATTTCATGTCATTTTTCCCTGCAGGAATCAACTAGGCCATGGAGAATAAATCAGCAGTGACCTCATTCATATTGCAGCCGTTCACGGACATGGAAGACCATAGATATGTATACTTCACAGGTTTCCTGTTCTTGTTCATCCTTTTGGTATTCGCAAATTTAATTCTTATTATAGTAGTTTACATTGAGAGAGGTCTTCATGAGCCCATGTATTTTTTTATGTGTAATTTAGCACTTAATGGAATTTATGGCAGCATATCTTTATTTCCATCATTGTTAGGTCATTTAATGTCTCATACTTATGAGATATCTCTGGCAGCTTGTCTTTTACAGATCTTTTGTATACACACATATGCTTCAATCGAATTTAATACTTTAGCAGTGATGAGCTATGACCGGTTTGTAGCCATTTGTCATCCATTACGCTATCACCAACTAATGTCTCATAGAAAAGTATACACACTTATTTTAATGTGCTGGATTTATCCTTGTATTGTTTTTGGAATTGATTTCATATTAACTGTGCAGCGTACATTTTGTAACAGAATCATAGATAAGTTGTATTGTGTAAATTTTGAATTCATCAAACTGTCTTGTTTTGAAAATTCTTTTCAGAGCAAAGTTGGCTTTGCTGTAACAATTTTTTTAATTTTTCCTCAGCTGCTCATGATACTGTTTTCCTATGCGCAAATACTCCGAATCTGCCTGTTCGCTTCTAAGGAATCTCAGACCAAAGCTCTTCAAACATGCACCCCACACTTACTGGCTGTGATTAACAATGCAGTGTGCATGCTTTTTGAAATTATGCAGACTAGTTTCAACAGTCATGTACCTCATAAAGCTTGTTTATTCATGTCTCTTTACGTTATGATATTTCCCCCATTGTCTAATCCATTCATTTATGGAATTAGTATTCAAGCCATCAGGGTCCGGATTATCAAACTGTTTAGTGCTAAGAAAAATAAGTCAAATCCACTGCAGGTGAGGATGAAGTAGTCTCACACATGTTTTATACTTTAACATATTGTTAAGCTAATAACCAAAGTGAGCTCAAATGGAGTTCTATAGGGTGATGGGCTCAATGAAGTCTGCACACTGGTTGTTTTGCCACGGGACAATAAAACTGTTATTGTTCCTGCCAGAACTCAAGCCCTGTTCCCATTTACATTTTATAATTTAGCAGACAATTTTGTTCAGAGTCCAGTTTACCAGTTACTTGGTAATTGGTGAATCCCTTTTGACGTCTGTTACACAAATGTTTTTAAATAAAGCTTTCACTGATTTTGTTATCAAGGTGTTTTCTTGCTCACTAATTTCTCTGACCTGGACACAGACTCATCATGGTACTCCATACTCCCCTGACAGTTTTAAGTGGTAATTAAAGGTATGTCGCTGTGTGCTGGGCTGTTCGTAATGGCCGAATCTATTTTGATTGGCTCACTCAATTTTTGAATGACACATCTGTCCAGCCAATGTGGGAGTTTGCTCTTCGTTCCAGTGTGTTGGGCCCATGTGAAGGTCTCTTCCACACATGCTCAAAAATGTCCGATTCTTTATTTGAAGCACTTTCTTTCCTTAGGTACATTGGTTTCCAAAACACAAACGTTTTCAGATCTATTTTGCTTTCAAAGGCAGTGATGCTCATTGAGGCAAATATCTTCAAATGCATTGAAATAAAATTCTTATTTTATTTCGCCTATATCAATACTCACACTCTCTGAAATAATTTGCATGAGAAGGAATTATGACCAAATGCAAGCAGTCTGCACTTTGATAAAACTGGTCACACTACTGAACAGACCATCAACCAAATTATGCTTAACTTTGACTTAAAAGTAAACGCTATTTTTCACAAACTCAGTGTGGCATAGATAGTTAGTGATTCCCGCGATGAAAAAATAGAAGCCTTTTTTTTTTTCTTCTTCTTTTAATTGTGAATCCCAGCCCGTGCATTGGCTCTGGGGAATGGGAGCCAGAGTGAGACTGATGCTCACTCAGTGTGAATCACAGAGAGAAACAACCAGCAGTCCTGTGGTTTTATTAGTCAGATGTGCCTGAATACTCTGTTAGCCTGTTATTTTAATTGGGGACAAAAAAATTCAGAACAAATGTGGCACAGCCCCATTTTAATGCTCATTAGCATATGGTACTGTGCGCCTAACCAGGTTTAACACAAATTCATTTCAGATAGCTGCTCTCCTTAAAAAAAAAAAAAACTCTTGACTGCTGCTTTTAAAATGTGACCATTTAAAAAGAGGCAAGACGCTACTTCCTCATGAACAGGGCTAGAGCCAACTTATTTTTATCATAACAAAAGATATTGAATATCTGGTCTCTTATGGCTTTAATGGTAAATCCATACATGACAGGAGGAAGCATCAGATGGAATGTCAGCAAGCAAATGTAACACGAATATTCAAGATTTATAAAGCACGCGATTCATGTTGAAATGACTTTGAAGGACTTCAAATAAGACGCCCACAGAACACATAGCCACAGTCAGTAAGTGCGGGGTGCATGGATAAATAGCTTTGATTTGAGATTCCTTGCAGGCAAACAGGCACATTCTAAGTATTTGGATGTAGGAAAATATCATAATGACCTGAAGTAAGAATATAGTCACTAGCAGTCCAACAATATTGTGAACAGACGAATCAAGGCAATGCATTTTAAGTAACTCAAAATAATCCGTAAACAAATATAGCTGCAAGCAGCAATTATAGAGTAAGCACATATCACAAAAATAGACAGATAATGCATTTTGCAACACAGACCAGACAGATAGACAGACACAGGCAAATAAGCAAAGGTTTTATGAGAATTAGACAATCCGTGTTTGGCCAGGGACATGATATTTATGAATCAAGGACATCAAAAACCTTTTTTTTCCAGCAATTTTGCCACTGGATTGTAGTGAGTGTGGACAATTGAATTTCCACGTGTGGGAATAATAAAAATCATCCTGAATGCATTGACAACATCTGTGTTATGTCTTGGAGACAGCAGCTTTGGGATTTGAATTGACAACCCTTGGTTCTGAAGGCTTGATCCTTATGAACTGGGCCACTTCCCTGGTTAGTGTGTTGGAAGTTGGAGGGGTTGCAAAAGGGTGGAGTGTCATGACAGCCCAAGCTGTGTTAAAAAAATATATCTTTAATAGCCCCCTTTCCATCAAGTTCAAGTTTGTTTATTTGTCATTCATCCACATGCATAGTATACGGGAACGAAATGTCGTTCCTCACTGACCAATTTAATTTAAACAGGACTTTACAGACATTATCTCGTTTAGTTCCTTTAGTAGCCTAAGTCAGTCGATTGTTTAGCTGAAATGGTCTTGTCAGGCTAAGATTCTTTTAGTCAATCATTCGCCGTTTTTGAAACTTTTTATTTATTGTTTTGCTAACCGGACCAGCTCAGCCCTTCATTGGAGCTGGCGCAGGTGATGAAGGCGATGCTGGAAGGGAACAGAGCGAGAGAGGAGGCAAGACCGGAGGTGGAGAGAGATGGAGGAAACCATGCTACGGATCAGAGATGGCATTCAACCATAGGCAGAGGCATACATGTGATTCACCAGACGAGCTACTAGGTGCAAAAGCCAGGGGCGCAGCGAGTATCTACATCCATCAGCCACAGCTGAAGCAGGAGGATGCCCAAACACCACAAGCCAACCGCAACGGCAACTACAGCAAGGTCTGATCGACCGCAGACATCCGCAATGACTGCCAGCCGCAAGATACAACGACAGACTAGGTCCTGGCCTTAAAGTACCAAAGCTCACAAAGATTAAATCGAAGTGTATATGGCAATGTTTTGAAAGAATCGCCGAGACCTGTCAGTGGCCTCCAGAGAAATGGTCAGTACGGCTGGCGAGCCAGCAGTCTGGTAAGGCGAAAGAAGCTTATGTTGCTATGGACATTAACTAGCCCATATTAACGATTAACGATTATATTCGTCGTAAGCAAGCAATCTTGGAAAAGTATGGAATTAACCAAGGGGCTTACCGGAGACGGTTTCGTGAAGACACACTGTAGCCAAACGAGACGCCGAGAGAGCTGTATGTCCGACTGAGGGAGCTGGCGATGAAGTGGATCCCTCCCGAGGAAAATACAGTCCTGGCGGCGATCGACGCGATGGTGTTGAAGCAGTTTATATACATCCTGAGGCAAGACATCCGCGCGTGTTCGTCTTGGAGAGGGGTCCCGCAAGCACTTCAGAGGCTGCTTCACTGACGGAGTCCGACCTTGCGGCAAGAAAAGCCACCGATAGTTTCGGGAGGAGAGGTGAGCATCGGCTAGATCGGGTAGGTTGTTGGGATGGCAGCGGCAGTGGAGTGCAAAAGGTTTAGATTCGAATCAAAGCATATGGAGTCCCTTAGCACTGACAGGCACAGAAAGGATAAGGATCTGTTTGTGTTGTGCCCCACAAGTTTCTTCGATTCCGCCATCCAGATTTCAAAATAACAAGCGTGTCTGCGAGATCACGCTCATTGGTTAACGCGCGACCGCATTGGTTGAAACGGGTAGCACGCAATCACAACTCAGGGCAGGCTTGATCGATGGCATTACGATTAGCGGGCCAGTAGTAGATCTAAAATGTGTTCATGGCGATGTAAAACGATAGCCTACTGCTGATGTTAATTTAATAATTCGAAACAGTGCATTTTTATGCGTGTTGGGGTTGTATAAAACTTGCCATATGACGTTGTTCTGGGCGAGGACTTCCCGATTGTTGATTTGTTACTTCCGCCTGCTCAGGGTTTTGTTGTCACTCGCTGTTTGATAGGGCCCTCAGCTTAGAGATGCCTTTTGCAGACTCCGAAATCGATTTTAAACCCAATGTTTAAGTGCGTAAATCACGTAGGGAGCGTAGGCAATGTAAGAACCGAGGCACACTAGAAAAAATAGAGAGAACGGTTTTTCCGAGTGACATCTTCCCGGGTAATTTGGCTAAATTGCAAAGAGAGGATGATTCTTTAGTTCAGTGCTTTGAGAAAGTACAGACTGGTGAATTTGTAGTTGAAAATTATAAACCTTTTCGGGTCCATAAGGGGGTCAGTCAGTTAGTTTTGCCATTAATTTGTTGGGCAGAAGTGCTTGAAGTGGGTCATTCAGTGCCAATGCCTGGTCACCTGGTCACCTGGCCAGGTATGACTGCAGAAGTCACCAAATTTTGTCAGACATGCCCTGAGTGTCAACGTATCGCTTATATAAAAATAGCTATGGATGTGGTAGGGCCGATGGATGTGGTAGGGTCAATGGATGTGGTAGGGCCGAATACCCCTCCAGTGCAGAGATGGAACACAAGATGTGATCAGATGGTGAGAAGACATTATGGGCCGACTGCCTTTTGAGTAGACTGTGAAACGTGCGCACAATGCATGGTAAAGCCCCGACGTGACCAATCCGCCAGACGACGGCCTGCGCCATAAACCCATAGACGGGGTCCGGGCAGGCGGGTGGCGAATGGTGCAAATGACTGCGCCATGCGGTATGGAATGACACACCCCCAGCAACATAGCTCAGGAGGTAAGACCGATTGTCTGGCAGTTGGAGGGTTGCCGGTTCAAACCCAGGTTTGAAAACCCCGCCCTGGGCCTGTCGAAGTGTCCTTGAGCAAGACACCTAACCCCTAACTGCTCTGGCGAATGAGAGGCATCAATTGTAAAGCGCTTTGGATAAAAGCGCTATATAAATGCAGTCCATTTACCATTTACCAGCAGTGGCTCCCCTCCCACCCCGGTGCACGCGGGCCAGAAAATGAAGCCCTAAGTGACAGTGATAAAAGTATGTATACAGCTGGGTGCTTTCTGAGTTGTTAATTTATTATTAAATAGCTCAGAAAGGAAGGAGACATTCCTCAGAAATGTTTTGGCACCTTCAGGCATGGTGTTTTGGTCATGTGTGTAAAGCTTAAAATATCAACGTCTGCATATGTTGTTCATTTCAGTTGGGTTTTAGTGGTATCACCCAGTGTGTACTTGTAATTGAAATAAATGTTTTTCAACCCAGGCCCTATTTAAATGTTGTTTCCCCTAATTTATCATGTGAGCCTCACAGACAACTTTAAAGAAACAGCTGTAGCTTCTCAGTGGGCTTACACAGCAGTTAGAACATATGATCATCCATCGATCCATCCATCCATTATCTATACCCGCTTATCCTGAGCAGGGTCGCGGGGGGTGCTGGAGCCTATCCCAGCGTGCATTGGGCGAGAGGCAGGAGATTTCATGATCATGTCCATTATAAATAAAATGACTGATATGTCCAGTGACATATTGGAATGCAAAAATAGTATCTGTAACATATGCCAGGCAATTCAAAGATATTGATGAAATTTTCTGTGGGAAACTCCACTCAGCAACGTAAGGAAGTGTCTCATAGTTTTTGGAGCACATTTTGCTTCCTGTGGGTCCACTTAAAACCTGGGTCAGTTACACATCTGAAAGGCTTTGCCTCTTTAGATGTAAATAAGAAAAGGACATGTATTTTCTTTTGGATATTTGTGAAAATTAATGTTTCGTTTGAAACTGTTAATACTCGGATAGAATTTTTGTAATATTTAAAGGGTGGAATGTTTTGTAGTTGATATTATTTAGGTGTTCATGTTATTCAAATTTTTAAGGTTTAGTTATTATGAGGTTTAACACCACCTGTGATTATTGAATATTAAAAAACTGAAGATCCATTTCATGTTTAGAATAGGCACGAATTCATTGAAATGCCCCTTCAGTAGAATGAAAATAGATTTTTGATATTTTTTATTAGCATTAGTGCTTGCCTGAATATTTTACAACTGGATTTATGGTTTATGGCATCTATAGTGACAATTTATTAAGTAATTTAATCTTTAATCTGAAGTCATCAAGAAACAAAAAATCAGACATTAAATATATTTATTTTAAAAAATACAAACCCACCAATATATAATGGAAGCACAAATGCACTTTGAATTCACACAATTTTGTTTTATAATGTCAAGCAAATCAGGTAATTTTACACTGTATGACACACATATATCTGTATCTGCACCATTAGAGTGTGTCACGGATTCTAAAAAGTAAATATTCTCATTTGAGTTATTTGGCTTAAATATGTGATAAAGAAAAAAGCTTGAAATGAATTAATTACCAACTTTTTCATACCACTAAAGAGTTTGAGAATCTGAACTCTGATTGCTTGAATGGTAATTCCATAAATGACAGGATTAAACACTGGGGGAAATATCAGGAAGTAAAGGGACATAAATATGCGCGCTTTATAAGGTATATGAGTCGCCTTAAACCGGCTTTGAATGAGCTCAAAAAAGCATCCCACTCCATAGTTAATCACAGCCACTAAGTGTGGGGTGCACGTTTGAATAGCTTTTGCTTGAGATTCCTTAGAACTGAACAGGCAGATTCTGAGTATTTGTGCATAGGAAAATAGTATCATGAGCAGCTGTGGAACAAGTGCAAAACTAGCGACAACAAAGCCAACCATGCTCTCCAAAGAAATTTCAAAACAAGACAGTTTGAGTAATGCAAAATTAATACAGTATACTTTTTCTATGATTGCATCACAAAATGTATGCTGTACAGTTAATATGAAAAACAGTCCAAAAAGAATATGGGCGTGAGACCAAGATAATGTAATAAGGGTGCAAACTTTTCTACGAGACAGTATCTGATGATAGTGTAATGGACGACAAATGGCAACATATCTGTCATAGCTCATCATTGATAAAATATTTAATTCAACTGCACCGTATGTGTGTAAACAGTATATCTGTAATAGACAAAAGGACAGAGATATTTCATAATTATGAGATAACAAATGGTGAAGCATAGATGGTAATAAAGAGGTACCACCATACACTCCATTCACTGCTAAGTTACATATAAACAAATACATAGGCCCATGCAAACCTCTCTCTATGTATATTACTGCAATTAGAACTGCATTTACCAATAATATCAGAAAGTACACGATGAGTAAAAATATGAAGTAGAAATATTTATGATCTTCCAGTTCAGCGTATGCCGTCAAAATGAAGGATGTCACAGTTGATAAATTTTCCATAATCACCTGGACGTAGAGTCAGTGCTGTGGAGAAAAATGTGAAGGTGTGTAAGCATATTTTAAAACTGAGGACTTACAGCCAGAGTTAACTGTTAGAGTTATTTGTTTACAAACAATTCACATAAGACCATGGGGATGAGAAGAGCCTTCAGCTCACCTAGGCTCATCAAAGAAGGAAAAATATGAAGTATAAATATCTGTGATCTTCCAGTTTGGTGAATGACATCAATATGAAGGATGTCACAGCTGATGTAGTTTCCATGGTAACCTGGTGGTACAATGCATAGTGTAGAGACAAATAAACATGGATTAATTAATTGGATTTGTTGTTTATCAACAGAAAATGATTACACTAAGACATGTGTGACAAAATGTCAACACTGGCATCAGGAAACTCTCAAAGAATATGCATTCCACACATGATAGTACCAAAAATAATATTTCTCTTCATTTCCGTATACCACAGAGGAAGAAACAGTGTTACACTTACCACTGGTGCACAAGATGAAATAAAATGTTTCAGAAAAAAAAAAAAAAACCCGGAGTGAGATTTCTTATTAAAAGAATCTCTTTGATCTTCAGACCTGCAGTGCTAGGGGTCTGATTATCCAGCAGGTGTGTGACACCTTCTGGATAACTGAAAGGACAGCTCCACTCTTGTGCCTTTTATAGGGAGCTGGTCATATAAAAATAGCCTTCAGTTGTGGACGTCACCGTTCAGCAGCCATTAGAACTGGAGGACCTGCAGAATTCCCTTAAGTCAGTTCACCTTTTAATTAGTTTGAAAGCACACTTACAATGTCCTGCAAAACACACACTTTCACTTCTAAAATTCATATTTATTCTTTATCGGTAACTTCTGCCATCTTCGGACAAGCAAATCATGAAGAGTGCGGAAAAACACCTTCATTATAACCGCATTATCACGTCATAAATAAACTAGGAAATAGATTATGCATTATTAGAAGTCTGCTAGATGCTGCACTATTAGAAATCAATTTAATGGTTTGATAATACCAAATGATAAGGCAGTCACTTCTACATATCCTAGATTCTGCAGGTAGGCTCAGAGTCAGCGTAGCAACGTTGCCAACGCTCGGCTAGGCTGTAATTTCAGCTTCCGAGTCATGCGGTGAGTCAGCGAATCTGTGTTGCAAATACTCTGATGTATTTTCGATTTCTGAGCTGATCTTCTAGAGTAAACTCTCATGAACTCTGCCAAAAAGATCGTCCTAGCAACCCCACCTCAAACAAGGCTATGTACACAGCAGACACAAGCTGTGATCCTGGGTCAGCCATTGCGCATGCTAACTGTAATAACTAACTGTAATAGCCATAACTACTATGCGTACAACAGAGCATTTGTTGTTTCCTGATAGATCGGGAAGCTCATGTTGATATCCCTCCAGCACAAAGAAAAAGAAGGACATACATTTTTGTCTGGATATTAGAGGAAATTAATGTTTCCATTACAACCGTCAATAATCTGATATAATTTTTGAATTGTTTAAAGCTGAAAGTATTCCTTGTATTTATATTCTTAAGTTTTAGTTATTCTTATGGTTATGTTTTACACGTGATCATTGCGTATGAAAAAAAACTGAAGATACATTTCACATTTCGAATAGGCATAAATACATTGATATATCTGTTCAATGAAAGGAAAATCCTGCATATTTGACAGTGTAAAGGGATTGCTATTCTTCAGACAACCGACTGGACATTCCTCTACCTCTCCACTTCAAAGCAGCCCAAATACAGCCTGGTGGTGCTCCACCTTCCAACATGACATAACAGACCTGGCAAATGGCTAGTTTTACCAAGCTATCTTCATCTTAAATGGCTTAACCGCTTCACCCACATGCCAAATCTGCCCAATCCTTTCCCATTTAGGGGTTACCTAATTTAATGCTTTATAACTCCAGATGTGAACACCACAGAGACTTGAAAATGGCTTAAATGAAGCAGAACATACGTAACATTTACAATACTGACTTAGATTTGTTTATATAGGAAGCAATAAAGTGCCACAAATGCAATTGTCTAGACAAAAAAGTAAAAATGAATTTGCTCTTTTTTTAGTTTTCAATGAAATACTGAGAGATCCCATATATAAAACAGGTTGACAACAAGTGACAGCAAACAATTTATTTTATCATTTAATCTGAAGACATCAAGAAACACAATAGTAGTCCGAAATGTTAAAGGTATTTATTTTTTGTAAACAAATAAAATTAAACTACCAAAGTCTGATAGAACCCATTTTGAATCAACTCAGGTTAGTAATCTAATGCAATGTTTTTCTATTGGCAAGCAATTTATGTAATTTTACGCAAAATAATTAAAAAAATAAAACATCGCCACATATACATCTTTAAAGTGTCTGATGAATTCTAAAATGTAAATGGGCTCATTTGATTTCTGTGTAAAGATGTCAAACCGGAGAAAACTAAATAAAAAAATAGGGCAGTATGGATTAGCATTGTTATTATTTTATTACGCGTCCTCATATGTTCCTTCAGCCTTGATGCCCTTTTTTGATGAAATCTTCTTTGTTTTTGTTTTATTATTCTTGTTCTGATTGCTAATTTAACACCCAGCTCAGCTTTATTCTCAAACAGTTTAGCTAGCAAAACTAGAAACACCAGGGGTAACATTTCGCAAGGCAGGTGTTCCAAAAATATCACACAACAATCATTCACGAGAAAGACTGTTTATTGTGCACAAGATACATAATTGCACGAGCCACAGTGAATCGCGTGGATTCTTCTCTGCAGTGTAAAGATGTTCATACCGGGCAAAAGGTGGATAAAGAACGTCTGTGGAAATTGATCATCACTAATTCTACCCCAGGTCTACTACAGCATTTTAACCCAGCTCAGCAGTGTAAAGAAAGCTTAAGTTAGCCTAAGGTTAGACAATGAATGAGTATGTACATAACGTTACTTTTATAACAACCATTTTTTATTCAGTAAATAGTAAGTGTTATAGTTAGCGTGGCCCAGGTGCCAACTGACTGACGTCACACAGGCGACACTGGTTGGATCCGGTTGGATCTCTGGGAAGTGAGGTCCAAAAACACACCTGCAATTACTGCTTTTCGCCATTGGTACCGCCAAAGAGAACGAAACGGAAATCTTCGAGATTGTAACTTTAAAATTGTGATAAAGAATTAAACAAGCTTGAGGTTACTTTATTATCATCCGCATTATCAATTTATTTTTCATACCACAAAATAGTTTGACAATGTGAACCCTGATTGCTTGAATACTAATTCCATAAATGATAGGATTAAACAATGGGGGAATTATCAGATAGTAAAGGGACAGGAATATACGAGCTTTATATGGTACATGATTCATATTGAAACGACTCTGGATGGTCTCAAAAAAGCATCCCACAGAAAAATTAATCACAACGAGTAAGTGTGGGGTGCATGTTCGAATAGCTTTGGCCTGAGATTCCTTAGAAGCAAACAAGCAGATTCTGAGTATTTGTGCATAGGAAAATAGTATCATGAGCAGCTGTGGAACAATTACAAGACAAACTACAACAAAGCCAACTCTGTTCTGAAAAGAAGTTTCAAAACAAGACAGTTTGACTAATTCAAAATTCGCACAGTACACTTTTTCTATGATAGCAGAACAAAATGTTCGCTGCACAGTTAATATGAAAAACAGACCAAAAAGAATATGGGCATGAGACCAAGATAATGTAATAAGGGTGCAAACTTTTCTACGAGACATTAACTGGTGATAGTGTAATGGATGACAAATGGCAACATACCGGTCATAGCTCATCACTGCTAAGACATTTAAATCAACTGAAACATGCGTGTATACACAAAAGATCTGTAATAAACAAAATGTCAAAGATATTTCATAATTATGAGATAACAAATGGTGAAGCATAGATGGTAATAAAGCGGTACTACCATACACTCCATTCACTGCTAAGTTACATATAAACAAATACATAGGCCCATGCAAACCTCTCTCTATGCATATTATTACAATTAGAACTGCATTTACCAATAATATCAGAATGTACAAGCTGAGTAAAAATATGAAGTATAAATATCTATGATCTTCCAGTTCAGTGTATGCTGTCAAAATGAAGGATGTCACAGTTGATAAATTTTCCATAATCACCTGGACGTAGAGTCAGTTCTGTGGAGAAGAATGTGAAGATTTGTAAGCATATTTTAAAATTGAGGACTTGCAGCCAACTGGTACAGAATTCAATCAACATATAGTGTTGGTGAAGCACGAGCCTGTTAGAGTTATTTGTTTACAAGCAATTCACATAAGACCATGGGGATGAGAAGAGCCTTCAGCTCACCTAGGCTCATCAAAGAAGAAAAAATATGAAGTATAAATATCTGTGATCTTCCAGGTGTGCGACACCTTCTGGATAACTGAAAGGACAGCTCCACTCTTGTGCCTTTTATAGGGAGCTGGTCATATAAAAATAGCCTTCAGTTGTGGACGTCACCAGTCAGCAGCCATTAGAACTGGAGGACCTGCAGAATTCCCTTAAGTCAGTTCACCTTTTAATTAGTTTGAAAGCACACTTACAATGTCCTGCAAAACACACACTTTCACTTCTAAAAGTCATATTTATTCTTTATCGGTAACTTCTGCCATCTTCGGACAAGGAAATCATGAAGAGTGCAGAAAAACACCTTCATTATAATCGCATTATCACGTCATAAATAAACTAGGAAATAGATTATGCATTATTAGAAGTCTGCTAGATGCTGCTTGAAGCTTGCGGGGCGACATAGCTCAGGAGGTAAGAGCGATTGTCTGGCAGTCGGAGGGTTGCCAGTTCAAACCCCACCCTGGGCGTGTCGAAGTGTCCTTGAGCAAGACACCTAACCCCTAACTGCTCTGGCGAATGAGAGGCATCAATTGTAAAGCGCTTTGGATAAAAGCGCTATATAAATGCAGTCCATTTACCATTTATGCTGCACTATTAGAAATCAATTTAATGGTTTGATAATACCAAATGATAAGGCAGTCACTTCTACATATCCTAGATTCTGCAGGTAGGCTCAGAGTCAGCGTAGCAACGTTGCCAACGCTCGGCTAGGCTGTAATTTCAGTTTCCGCGTCATGCGGTGAGTCAGCGAATCTGTGTTGCAAATACTCTGATGTATTTTCGATTTCTGAGCTGATCTTCTAGAGTAAACTCTCATGAACTCTGCCAAAAAGATCGTCCTAGCAACCCCACCTCAAACAAGGCTATGTACACAGCAGACACAAGCTGTGATCCTGGGTCAGCCATTGCGCATGCTAACTGTAATAACTAACTGTAATAGCCATAACTACTATGCGTACAACAGAGCATTTGTTGTTTCCTGATAGATCGGGAAGCTCATGTTGATATCCCTCCAGCACAAAGAAAAAGAAGGACATACATTTTTGTCTGGATATTAGAGGAAATTAATGTTTCCATTACAACCGTCAATAATCTGATATAATTTTTGAATTGTTTAAAGCTGAAAGTATTCCTTGTATTTATATTCTTAAGTTTTAGTTATTCTTATGGTTATGTTTTACACGTGATCATTGCGTATGAAAAAAACTGAAGATACATTTCACATTTCGAATAGGCATAAATACATTGATATATCTGTTCAATGAAAGGAAAATCCTGCATATTTGACAGTGTAAAGGGATTGCTATTCTTCAGACAACCGACTGGACATTCCTCTACCTCTCCACTTCAAAGCAGCCCAAATACAGCCTGGTGGTGCTCCACCTTCCAAGATGACATAACAGACCTGGCAAATGGCTTTATTACCAAGCTATCTTCATCTTAAATGGCTTAACCGCTTCACCCACATGCCAGATCTGCCCAATCCTTTCCCATTTAGGGGTTACCTAATTTAAAGCTTTATAACTCCAGATGTGAACACTATAGAGACTTGAAAATGGCGTAAATGAAGCAGGACACATGTACCATTTACAATACTGACTTAGATTTGTTTATATAGGAAGCAATAAAGTGCCACAAATGCAATTGTCTAGACAAAAAAGTAAAAATGAATTTGCTCTTTTTTTAGTTTTCAATGAAATACTGAGAGATCCCATATATAAAACAGGTTGACAACAAGTGCCAGCAAGCAATTTATATTATAATTTAATCTGAAGTCATCAAGAAACACAATAGTAGTCCGAAATGTTAAAGGTATTTATTTTTTATAAACAAATAAAATTAAACTACCAAAGTCTGATAGAACCCATTTTGAATCAACTCAGGTTAGTAATCTAATGCAATGTTTTTCTATTGGCAACCAATTTATGTAATTTTACGCAAAATAATTAACATCACTACATATACATCTTTAAAGTGTCTGATGAATTCTAAAATGTAAATGGGCTCATTTGATTTCTGTGTAAAGATGTCAAGCCGGAGAAAACTAAATAAAAGAATAGGGCAGTATGGATTAGCATTGTTATTATTTTATTACGCTTCCTCATATGTTCCTTCAGCCTTGATGCCCTTTTTTGATGAAATCTTCTTTGTTTTTGTTTTATTATTCTTGTTCTGATTGCTAATTTAACACCCAGCTCAGCTTTATTCTCAAACAGTTCAGCTAGCAAAACCAGAAACACAAGGGGTAACATTTCGCAAGGCAGGTGTTCCAAAAATATCACACAACAATCATTCACGAGAAAGACTGTTTATTGTGCACGAGATACATAATTGCACGAGCCACAGTGAATCGCGTGGATTCTTCTCTGCAGTGTAAAGATGTTCATACCGGGCAAAAGGTGGATAAAGAACGTCTGTGGAAATTGATCATCACTAATTCTACCCCAGGTCTACTACAGCATTTTAACCCAGCTCGGCAGTGTAAAGACAGCTTAAGTCAGCCTAATGTTAGACAATGAATGAGTATGTACATAACGTTACTTTTATAACAACCATTTTTTATTCAGTAAATAGTAAGTGTTATAGTTAGCGTGGCCCAGGTGCCAACTGACTGACGTCACACAGGCGACACTGGTTGGATCCGGTTGGATCTCTGGGAAGTGAGGTCCAAAAACACACCTGCAATTACTGCTTTTCGTCATTGGTACCGCCAAAGAGAACGAAACGGAAATCTTCGAGATTGTAACTTTAAAATTGTGGTAAAGAATTAAACAAGCTTGAGGTTACTTTATTATCATCCGCATTATCAATTTATTTTTCATACCACAAAATAGTTTGACAATATGAACCCTGATTGCTTGAATACTAATTCCATAAATGATAGGATTAAACAATGGGGGAATTATCAGATAGTAAAGGGACAGGAATATACGAGCTTTATATGGTACATGACTCATATTTAAACGACTCTGGATGGTCTCAAAAAAGCATCCCACAGAAAAATTAATCACAACGAGTAAGTGCGGCGTGCATGTTCGAATAGCTTTGGCCTGAGATTCCTTAGAAGCAAACAAGCAGATTCTGAGTATTTGTGCATAGGAAAATAGTATCATGAGCAGCTGTGGAACAATTACAAGACAAGCTACAACAAAGCCAACTCTGTTCTGAAAAGAAGTTTCAAAACAAGACAGTTTGACTAATTCAAAATTCACGCAGTACACTTTTTCTATGATAGCAGAACAAAATGTTCGCTGTACAGTTAATATGAAAAACAGTCCAAAAAGAATATGGGCATGAGACCAAGATAATGTAATAAGGGTGCAAACTTTTCTACGAGACATTAACTGGTGATAGTGTAATGGATGACAAATGGCAACATACCGGTCATAGCTCATCACTGCTAAAACATTTAAATCAACTGAAGCATGCGTGTATAAACAAAAGATCTGTAATAAACAAAATGTCAAAGATATTGCATAATTATGAGATAACAAATGGTGAAGCATAGATGGTAATAAAGAGGTACTACCATACACTCCATTCACTGCTAAGTTACATATAAACAAATACATAGGCCCATGCAAACCTCTCTCTATGCATATTACTACAATTAGAACTGCATTTACCAATAATATCAGAATGTACAAGTTGAGTAAAAATATGAAGTATAAATATCTATGATCATCCAGTTCAGTGTATGCTGTCAAAATGAAGGATGTCACAGTTGATAAATTTTCCATAGTCACCTGGACGTAGAGTCAGTTCTGTGGAGAAGAATGTGAAGATTTTTAAGCATATTTTAAAACTGAGGACTTGCAGCCAACTGGTACAGAATTCAATCAACATATGGTGTTGGTGAAGCACGAGCCTGTTAGAGTTATTTATTTACAAGCAATTCACATAAGACCATGGGGATGAGAAGAGCCTACAGCTCACCTAGGCTCATCAAAGAAGGAAAAATATGAAGTATAAATATCTGTGATCTTCCAGTTTGGTGAATGACATCAATATGAAGGATGTCACAGCTGATGTAGTTTCCATGGTAACCTGGTGGTACAATGCATAGTGTAGAAACAAATAAACATGGATTAATTAATTGGATTTGTTGTTTATCAATAGGAAATGATTACACTAAGACGTTTGAGAAAACGTCAACACTGGCATCAGGAAACTCTCAAAGAATATGCATTCCACACATGATAGTACCAAAATAAACCAACATAGTACCAACATAATTTTTCATTAAATTACTCTATACCACAGAGGAATAAACAGTGTTACACTTACCATTGGTGCTCAAGATAAAAAAGATTTTTAAACCAAAAAAAAAAACTGGAGTGAAATTTCATGTTAAAAGGATCTCTTTGATCTTAAGACCTGCTGTTTTAGGGGTGTGATTATCCAGCAGGTGTGTGACACCTTCTGGATAACTGAAAGGACAGCTCCACTCTTGTGCCTTTTATAGGGAGCTGGTCATATAAAAATAGCCTTCAGTTGTGGACGTCACCAGTCAACAGCCATTAAAACTGGAACACCTGCAGAATTCCCTTAAGTCAGTTCACCTTTTAATTAGTTTGAAAGCACACTTACAATGTCCGGCTAAACACACACTTTCACTTCTAAAAGTCATATTTATTCTTTATCGGTAACTTCTGCCATCTTCGGACAAGTAAATCATAAAGAGTACGGAAAAACACCTTCATTATAACCACATTATTACATTACAGGCATTTAGCAGACACTCTTATCCAGAGCAACTTACACAACTTTTACATAGCATTTTTACATTGTATCCATTTATACAGCTGGATATATACTGAAGCAATTTCGGTTAAGTACCTTGCTCAAGGGTACAACGGCAGTGTCCTACCCGGGAATCGAACCTGCGACCTTTCGGTTACAAGCCCAGTTCCTTACCCACTGTGCTACACTCCGTCCTGTTATCATGTCATAAATAAACTAGGAAATAGATTATGCATCATTAGAAGTCTGCTAGATGCTGCACTATGAGAAATCTATTTAATGTTCCAAACAAAACGTACGCCACTGGTTGAAAACACTCCGCTAGGCTGTAATTTCAGTTTCTGAGTCATGTGGTGAGTCAGCGAATCTGTGTTGCAAATACTCTGATTTATTTTCGATTTCTGAGCTGATCTTCTAATGTAAACTTTGATAAACTTTGCCAAAAAGATCATCCTAGCAACCCCACCTCAAACAAGGCTATGTATACAGCAGACACAAGCTATGATCCTGGGTCAGCCATTGCCCATGCTAACGGTAATAACTAACTGTAATAGCCATAACTACTATATGTACAGCAGTGCTCTTGCTGTTTCCTGAAAGATAGGAAGCTCATATTGATATCCCTCCAGCACAAAGAAAAAAAGGTCATACAGTGCCTTCGGAAAGTATTCAGACTCCTTACCTTTTTCCACATTTTGTTATGTTACAGCCTTATTATAAAATTGATGAAATTATTTTTTATTCTCATCAATCTACACACAATCAACCCATCATGACAAAGCAAATTTATTAAAAATAAAAAAAAAATGAAATATCACATTTACATAAGTATTCAGACCCTTTGCTGTGACACACAAAATAGAGCTCAGGTACATCCATCCTGTTTCTATTGATCATACTTGAGCTGTTTCCACAACTTGATTGGAGTCCACCTGTGGTAAATTCAATTGATTAGACATGATTTGGAAAAGCCTGTTCTGAGTCCAGAAAACAGTATATCAGCTCGGTCTGTCAGCAAACATATGCCTTACCCATGCTCAGAAGTTCTCAAGAATAATAATATTTTCCAAGAAATGATGAAACTCATTGATAACGTTTCACTGGGTGCAGTGTCTTTTACTGCTACCACAGAGTGAATGGGTAAGGCGGCGATGATGACATAAAACTTTCGGTTGCGCTGAGCTATAAAACACTATTCCAAAAGGAAACTTAGACATGTTATACATAGTTATAAAGCTTACTCTGTCACCTATTTGGTAAATTAATTGTCAAGCAAGCCATATTGTACTACAAAGGGGGACAACAGTGTAAACGGCATGTGTGGTATTACACACAGCTGTTCTGGAAGGTACCCAGGCTTCACAAATGAGTGTATATTACAGAAACAGATTGTCCAAGACAATATATCACAACTCAATCTCGAAAGGGAAATCTCTACGCATAAAAATAATGGTAAGGTTGTATAATTATCCATATTTAATCCCAGATATTGACAGTAAAATTATGGTATAAAAAATGGTATAATTTCTGAAAAATTCCTCTCGTTTATTTCAGTGTTCAATGAGCAGCGTTTTTCACAGCTTTACTGGCATACCTTTGGCTATTGTTAGCTTTGTCTTGTTGCTATGACGAAATACAAATTTTTAGTGGTGAAAGAGTGTTTTTATGAATGCCCAGATATACACTATTGTCCAATGTGCCATGAGTGGGGAGTGTAGTTGCAGATGAGACTGCAGGGAGGGGGTGCTTGGTAAATGGACGACAGGCGCAACAAAGGTGGCGCTTAGAAACTCTGTCTTCGGCATAGTTGTCCTGAATCGTCTCCTAACATAGTTAGAACACAAAGACTGTGTTTTCAACTCACAGTTTGGTTGCAGGAGCACTGAATGTCTGAGTTGAGCAATCTAGGCATGCTGGTGTGCAGACCGCTAGGGGGCTTGCGTGAAGGGGTTAATCCCTAGCCCAGCTGGGTGGACTTTTAACCTCAGAGCCATCTTACAACCTCCTTCATGCGAAACAAGACCCCCCTTTATCTGAGAAAATCAGGCATTTGGGGGGGGGGGGGGGGGGGGGGCATGGCAACCCCAGGCAACGGCTTCAGATGCTCTGCAACTAACCAGTTCACACCGCTGCAGTTTTCTCTGCAACATTCTAAAACCGTTTCGTCTCGTTGCGAATCATTGATCTGAACTGGCCTTAAAGCCTAGTTCAGACCAAAGATTTGCGACGCAACAAAACCGTCTAGAGTGTTGCTGAGGGGAGTTGCAGCGGTGTGATCCACTCGTCTCAGAACATCTGATGCCGATGCTCGCCATTGCAGCCAATTCAAATCATCCAATCGCAGTTGGCTGTATTTTGCAGTTGATTCCGTATTTTGCGGGATGGTTGGCAACCGTAAATAAAACTAGCAACAGTAATTAGAAACATGATTCAACGTTGCCATCAATTGTGAAATTGGGCATTGAAAAGGGGAGGGGATGTAAAAACAATTCAAAAGTGAAAGAATAATGTTGCTGTTTAAACTGCTTTAGAATGCTGAATTTTGTAGCGCATTGATGGAGAGGGAAATATTGTGCCAACGCTTTAATCAAGGATCGAATAAGTGACATAACAGTTTACATCCAGGTCACTGCCCATGAACACAAGTAAGCCTTTACAGGACAGTTCCTACTCTGACCAAAACCTAAGAAACCAAAAAGCACAAAAAACGGAAAGTAACAGGAAGTAGTGTCTTCCCACTATGAGCTACACAACACAGCCCACACAAGGACTGAGGCTCAATTTAAAGCAGCCATTCAAAGAACCAGTGAAACCCAAATTTGACTGCGTTTATCCCTGGAACACAGGTTGCGCAGGTGCAACGCATGAATTAATTTGGCTCGGTCTCCAGCTCCACCCACAAACACAACCTCCAGAAGGAGCCAGAGAGAGTCTGCCGCCCAGAGAGAGTCTTCCAGTAATGGGCTGAGGAAATGTCTTTGGAGCAGCCGCATATGAAATGTTATAAAATAAATATAAATCATATGTGCACTCATCATTCATGATGTGTCCTTCTAGGTGTAAATTTGAGGCCTGCAGTTTTTAAAATGTATTTTTTTAAAGTGGGTGTCCCCGATTAAGAAAAAAAAAAACCTAAGTCAGTGTTAGTGCTTGCTATTACAAATGATTTTGTTTGATTGGTTGTGGCAAAACTAAGTAGGTGTGGTCTATGTTACAAAAAATCCTGGTCACTGAAAGCATTTTAATACTTCACAGTACTGATATTTTAAATATGTATAAACCAAGCAATATCCAGACAAGAAATTTTCAACATTTCAGTTATTCTTCATGTTACAGCGTCTTTTAAATTACTTTGTGATGCATAGGGTTGCCAGAATGAGAATGAATCAAAACCGAAAATCAAGCATGCACAAATAGGCAAGATTTTAATTAACTGGTCAGGGTTGGGGGGGGAGGGGTTAATTAAGGAAAAACTGTTACAGTGGACATTGAAGAAACTGGTTGCATACTAGCAGTCAAATTTCAGTTATCCTGACTGGGTATTTATATTGTCCAGTTGGGACCACAAACTGGACCTACAAATAATTAGAAAACTCGACATTCCAGCCCAAAATCTAGCATCTGGCAACCCAAGTGATACAGGGTACAGCATTACGAACAAAATGTAAATTACATTAATAATCACATTGGGTGGGGTTCATTTAATTTTTTACTGCTAAACCATCTAAAAATCTGATCTTTAATGGCTTGAATGCTAATTCCATAAATTACAGGATTGAACAATGGGGGAAATATGCCCATGTGTAGGGACAGGAATATGCGAGCTTTATGAGGTACATGACTCATGTTGAAACGACTCTGGATGATCTCAAATAAGATTCCCACAGAAAAGTTAATCACAGTTAGTAAGTGTGGCGTGCATGTTCGAATAGCTTTGGCCTGAGATTCCTTAGAAGCAGACAGGCAGATTCTGAGTATTTGTGCATAGGAAAATAATATCATGAGGATCTGAGAAAAAGGTGAAACAAAATTTAACGCCAGTCCAACCAAACTCTGAACATTGGTCCCGAAACAAGACAGTTTAACTAAAGAAAAATTGGCACAATACACCTTTTCAATTATCTTGCCACAAAATGTGCGCTGAGCAGTCATTGTGAATAGAAGGGCAAAGTAAATGAAGGGAATCACCCAGGATAATGTAATAGCTGCATATAGCTTCTTAGGAGACATGAGGAGGTGATAGTGTAATGGGTGACAAATAGCAACATACCGGTCATAGCTCATCGCTGCTAAAATAGTAAATTCAACATTAGCATATGAGTGTATACAATATATTTGTAACAAACAATGAGTCAGAGATATTTCATAATTATGAGACAACAGAAAAACAAGCATAGATGGTAATAATGATGTGCTCCCAAATAGTCCATTCACTGCTAAGCTACATATAAACAAATACATGGGTTCATGCAGACCTCTCTCAATGCATATTACTGTTATTAGTACTGAATTGGCCACTATAATCACAATGTATAAAAGAAGGAAACCTGTGAAGTATAAATATCTATGATCTTCCAGTTCAGTGTATGCTGCCAAAATGAAGGATGTCACTGCTGATACATTTTCCATGGTCCCCTGGATGTAGAATCAGTGCTGTGGAGAAGAATGTGAGGGTTTGTGAAAATGTTTTGACTGAGGACTTACATCCTACAGACACTGAACTAAATCAACTGGTGTTGAAGAAGCCCTTACACTGAAGAGCTTTTCATTTATTTACCGTTTAAATAAGAAGATAATTTGAAACAAGCCCTACATTCTAGTGATAACGAAAGTGACCTGTCATCCAGCAATCAGTCAGATATGGCTGAGGAGTACATGCAAGGCTCATTTTTTATCGCAAACCCAGCTTGGTCAGTTCATTCTCAGAATGTTCATGTGAAAGAACAAAAAACTTTCAATTTTATAATAATGTTAAGTACAAATCCTGTTCTAATTCCACCAATTGTGGTAAGCACTAAAATGTTCATTTATAAGAAGTTATATTAGATTATGTAATGTTGAGAATAGACCGGTCAACTCTAGGTCAGGCTCATGACTAAAATATCTATAAATGTGATTTAATATATCACAGGTATACTGCTCCTTATGTACAGTCCATCAAGGTATTCTAATTTGACATAACAAGAACACAATTTACATTGCATATAATTAAATTATGACTTTTTATGGTTGTTTATTATTAGTATTTCTTTGTATTCATCTTCTTTTCATTATTATTATAAAATTTAAAGCACGCTGTATCACTTAAAAAATACTAGAATGCACGTGATTTACCTTTTTTTGGAAGGGGTCTTTTCCCTTCAGATAAATATTTAAGAGTGCTTGCAGTTCTGTGGTTATGTAGAACTTCTGGATGGCTGAAAGAGATATTTCTTCTTCTGAGTCTTTTATAATAACAGAACCATGTAAAAATACACACCAGCGTGTGACGTTACAGCTCAGACCAATCAATGCCTGTGAGGTATCTGTCGTATCCCCTTATCGCATTAAGCTGAGAGTTGTTTTTATACAAAGATGTTATATTAAACCACAATGACCACTTCTTCCACTTTGAAATTATGGGCCCAGTTTTTAAAAACATATCTGGAATGACAACAGCAGTCAGATTGGATTCACATATGAAAATAAATTAGACTCTGATCACAAAGATTGGTATTTAGATTAAGTGACCCAATCCTATCATAAATGAAGCTTATCTGTTTTTGCATTCATCAAACTGCAGGGGAGAGGATGTGCTTACGATCGTAAACCTGGAGGGAGGAGGAATAATTAATACTAGGTTATTACGTTAGATAATGGCATTGGCTGTGGTGTTTATGTTACGGCTATATGTTACCGCTTTCAGGAATATAGCCTATTAGCAATCTTTTGTAGAGGGTTTCATAGCGCTTTCTATTTCAGGCCTTAACTTATGAATAGCCTACTGCTTGCACAACAGACGATGATTTACACAATTGAATCGATCAATGTTTTCTTTTTATTTCAAGACCACATTAGCGGCTAAAAATTTTGTCACAAAGGAAGTACACTGTGTACCATGATGTGTCCCTTGGTGTCTCCAAATCTATCCCAAAATGTCTAAATTGTTGATTGCTCTAAACAATCATATATTTCACTACAAATCAACTGTTTTGACTCATGAAATTCACTATTGCACCATTTTCACTAGGGAATTACTATATTTTCATCAGTATATGGTTCAAAGATTTCTAGTCCAGAAACCCATCCAAAATCTCCCCAAAATGAATTAAATGTGTTTTGTCCATTATACATCATATGTCTTTTTTAATGGTTTCAGAATGGTTTAATGAAACATTGCAAAAAGAATGCAAAACATTGTGCCACATATTATGGTACACATACCTAAATATGTAATATTTTCATGTAATCATTCTTGAATGGTTTTTGGTGCTCTACAATATGTAATCTTTTGTTGAAGGGGAATGAATGGTATTTAATATTTTTTCACATTTAGGTCGAAAGTAGAGGAATGTGTACAGCATTTACACCCTTAAAATTCATTTTCAATTAAATGACTAAATTTAAAAAGCACACCCCAGCCTATGTTGGGGGGGATTTCGAGCCGGGCTTGACACGGTGTTACATATTATCCAGCCTTTAGGTCATGTGAGCACTAGGAACAATTTTGTTAGGAAAACAGCAAGCACTGTTTGGGCTGAATGGCCTGTTCTCATCATCATGTTATGTTATGTCAAGTTTAGCCCTGTGGTTTTGCCATTGATTCTACCAACCACTACTACTACTTAATTAAAAACCTTACAAATGCAGCACCTACTATTTTACTGCTACAGCTATTTTTCCCGGCCTCCTTCTGCAATAAACTGACTCCACCATACCACCACTCACCTCTCGGGTCTGGGTGCGAGAGCTGTCCCCATTTAGGCTATAACACAGGCTGTATTATTTTATTACATAACGCAGTGTCCCCATCTGAGCCCCTAAGTCCCCCACCCCTGCCTTTTTTGTTGTGATAGGTGGTTGCTGGAATGTGTTTTTGAGTGGGTCACACGTAATTAGAGTCTGATGCGTTGTTGGTTGATGATTGACAAGCTAGAAAATAGAGAGTGAACTGAACAAGCAAACGGTGTATTGATATAACAATAAAAGTGGCATGGAGTGAGTTCTTCTTCTTTAAAGCAGAACGTAGACCGTTATCTCTGAAACTATATACAGTACCGACAGGGTTAAAAGCTTTAAATAAAGAGTACATTTGTACCAATGGTTACCAGTTTGTACCTATGGGACTGAGTAAACATAAAAGACATAATTATTCTGAAAAACAACAAAGGAATCCAAAAGTCATTTTGTATTTTCTTTTTTCTGTAGTGACTGCACATACTTTTAATACTGGATGAAACCAGATATCTCTTTCCAGTCGCACTCCATGATGAATACAACACCAGGATAAAGTTTGGAGTGGATTTAACAAAACTGCCTGGATGAATTGGGGGGAAAAACCCTCACAAACCTGAAATAATATTAGCAGAATGATCAATAAAACTCCAGAAAATGAACTATCCATTTAAACTGTTCTGATTACTCATTGCTCAAATGAATTTACATAAAAACGAAATTATTTCATCATCACCTAGAGTTGAGAGAATTTACTTTTTCTTTAGCGAGAAACAACTTGAAAATCTGAACTCTTATGGTGTGAATGCTCATTCCATAAATGACAGGATTAAGCAATGGTGGAATTATCAGAAAGTAAAAAGACAGGAATATGCGAGCTTTATGTGAGATGTTACTCATGTTAAATGAACTCTCCAGAAGCTCAAATAAGACTCCCACAGAATAGTTCATCACAGTCACTAAGTGTGGGGTGCATGTTTGAAGAGCTTTGATTTGAGATTCCTTAGAAGCAAAGAGGCAGATTCTGAGTATCTGTGCGTAGGAAAATAGTATCAGGATAATCGGAAGACCAGGACACACTATAATTAACGCCATTCCAACAATGTTCTCAACACTCGTGTCAAAACAAGACAATTTCTGTAAAAGAAAATTTGAACAATACACTTTTTCTATATGCCTTTCACAGAATGAAAATCGGACAGTTGATAAGGAGAAATACAGGGCAAAGTAAACACAGGGAACAACCCAGGATAATACAATGGCTGCAGTAACCTTTCTAGGGGACATGAGGAGGTGATAGTGTAATGGGTGACAGATAGCAACATAACGGTCATAGCTCATCACTGTTAAAATAGTAAATTCAACTATACCATACAGGACTAAGCAGTATATCTCTAACAGACAATAGGTCAGAGATCTTTCATAATTCTGAGATGACAAATGGCCAAGCACTGATGGTAATAAAACTGTACTACCATACAGGCCATTCACTGCTAAGTTACATATAAACAAATACATAGGTTCATGCAGACCTTTTGCAGTGTAAATTGCCAAAATTAAAACAGAATTGAACAATAATATCAGAATGTATAAAATAAGGAAACACAGGAAGTATAAATATCTATAATCTTCCAGTTCAATGTATGCTGTCATTATGAAGGATGTCACAGCTGATACATTCTCCATGGTCACTTGGATGTAGAGGCAGTGCTGTGGAGAAGAATGTAAGGGTTTGTGAACATATTTGAAAACTGAGAAGTTAAATTCTACCGATACTCAAAGTAAATTAACATACGGTGTTGGTGAAGCATGAACATTTGAGAGTCTTTTTTCATTTATACCGAATTTACATATCAAGATAATTTAAAAACAAGATTTACATTTACGATATCTACAAATGTCTTATTTATGGTTTTTGTAGTGAAATTCAGACAGCAAAGTATCCCCTATAGAAACAGCACTGAATTGATCCAAAGTGTTTGATTGAATTGCATTTACCCTTAAACAGCCGTAGTGTGCTTGGTTGAAGTTCCTTGTAATTGTCCAAGATATTCCTTTAACTTCTATATTTCATGCCTAAAAAATATTCAGTTTCCATTGTTTGCACTTTTTCTAAAAACCTACTATATTTTCTTTGCACAATACATTTCTGCACAATACAGTCAAATGTCATGAAATAAAAAATGTGTCCATATTAATTATGCGGCCATGGAAACAGAACTGATCTTGAATTACCATCGTAATAACAGATTTAAAGCTGGCTGCATTACGTAAAGAATTTTTTAAAAAGACTTATAGAATACCACGATGTACAAGAATGAGAAAGTTAAAAATATTATCAATAAAAAATATTATAAATGATAAAGTTAAAAATATAGAGAACACATACAGTACGCTATCAATCTTCCAAATATTTAATAGTTTCTTCTGAAAGGCTTTTTTTCCTACAGGAGGCTTTCTGAGTCATGCACCATCTGGGTGACTGAATGAGATATTTCTCTGTTTGACTCTTTTATAATGACGTGGCTATGTAAAAATACACACCAGTGTGTGACGTTGCAGCTCAGACCAATCAATGCCTGTGAGTTATCCAACATATTTCCATCTATCATTAAGCCAAGTATTGTTTTTAATAATATGATATTAGATTAAACACCACAATTATCGCTTCCATTTTACCCTACTGGGTCCATTTTTTCAAAACTTTCAATCTGTATCATGATTGTCCAGTTTTTCAAAACATATCTGGAATGACAATAGCAGTCAGATTGGATTCACATATGAAAATAAATTAGACTGATCACAAAGATTGGTATTTAGATTAAGTGATCCAATCCTATCATAAATGAAGCTTATCTGTTTTTGCATTCATCAAACTGCAGGGGAGAGGATGTGCTTACGATCGTAAACCTGAAGGGAGGAGGAATAATTAATACTAGGTTATTACGTTAGATAATGGCATTGGCTGTGGTGTTTATGTTACGGCTATATGTTACCGCTTTCAGGAATATAGCCTATTAGCAATCTTTTGTCGAGGGTTTCATAGCGCTTTCTATTTTAGGCCTTAACTTACCATTTTCGTTTGCTGGACATCATGAGGCCTACTTTACAAAGTGGGAACTTGCTACTGTTTTGTTAAATGAATAGCCTACTGCTTGCACAACAGACGATGATTTACACAATTGAATCGATCAATGTTTTCTTTTTATTTCAAGACCACATTAGCGGCTAAAAATGTTGTCACAAAGGAAGTACACTGTGTCCCTTGGTGTCTCCAAATCTATCCCAAAATGTCTAAATTGTTGATTGCTCTAAACAATCATATATTTCACTACAAATCAACTGTTTTGACTCATGAAATTCACTTTTGCATCATTTTCACTAGGGAATTACTATATTTTCATCAGTATATGGTTCAAAGATTTCTAGTCCAGAAACCCATCCAAAATCTCCCCAAAATGAATTAAATGTGTTTTGTCCATTATACATCATATAATATGTCTATTATAATGGTTTCAGAATGGTTTAATGAAACATTGCAAAAAGAATGCAAAACATTGTGCCACATATTATGGTACACATACCTAAATATGTAATATTTTCATGTAATCATTCTTGAATGGTTTTTGGTGCTCTACAATATGTAATATTTTGATGAAGGGGAATGAATGGTATTTAATATTTTCTCACATTTAGGTCGAAAGTAGAGGAATGTGTACAGCATTTACACCCTTAAAATTCATTTTCAATTAAATGACTAAATTGAAAAAGCACACCCCAGTCTATGTTGGGGGGGATTTCGAGACCGGGCTTGACACGGTGTTACATATTATCCAGCCTGTAGGTCATCTGAGCACTAGGAACAATTTTGTTAGGAAAACAGCAAGCACTGTTTGGGCTGAATGGCCTGTTCTCATCATCATGTTATGTTATGTCAAGTTTAACCCTGTGGTTTTGCCATTGATTCTACCAACCACTACTACTACTTAATTAAAAACCTTACAAATGCAGCACCTACTATTTTACTGCTACAGCTATTTTTCCTGGCCTCCTTCTGCAATAAACTGACTCCACCATACCACCACTCACCTCTCGGGTCTGGGGCGAGAGCTGTCCCCATTTAGGCTATAACACAGGCTGTATTATTTTATTACATAATGCAGTGTCCCCATCTGAGCGCCTAAGTCCCCCACCCCTGCCTTTTTTGTTGTGATAGGTGGTTGTTGGAATGTGTTTTTGAGTGGGTCACACGTAATTAGAGTCTGATGCGTTGTTGGTTGATGATTGACAAGCTAGAAAATAGGGAGTGAACTGAACAAGCAAACGGTGTATTGATATAACAATAAAAGTGGCATGGAGTGAGTTCTTCTTCTTTAAAGCAGAACGTAGACCGTTATCTCTGAAACTATATACAGTACCGACAGGGTTAAAAGCTTTAAATAAAGAGCACATTTGTACCAACGGTTACCAGTTTGTACCTATGGGACTGAGTAAACCTAAAGGACATTATTATTCTGAAAAACAACAAAGGAATCCAAAAGTCATTTTGTATTTTCTGTAGTGACTGCACATACTTTTAATACTGGATGAAACCAGATTTCTCTTTCCAGTCGCACTCCATGATGAATACAACACCAGGATAAAGTTTGGAGTGGATTTAACAAAACTGCCTGGATGGACTGGGGGGAAAAACCCCACAAACCTGAAATAATATTAGCAGAATGATCAATAAAACTCCAGAAAATGAACTATCCATTTAAACTGTTCTGATTACTCATTGCTCAAATGAATTTACATAAAAACGAAATTATTTCATCATCACCTAGAGTTGAGAGAATTTACTTTTTCTTTAGCAAGAAACAACTTGAAAATCTGAACTCTTATGGTGTGAATGCTCATTCCATAAATGACAGGATTAAGCAATGGTGGAATTATCAGAAAGTAAAGAGACAGGAATATGCGAGCTTTATGTGGGATGTTACTCATGTTAAATGAACTCTCCAGAAGCTCAAATAAGACTCCCACAGAATAGTTCATCACAGTCACTAAGTGTGGGGTGCATGTTTGTAGAGCTTTCATTTGAGATTCCTTAGAAGCAAAGAGGCAGATTCTGAGTATTTGTGCGTAGGGAAATAGTATCAGGAAAATCGGAAGACCAGGACACACTATAATTAACGCCATTCCAAAAATGTTCTCAACACTCGTGTCAAAACAAGACAATTTCTGTAAAAGAAAATTTGAACAATACACTTTTTCTATATGCCTTTCACAGAATGACAGTCGGACAGTTGTTAATATGAAATAAAGGGCAAAGTAAACACAGGGAACAACCCAGGATAATACAATGGCTGCAGTAACCTTTCTAGGGGACATGAGGAGGTGATAGTGTAATGGGTGACAGATAGCAACATACCGGTCATAGCTCATCACTGTTAAAATAGTAAATTCAACTATGCCATACAGGAATAAGCAGTATATCTGTAACAGACAATGGGTCAGAGATCTTTCATAATTCTGAGATGACAAATGGCCAAGCATTGATGGTAATAAAACTGTACTACCATACAGTCCATTCACTGCTAAATTACATATAAACAAATACATAGGTTCATGCAGACCTTTTGCAGTGTAAATTGCCAAAATTAAAACAGAATTGAACAATAATATCAGAATGTATAAAATAAGGAAACACAGGAAGTATAAATATCTATAATCTTCCAGTTCAATGTATGCTGTCATTATGAAGGATGTCACAGCTGATACATTCTCCATGGTCACTTGGATGTAGAGTCCGTGCTGTGGAGAAGAATGTAAGGGTTTGTGAACATATTTGAAAACTGAGAAGTTAAATTCTACCGATACTCAAAGTAAATTAACATACGGTGTTGGTGAAGCATGAACATTTGAGAGTCTTTTTTCATTTATACAGAATTTACATATGAAGATAATTTAAAAACAAGATTTACATTTACGATATCTACAAACGTCTTATTTATGGTTTTTGTAGTGAAATTCAGACAGCAAAGTATCCCCTATAGAAACAGCACTGAATTGATCCAAAGTGTTTGATTGAATTGCATTTACCCTTAAACAGCCGTAGTGTGCTTGGTTGAAGTTCCTTGTAATTGTCCAAGATCTTCCTTTAACTTTTATATTTCATGCCTAAAAATGATTCAGTTTCCATTGTTTGCACTTTTTCTAAAAACCTACTATATTTTCTTTGCACAATACATTTCTGCACAATACAGTCAAATGTCATGAAATAAAAAATGTGTCCATATTAATTATGCGGCCATGGAAACAGAACTGATCTTGAATTACCATCGTAATAACAGATTTAAAGCTGGCTACATTACTTAAAGAATTTTTAAAAAAGACTTATAGAATACCACGATGTACAAGAATGAGAAAGTTAAAAATATTATAAATAAAAAATATCATAAATGATGAAGTTAAAAATATAGAGAACACATACAGTACGCTATCAATCTTCCAAATATTTAATAGTTTCTTCTGAAAGGCTTTTTTTCCTACAGGAGGCTTTCTGAGTCATGCACCATCTGGGTGACTGAATGAGATATTTCTCTGTTTGACTCTTTTATAATGACATGGCCATGTAAAAATACACACCAGTGTGTGACGTTGCAGCTCAGACCAATCAATGCCTGTGAGTTATCCAACATATTCCTGCCTATCATTAAGCCAAGTATTGTTTTTAATAATATGATATTATATTAAACGCCACAATTATCGCTTCCATTTTACCCTACTGGGCCCAGTTTTTCAAAACTTGCAATCTGTATCACAATTGTCCAGATAATAAAAATTATTTGTGGATTGACTGAAAATGAGCGGACCCCACAGTTTATCCCTGGATCGGCTGGGTAGGGTCACAAAAAATGACGTTCTGATGAATCGTGGGTGCATGGCAGGTGGATGAGAGGGAAATCAATTTGATTATTTTAAATTAAATTTAAAAATCTTGTCACATCTTTGAAGCTTCGTTTGTTTTCTGGTGTGCTTCATTAGGCAGTGCATGACCAGCTTTTTAAAAATGAATTTTTACAATATGAAAACATAGCCACGGGTCCACACAACAGTCTCGTGTTCACATGTGGAACATCATATTCACTCTCTGCCTTCTTGGCATGAAAGTGAGCTCCAGTAATATCAATAAAGGCAGATATTGTTGTGCTTTCCACGCAGATTCTTTTCCCTCAGCAATAGTGAACCATCATTAGACGAAATCGCATAATGAACGAGAAGTCAAGATCTGCGCCTGCAAAGCAGGCCATAGAGAAAAGGGGTCTGAAACAGTAGCCAATGTCTGGCATGGCCTATATGTGACCTCATTTATGTTTTTGCATGAAGTAGCTTCCATGTAGTTAACTTGGCCTACTTTTATAAAGTAGCTTTAGTTTAGTTGACTACCTTTCTCTTATTGGTAGCTGGGCTGTTGCTTAACTACTTCAAGAGTCAAGTTATTGGCATCTTAGTTAAGTACATTTTCATACTATCTTCCCCAGCATCGTTACAGGCAATAGTCTGCTTTTGTCAATCAGTTTTAAAAGGAACAGTAGGTGAAAGTGGGATGTTAAATTTATACAAACTTGTGAGAATCATTCTTGGCACTTTTTTTTTTTAACAAAATAAGGATGTGGGACTTTCATATGCAATAAATATGTGTTGGCTTGAAATAGCCTATTCTGTGTTTATTATTTTTATTTAGGCTATCTAGTGTTGCCAACTTTTTCTCACGGAAAGTACCTAATGCATTCTGAAAAAAAAATCACTACATAATGTCATATGTCATTTGTATATTTGTGACATCATCAGGTACTCGTTAGCATATGAGCTCTTGACTCCATACCCACAAAGGTACTGAAGGAGCTATTGCTTGTTCGTAGCAAACCAATTCTTAATATAATTAACTCTTCACCATTATCCAGCTATGTTCCCTTTTATGTATCTTTTAAAAAGGTAGAAATCAAGCCACTGCTCAAGAGATCAAATTTGGATCAGACAGACCTGGCTAAGTACAGACCTATTTCAAATCTCCCATTTCTATCAAGGGTTGTTGAGAAATGTGTAGCACAACAACTCTCTTCTTTCCTACAGGATAACAATGTGTATGAGAGGTTTCAGTCTGGTTTTAGGAAGCATCATAGTACTGAGACAGGCTTTGCCCAAGTATTGAACAATCTGTTTCTCTCCCTTGATTGTGGATGTATCTTTGTTCTTGTCCTGCTTGACCTGAGTGCTGCCTTTGATATCATAGACCACCATATCATCCTCCATAGTTTAGAAAAATCAGTTGGTGTCACTTGGTAAGCCCTTCTTTTATTTTTGTTTTGAATCATGATCTAATGCCCCCAGACCAGCCATTGGATAGCTGCATCATCAAAAACTTCTCAAAGTATCTAAAATATCCTTCATTGCACACACTGCCAGGTGGAAAAAAAACCACACACACTAAAACCGCAATAACTCCAGAAAGATTGATAAAACTCCAGAAAGTGAACTATCCGTTTAAACTGTTCTGATTGTGCATTGAGCAAAACTCCAGGACAAATAAGAAAATATCAATAACTGAGACAGAAAATGATTTAATCATCACCTACAGTTGAGATCATTTACTTCTCCTTTACCACTAAACAGTTTGCAAATCTGAACTCTTATGGCTCTAATGCTAATTCCGTAAATGACGGGATTAAACAGCGGGGGGATTATCAGAAAGTAAAGGGACAGGAATAAGCGAGCGTTATAAGGTACATGACTCAAGTCAAACGAATTGTGGATGAGCTCAAATAAGACTCCCACAGAATAGTTAATCACAGCCACTAAGTGCAGGGTGCATGTTTGCAGAGCTTTGATTTGAGGTTCCTTAGAAGCAAAGAGGCAGACTCTGAGTATTTGTGCGTAGGAAAATAGTATCAGGATAATCGGAAGACCAGGACACACTATAAATGACGCCATTCCAACAGTGTTCTCAACACTCCTGTCAAAACAAGACAATTTCTGTAAATGAAAATCTGAACAATACACTTTTTCTATATGCCTTTCACAGAATGACAGTCGGACAGTTGATAAGGAGAAATACAGGGCAAAGTAAACACAGGGAACAACCCAGGATAATACAATGGCTGCAGTAACTTTTCTAGGGGACATGAGGAGGTGATAGTGTAATGGGTAACAGATAGCAACATACCGGTCATAGCTCATCACTGTTAAAATAGTAAATTCAACTATGCCATACAGGACTAAGCAGTATATCTGTAACAGACAATGGGTCAGAGATCTTTCATAATTCTGAGATGACAAATGGCCAAGCATTGATGGTAATAAAACTGTACTACCATACAGTCCATTCACTGCTAAGTTACATATAAACAAATACATAGGTTCATGCAGACCTTTTGCAGTGTAAATTGCCAAAATTAAAACAGAATTGAACAATAATATCAGAATGTATAAAATAAGGAAACACAGGAAGTATAAATATCTATAATCTTCCAGTTCAATGTATGCTGTCATTATGAAGGATGTCACAGCTGATACATTCTCCATGGTCACTTGGATGTAGAGGCAGTGCTGTGGAGAAGAATGTAAGGGTTTGTGAACATATTTGAAAACTGAGAAGTTAAATTCTACCGATACTCAAAGTAAATTAACATACGGTGTTGGTGAAGCATGAACATTTGAGAGTCTTTTTTCATTTATACAGAATTTACATATGAAGATAATTTAAAAACAAGATTTACATTTACGATATCTACAAATGTCTTATTTATGGTTTTTGTAGTGAAATTCAGACAGCAAAGTATCCCCTATAGAAACAGCACTGAATTGATCCAAAGTGTTTGATTGAATTGCATTTACCCTTAAACAGCCGTAGTGTGCTTGGTTGAAGTTCCTTGTAATTGTCCAAGATATTCCTTTAACTTTTATATTTCATGCCTAAAAATGATTCAGTTTCCATTGTTTGCACTTTTTCTACTATATTTTCTTTGCACAATACATTTCTGCACAATACAGTCAAATGTCATGAAATAAAAAATGTGTCCATATTAATTATGCGGCCATGGAAACAGAACTGATCTTGAATTACCATCGTAATAACAGATTTAAAGCTGGCTGCATTACTTAAAGAATTTTTTAAAAAGACTTATAGAATACCACGATGTACAAGAATGAGAAAGTTAAAAATATTATAAATAAAAAATATTATAAATGATAAAGTTAAATATATAGAGAACACATACAGTACGCTATCAATCTTCCAAATATTTAATAGTTTCTTCTGAAAGGCTTTTTTTCCTACAGGAGGCTTTCTGAGTCATACACCATCTGGGTGATTGAATGAGATATTTCTCTGTTTGACTCTTTTATAATGACGTGGCTATGTAAAAATACACACCAGTGTGTGACGTTGCAGCTCAGACCAATCAATGCCTGTGAGTTATCCAACATATTCCTGCCTATCATTAAGCCAAGTATTGTTTTTAATAATATGATATTATATTAAACGCCACAATTATCACTTCCATTTTACCCTACTGGGCCCAGTTTTTCAAAACTTGCAATCTGTATCACAATTGTCCAGATAATAAAAATTATTTGTGGATTGACTGAAAATGAGCGGACCCCACAGTTTATCCCTGGATCGGCTGGGTAGGGTCACAAAAAATGACGTTCTGATGAATCGTGGGTGCATGGCAGGTGGATGAGAGGGAAATCAATTTGATTATTTTAAATTAAATTTAAAAATCTTGTCACATCTTTGAAGCTTCGTTTGTTTTCTGGTGTGCTTCATTAGGCAGTGCATGACCAGCTTTTTAAAAATGAATTTTTACAATATGAAAACATAGCCATGGGTCCACACAACAGTCTCGTGTTCACATGTGGAACATCATATTCACTCTCTGCCTTCTTGGCATGAAAGTGAGCTCCAGTAATATCAATAAAGGCAGATATTGTTGTGCTTTCCACGCAGATTCTTTTCCCTCAGCAATAGTGAACCATCATTAGACGAAATCACATAATGAACGAGAAGTCAAGATCTGCGTCTGCAAAGCAGGCCATAGAGAAAAGGGGTCTGAAACAGTAGCCAATGTCTGGCATGGCCTATATGTGACCTCATTTATGTTTTTGCATGAAGTAGCTTCCATGTAGTTAACTTGGCCTACTTTTATAAAGTAGCTTTAGTTTAGTTGACTACCTTTCTCTTATTGGTAGCTGGGCTGTTGCTTAACTACTTCCAGAGTCAAGTTATTGGCATCTTAGTTAAGTACATTTTCATACTATCTTCCCCAGCATCGTTACAGGCAATAGTCTGCTTTTGTCAATCAGTTTTAAAAGGAACAGTAGGTGAAAGTGGGATGTTAAATTTATACAAACTTGTGAGAATCATTCTTGGCACTTTTTTTTTTTAACAAAATAAGGATGTGGGACTTTCATATGCAATAAATATGTGTTGGCTTGAAATAGCCTATTCTGTGTTTATTATTTTTATTTAGGCTATCTAGTGTTGCCAACTTTTTCTCACGGAAAGTACCTAATGCATTCTGAAAAAAAAATCACTACATAATGTCATATGTCATTTGTATATTTGTGACATCATCAGGTACTCGTTAGCATATGAGCTCTTGACTCCATACCCACAAAGGTACTGAAGGAGCTATTGCTTGTTCGTAGCAAACCAATTCTTAATATAATTAACTCTTCACCGTTATCCAGCTATGTTCCCTTTTATGTATCTTTTAAAAAGGTAGAAATCAAGCCACTGCTCAAGAGATCAAATTTGGATCAGACAGACCTGGCTAAGTACAGACCTATTTCAAATCTCCCATTTCTATCAAGGGTTGTTGAGAAATGTGTAGCACAACAACTCTCTTCTTTCCTACAGGATAACAATGTGTATGAGAGGTTTCAGTCTGGTTTTAGGAAGCATCATAGTACTGAGACAGGCTTTGCCCAAGTATTGAACAATCTGTTTCTCTCCCTTGATTGTGGATGTATCTTTGTTCTTGTCCTGCTTGACCTGAGTGCTGCCTTTGATATCATAGACCACCATATCATCCTCCATAGTTTAGAAAAATCAGTTGGTGTCACTTGGTAAGCCCTTCTTTTATTTTTGTTTTGAATCATGATCTAATGCCCCCAGACCAGCCATTGGATAGCTGCATCATCAAAAACTTCTCAAAGTATCTAAAATATCCTTCATTGCACACACTGCCAGGTGGAAAAAAAACCACACACACTAAAACCGCAATAACTCCAGAAAGATTGATAAAACTCCAGAAAGTGAACTATCCGTTTAAACTGTTCTGATTGTGCATTTCGCAAAACTCCAGGACAAATAAGAAAATATCAATAACTGAGACAGAAAATGATTTAATCATCACCTACAGTTGAGATCATTTACTTCTCCTTTACCACTAAACAGTTTGCAAATCTGAACTCTTATGGCTCTAATGCTAATTCCGTAAATGACGGGATTAAACAGCGGGGGGATTATCAGAAAGTAAAGGGACAGGAATAAGCGAGCGTTATAAGGTACATGACTCAAGTCAAACGAATTGTGGATGAGCTCAAATAAGACTCCCACAGAATAGTTAATCACAGCCACTAAGTGCAGGGTGCATGTTTGCAGAGCTTTGATTTGAGGTTCCTTAGAAGCAAAGAGGCAGACTCTGAGTATTTGTGCGTAGGAAAATAGTATCAGGATAATCGGAAGACCAGGACACACTATAAATGACGCCATTCCAACAGTGTTCTCAACACTCCTGTCAAAACAAGACAATTTCTGTAAATGAAAATCTGAACAATACACTTTTTCTATATGCCTTTCACAGAATGACAGTCGGACAGTTGATAAGGAGAAATACAGGGCAAAGTAAACACAGGGAACAACCCAGGATAATACAATGGCTGCAGAAACCTTTCTAGGGGACATGAGGAGGTGATAGTGTAATGGGTAACAGATAGCAACATACCGGTCATAGCTCATCACTGTTAAAATAGTAAATTCAACTATGCCATACAGGACTAAGCAGTATATCTGTAACAGACAATGGGTCAGAGATCTTTCATAATTCTGAGATGACAAATGGCCAAGCATTGATGGTAATAAAACTGTACTACCATACAGTCCATTCACTGCTAAGTTACATATAAACAAATACATAGGTTCATGCAGACCTTTTGCAGTGTAAATTGCCAAAATTAAAACAGAATTGAACAATAATATCAGAATGTATAAAATAAGGAAACACAGGAAGTATAAATATCTATAATCTTCCAGTTCAATGTATGCTGTCATTATGAAGGATGTCACAGCTGATACATTCTCCATGGTCACTTGGATGTAGAGGCAGTGCTGTGGAGAAGAATGTAAGGGTTTGTGAACATATTTGAAAACTGAGAAGTTAAATTCTACCGATACTCAAAGTAAATTAACATACGGTGTTGGTGAAGCATGAACATTTGAGAGTCTTTTTTCATTTATACAGAATTTACATATGAAGATAATTTAAAAACAAGATTTACATTTACGATATCTACAAATGTCTTATTTATGGTTTTTGTAGTGAAATTCAGACAGCAAAGTATCCCCTATAGAAACAGCACTGAATTGATCCAAAGTGTTTGATTGAATTGCATTTACCCTTAAACAGCCGTAGTGTGCTTGGTTGAAGTTCCTTGTAATTGTCCAAGATATTCCTTTAACTTTTATATTTCATGCCTAAAAATGATTCAGTTTCCATTGTTTGCACTTTTTCTACTATATTTTCTTTGCACAATACATTTCTGCACAATACAGTCAAATGTCATGAAATAAAAAATGTGTCCATATTAATTATGCGGCCATGGAAACAGAACTGATCTTGAATTACCATCGTAATAACAGATTTAAAGCTGGCTGCATTACTTACAGAATTTTTTAAAAAGACTTCTAGAATACCACGATGTACAAGAATGAGCAAGTTAAAAATATTATAAATAAAAAATATCATAAATGATAAAGTTAAAAATATAGAGAACACATACAGTACGCTATCAATCTTCCAAATATTTAATAGTTTCTTCTGAAAGGCTTTTTTCCTACAGGAGGCTTTCTGAGTCATACACCATCTGGGTGACTGAATGAGATATTTCTCTGTTTGACTCTTTTATAATGACATGGCTATGTAAAAATACACACCAGTGTGTGACGTTGCAGCTCAGACCAATCAATGCCTGTGAGTTATCCAACATATTCCTGCCTATCATTAAGCCAAGTATTGTTTTTAATAATATGATATTATATTAAACGCCACAATTATCACTTCCATTTTACCCTACTGGGCCCAGTTTTTCAAAACTTGCAATCTGTATCACAATTGTCCAGATAATAAAAATTATTTGTGGATTGACTGAAAATGAGCGGACCCCACAGTTTATCCCTGGATCGGCTGGGTAGGGTCACAAAAAATGACGTTCTGATGAATCGTGGGTGCATGGCAGGTGGATGAGAGGGAAATCAATTTGATTATTTTAAATTAAATTAAAAAATCTTGTCACATCTTTGAAGCTTCGTTTGTTTTCTGGTGTGCTTCATTAGGCAGTGCATGACCAGCTTTTTAAAAATGAATTTTTACAATATGAAAACATAGCCACGGGTCCACACAACAGTCTCGTGTTCACATGTGGAACATCATATTCACTCTCTGCCTTCTTGGCATGAAAGTGAGCTCCAGTAATATCAATAAAGGCAGATATTGTTGTGCTTTCCACGCAGATTCTTTTCCCTCAGCAATAGTGAACCATCATTAGACGAAATCACATAATGAACGAGAAGTCAAGATCTGCATCTGCAAAGCAGGCCATAGAGAAAAGGGGTCTGAAACAGTAGCCAATGTCTGGCATGGCCTATATGTGACCTCATTTATGTTTTTGCATGAAGTAGCTTCCATGTAGTTAACTTGGCCTACTTTTATAAAGTAGCTTTAGTTTAGTTGACTACCTTTCTCTTATTGGTAGCTGGGCTGTTGCTTAACTACTTCCAGAGTCAAGTTATTGGCAGCTTAGTTAGCTACATTTTCATACTATCTTCCCCAGCATCGTTACAGGCAATAGTCTGATTTTGTCAATCAGTTTTGAAAGGAACAGTAGGTGAAAATGGGAAGTTAAATTTATACAAACTTGTGAGAATCATTCTTGGCACTTTTTTTTTTTTAACAAAATAAGGATGCGGGACTTTCATATGCAATAAATATGTATTGGCTTGAAATAGCCTATTCTGTGTTTATTATTTTTATTTAGGCTATCTAGTGTTGCCAACTTTTTCTCACGGAAAGTACCTAATGCATTCTGAAAAAAAAAGTCACTACATAATGTCATATGTCATTTGTATATTTGTGACATCATCAGGTACTCATTAGCATATGAGCTCTTGACTCCATACCCACAAAGGTACTGAAGGAGCTATTGCTTGTTCGTAGCAAACCAATTCTTAATATAATTAACTCTTCACCGTTATCCAGCTACGTTCCCTTTAATGTATCTTTTAAAAAGGTAGAAATCAAGCCACTGCTCAAGAGATCAAATTTGGATCAGACAGACCTGGCTAAGTACAGACCTATTTCAAATCTCCCATTTCTATCAAAAGTTGTTGAGAAATGTGTAGCACAACAACTCTCTTCTTTCCTACAGGATAACAATGTGTACGAGAGGTTTCAGTCTGGTTTTAGGAAGCATCATAGTACTGAGACAGGATTTGCCCAAGTATTGAACAATCTGTTTCTCTCCCTTGATTGTGGATGTAGCTTTGTTCTTGTCCTGCTTGACCTGAGTGCTGCCTTTGATATCATAGACCACCATATCATCCTCCATAGTTTAGAAAAATCAGTTGGTGTCACTTGGTAAGCCCTTCTTTTATTTTTGTTTTGAATCATGATCAAATGCCCCCAGACCAGCCATTGGATAGCTGCATCATCAAAAACTTCTCAAAGTATCTAAAATATCCTTCATTGCACACACTGCCAGGTGGAAAAAAAACACACACACTAAAACCGCAATAACTCCAGAAAGATTGATAAAACTCCAGAAAGTGAACTATCCGTTTAAACTGTTCTGATTGTGCATTTCGCAAAACTCCAGGACAAATAAGAAAATATCAATAACTGAGACAGAAAATGATTTAATCATCACCTACAGTTGAGATCATTTACTTCTCCTTTACCACTAAACAGTTTGCAAATCTGAACTCTTATGGCTCTAATGCTAATTCCGTAAATGACGGGATTAAACAGCGGGGGAATTATCAGAAAGTAAAGGGACAGGAATAAGCGAGCATTATAAGGTACTTGACTCAAGTCAAACAAAGTGTGGATGAGCTCAAATAAGACTCCCACAGAATAGTTAATCACAGTCACTAAGTGCAGGGTGCATGTTTGCAGAGCTTTGATTTGAGGTTCCTGAGAAGCAAAGAGGCAGACTCTGAGTATTTGTGCATAGGAAAACAGTATCAGGGCAATCTGAGGACCAGGACAAACAATAATTAACGCCATTCCAACAATGGTCTCAACACCTGTGTCAAAACAAGACATTTTCTGTAAATGAAAATTGGAACAATAAGCTTCTTTTAAATGCTTTTCGCAGAATGAAAGTCTGGCAGTTGTTATCATATTAAGGGCAAAGTAAACACAGGGAACAACCCAGGACAATACAATGGCTGCAGTAACCTTTCTAGGGGACATGAGGAGGTGATAGTGTAATGGGTGACAGACAGCAACATAACGGTCATAGCTCATCACTGCTAAAATAGTGAATTCAACTATACCATACGAAAATAAACCGTATACCTGTAACAGACAATGGTTCAGAGATATTTCATGGTTCTGAGATAGCAAATGGCCAAGCATAAATGGTAGTAAAACTGTACTGCCGTACAGTCCATTCACTGCTAAGTTACATATAAACAAGTACATGGGTTCATGCAGCCCTCTTTCCTTGTAAATTACCAAAATTACAACAAAATTGACCAATAATACCAGAATGTATAAAATAAGGAAACATATGAAGTATAAATATCTGTGATCTTCCAGTTCAGTGTAGGCCGTCAGTATGATGGACGTCACTGCTGATACATTCTCCATGGTCACCTGGATGTAGAGTCAGTGCTGTGGAGAAGAATGTGAGGGTTTGTGAACATGTTTTAAAACTGAGGACTTACATCCTATGTAATATGGTGTTGGAGAAGCATGAACATTTTAGAAGTTCTTCATTTACATAGAATTTATATAGGAAAGCAATTTAAAGACAAAATTTACATTGACAAGATTTACAGACCTCTTATTTCCGATTTCTGTATTGAGATTCGGACAGCAAAGTGTCGTCTGTGTTTTTGGTTGAATTCCCTCGTAAGCGTCCCCGTAGGTACTTCCTTTAACTTTTATATTTCAGACCTGAAAATGGTTTCATTTCCATTGTTTGCACTTTTCCCAGGACCTGCTATATTATATTTTCTTTGCACATTACATTTCTATACCGTCAAATGTGATGAAATTCAGAAATTGTCCATATGAAACATTATGAGCCCACTGAAACAGAACTGCTGTTTAGATCCCTTAGAAGAGAAGTCATGTTCACGTGCGACACGAGTAACATGGGCACAAACTTTTGACCAATCTTTTTTAGTAAAGCTGGTTGTATAACAGAGTGTAAAACCAGCTTATAATATATTATTTAAAAAAAACTGGGAGCAATTATCATCTGCTTTTAAATACAATTTCCCCAAATAATCTGAAATATCCTCAAATATCACACTTATGCTGATACTAATTGTCAAGGTACACAAATTTGACCATATATACCATTTTAATAATGATATTCTTCATTAACTTAATTAAATATTAAATTATCTTTATCCATTCTGATAATCATATACCTGCAACCGATTTGAAGCAGGCTGCATTATTCAAAGACTGATGAAATACCACTGATGCACAAAAAAAGTACATTAAAAATGTTATAAAGAATATTTAAAGTTTTTAAATAAAGTCAAATTTTATATAAATGAAGTTTAAAATATAGAGAGCACATACAGTAAAAAAATCTGTCAAATAATTGTTTCTTTCAAAAGGCCTTTTTCCTGAAAGCTTTGAGATCTTACAGTTCTGCTGTCAAATGCCGCATCTGAATAACTGAAAGGGACATTTCTATCTGAGACCCTTTTATAATGACATGACCATGTAAAAATACACACCAACATGTGACGTTACAGCTCAGACCAATCAACACCTGTGAGGTATCCCAACATATTCCCATTTCTCATTAAGCCAAGTGTTGTTTTTAATACTATGATATTATATTATATCTATATGTAACACCCAATGGTTGCTTCTATTTTACAGTCATGAGCCCAGTTTTTCAAAGCTTATAATGTTGATCACAATTGTCACGATAATAGTGCTGTGCAGGTTGAATGAATATCAGTGGACCTCCTAGTTTATTTGTCAATCGGGTAAAATAAATGAGATTGTTTTAAATAAATAAATAAATATATTGTTACATCTTTGAAGCTTCATGTTTTTTCAGAAATGCCTCATTAGGCAGTGTTTCAGAGTAGCGGAACTACAGGTAACAGAGCTGCCACAAGCTACACTACATTTGCCAGTATCAGGTGGTAGCTTAAAGGGGAACTGCACCCAAAAAATATATTTTCCCCATTATTCTATAAGCCCGTTGTGTAAATGTTTTTATTATCAGCTGTTTTCTACATTCCTTTGAAAGAGCAATTCCTTTGGAACTTTTATTTCCAATAAATGTTTGTGGCTTGGATTTTTTTTTTTTTTTTGTATTTTTCTTAAACATGTCAGCTATTTACGCCCATATCCCATTGAGAAATAATGATTTTATCCCGGTGCAGATTTACGAATTGGATTAAATCATTAGGTCGGGTGGTTAGTGGTGGGTGTTTGATGATAATGTGCAGATTAATGTGATTAATCTGATTAATCAGACCTAACCAGTGTATCACTGACCAGATAATGAAATCCCCATTTTTGCAATCCAGGATCAAACTGAACCTACAGTTTTTTTTGCCAGTTTTTCAAAACGGATAAAGGATAATTCTGACCAAGTTACCACAAGGGAAATATTTTAAAATCCATCTATCCATAAATCTGTTTCTATCTGTTGGGCCAAATAATAACAGCATGCTTGTTCAGGGAAACATGAAATCAGGATAGACAGTATACTGTGGCACATACAGTGGGTTTTGTGACATACTCCATCTCCAGTGACCCTAAAAAATGCTCCACTTGCATAGAACCACAAAGCAATCTGGACTCATTCCTCTACAGTCAAGGAAGAACTTCTTACGGCATTTTTTACAGGTGCCTAAGACTTTTCCACAGTACTGTATATACATATATATATATATATATATATATATATATATATATATATACACACACACATACGCACATATACATACATATGTACATATGTGTCATCTCTCAATATTTCATTTAAAACTGAAGAAGTTTCAATTTCATTTTTGCATTTTCACCCATATATGTATTTATGGCACTTGATTTCTACATAAATTATGAATAATAATCTAATCTAAGTTTTGTAAATGGTACAGGTGTGTCACATGCAGCCTTTCTGGGTGTGCAGTGTTGGTTGCCGCATGGAGAGAGAGAGGGAGCACCCACACCAACATGAAATTAAACAAATCAAACACCTTCACCCTTCCACCTCACGGGTTCCAGGCAAAAAACAATGAACTAAAAACAACAAACTAAAATGACAAAGGTAAAAAGAAGCAAAAATGAGCGACAGTTTTTCAGCTGGCTGCTTGTAGCTGGCCAGCTTGTCATGTGACCAGCTCCTCCAGCTTTTTAGCAGCAGTTTAATTTCTTTTTGTGCTCAGAAAAATTAAACTCAAAGACTCACTCTCTCGGTGTGTGGTCCCGGTCTGGGCCGTGTACCGTGAAGAAGAACACACCTTTAAGTACCAGGGCTGGTTAGCTAATAACATAACATAACATAAAATAATTAAGATCCATCAATGAGGTCACTGGGGTGAAAAAAACCAAAAAAGACAAAACACCATAAGGAAGAGACAGACACACATGTCTTCCAGATGAAATTAATGAAAAATTATACTTCACAATACAGATATTTATTTAACCATCCAGACAAGATATTTTCAATATTATAATATTTATAATATTACATCACCTGTTACGTTACTTGGTGAAACAAGGTACAGCCTTACTAAGTATATTTAAACAACAGAGACAGAAAGTGTTTTCATTATCACCTTGAGCGTGGTTCACTTATTTATTTTTTACCACCGAACAATTTGAAAATCTGAACTCTAATGGCCTGAATACTAATTCCATAAATGACAGGATTAAACAGTGGAGGAATTATCAGATAGTAAAGGGACATGAATATGCGAGCTTTGTATGGTACATGACTCATGTTGAAACGGCCCTGGATGACGTCAAAAAAGCATCCAAGAGAATAGTTTATCACAGTCAGTAAGTGTGGGGTGCACGTTTGAATAGCTTTGGTTTGAGATTCCTTAGAAGCGAACAGGCAGATTCTGAGTATTTGTGCATAGGAAAACAGTATCATGACGATCTGAGAACAGGGTGAAACAAAAATTGATGCCAGTCCAACAATGTTCTGAATGGTCGTATCAAAACAAGACAGTTTAAATAAAGAAAAATTGCTACAATGCGTTCTTTCTATGATCCTGCCACAAAATGTACCCCGTACTGTGAATATGAAAAGAAGGGCATTGTAAATGAAGGGAATCACCCAGGATAATTCAATCGCTGCATATACCTTTTTAGGAGACATAAGAACATGATAGTGTAACGGGTGACAAATAGCAACATACCGGTCATAGCTCATCACTGCTAAAATAGTAAATTCAACTATAGCATATGAGTGTAAACAATATATCTGTAATTGACAATTGGTCAGAGATACTTCATAATGGTGAGATAACAAAAGGACAAGCATAGATGGTAATAAAGATGTACTTCCGTACACTCCATTCACGGCTAAGTTACATATAAACAAATACATGGGCTCATGCAGACCTCTCTCAATGTATATTACTGTTATTAGTACTGAATTGCCCACTATAATCATAATATATAAAAGAAGGAAACATATGAAGTATAAATATCTGTGATCTTCCAGTTCAGTGTAGGCCGTCATTATGAAGGACGTCACTGCTGATACATTCTCCATGGTCACCCGGATGTAGAGTCAGTACTGTGGAGAAGAATGTGAGGGTTTGTCAATGTCATATCTTAAGATTGAGAACCTACATTCTGCTGAAACTTCATTAAACTAACATACTGTATAGGTGAAGCACTTAGAGTTATTTAAAGTAAATTCATCAATGTGTGATGTTACAGCTCAGATAATAACCATCATAATAATGGATTTTAAAAAGCCTGCGTCACTTACAGAATAAAAGAAAGCACCTCTATACGATGCATTTTATGTACATGACTGAAAAGGTTTATGAAAATATACAGAGGATACATACACTATAACTATATTTAGGTAATTACCTGTTTCCTTCAAAATGTTTTTTTGCCTTCGGAGAAAAGCAAAAGTCTTTACAGTTCTGTCGTTATGCACCACATCTGGATGACTGAGAGATATATTTCTACCTTTGAGTCTTTTATAATGACACAACCATGTAACAATACACACCAGTGTGTGACGTTACAGCTCAGACCAATCAATACCTGTGAGGTATCCAACATATTCCCATCTCTCATTAAGATTGGTCTTGTTTTTGAAACTGTTTAGAAAAGCTACATGCGTCCATGAGAAAAGGCTGTTGTGGTGCTAAACCCCAATAAAAATGACTTTGGATTTTCATCTTGGTGATGTCTGAGATGGAAAACAAAAAACAAACAATGAAATACAGATGGGCGACAAATTAAAGAAAAAACCAACATAAAGTTTCTTAGTAAGGTGTTGGGCTACCATGAGCCGACAGAACAGCTTATGTGCGCCTTGGCATAGATCTGCAAGTCTCTAGAGCTCTACTGGAGGGAAGGAACACCATTCTTCCAAAAGATACTTCCATTACTCATTTGGTGTTTTGATGCTGGTGGTGAAGAGTGCTATCTAACACGTCGATCCAAATTCTCCCATAAATGTCCAATTGGGTTTAGATCTGGTGACTGCGAAGGCCATAGCTTATGATTCACATCATTTTCATACTCATCAAACCATTCAGTGACACCCCATGCCCTGTGGATTGGGGCATTGTCATCCTGGAAGAGACCACTCCAATCAGAATATAAATGATTCATCATAGGATAAAGGTTATCACTCAGAATGACTTTTGCAGTGACCCTTCCCTCTAAGGGGACAAGTGGACCCAAACCATGCCAAAAAAGTGCCCTCCACAGCATAAACACAGCCAGTTGGAACGTGCCCATCGCATTGTATACTACCGCAAAGGACGCACTCGTATATCCAAGCTCAACCATCCCTCTTAGCTCCTCACTCCTCACTCCTTCAATGAGCATTTAACAGGTTGGAATGTCCTTGAAGCTGGCGGACCTCGATTTATTTCTGGGTCAGGCAAGGACCAAGGAGACAAGGACGCATAAAATAAACCACTGGAATGGCACGTAATACAAATGTTTTGTTAAAATAAATTCGGCAAGTAGCCTACATTTGCCGCACAAGTGCACTGTTTTTTTTTTTTTTGCTGGTTTTAGGTTAAACATACTCATGCAGAGAAAAGAATAGGCATAATTCCCCTGTTGCATTCAACCACATGTTTTCTCAAATAAACATGATTGGAGCAGGATAAGGAAACAAAAACACTTAAATCAAACTGCATTCAAAATACAAGTTTCGTTAGGTCGTCTGTCCATTATAGGTTACTGTAGAAGTCAAGAAAGAGGATTTATAGCTGGAGATCTACCATTCTGTAGCTTTTCATTTCAATCCTAATTTGGTACACCTGATTCAGCTAATTGGTAGCTCAATGGGATCTCTAAGCTGCTGGATGAGATGTGCTTTAGGGTTGGAGTGTAAACCTACAGGACGGTAGATCTCCAGGAACAGGGATGGGCAGCACTCCTCTTGCTGTTGAATGAGGTGTGCTTTGTTAGTGTTGAAATAAAAACCCACAGGATAGATCTCCAGGAACAGGAGATATATATATATATATAGGTTTATATACATATAATATTAAATAAAACTGAAATGCATTTGTAAAAATAGCACCAAAATACAGTTACTCATAATTTCCAAAATGATACATACAGGGGAACTTAAATCAAATCAATTTAATTTGTTTTTTTGCTTTTTACAAAGAACCATCACAAAGAAGCTTTTCAGAATGACAGAAAGAAAAATGGGCAAAAATCAGGCCTGAAAAAAACCCCAAAAAAACTTCCCGGTGTAAGAAAAACAGTGAAACGGTGGTGAAAAAAAAAACTAGAGTGACTGAAAGTGTAGGCGTATTGAACGTAACCCAGCTATGACATCACCGACTGATTACAGCCAATGGGTTTACACGGGTCAGTCCTTTATAAAAAAAAGATTCCATTCTGCAAGTGTGTTGTCTGCAGAACAGCAGCACAATTAGTGCTACAAGCTACAACAAGTAAAAGATTTATAATTTTAAAAGAGGCCAATACTGAATAAAATATCTGCTCGGTATGTATGCATTTTATATTTTTGCTCAAATGTTTGCTTCTCTTTAAATGTCTTTTTAAAGCATAAATATTATTATTATTATTATTATTAAAGTTAGTATGAGTAGGAATAGACTAATATTATAATTATTTTGCTGCTGTGATTTTGAATGCTTTACTTGCCCTGTTAATTGCTCTAATAGCCCAGCAAATACAGCATTACTGATAATGCTATTATAAAACCACCCTAGTGATCATAATGCAATGGATTTGTGCAAAAGTGGCAGTTAGCAAAGCCTGGCTTCATTACTATGGCTAGCATGGTTTTATTCCAGTTGCACATTCACGGTCAGCTGGACAAGCTGCAAGCTGCACTTCAAATGTTTTTTCAGCTGGGAGCTAGATTTTTTCAACAATGGTCAGTTCAGAATTTTTACAAACTTACAGATTGAATGTGGGTAGCCCAGTCAACAAATAAACGCATAAAACTTGAACAGTTTAGATTAATCTGAATGGATCAGTTATTCTGTGAGAAAAGACTATATTTACATACTTTCAAATACCCCTTGCCCATACTGGCATAAGGTAAAATAACAGTAAAATCCCTGCTTTATTTTGCTGAGAAATCGTGCAGTGTCTATGCCTATCAGCACTGTATGCCAGTGTCTCTACATCTATGCTTTCTTTTGAAGGAAAAACAACACTAACATCAGACATAAAATCAGCTCTTTGTAGTCCGTCATGTTTGAATCCATGTAAAAAAAAAAGCCTGTGAAACTAAAAATGTGTTGCAATGTTGATGACTTCAGTCTTCTGTATGTCCAGGGTTCCAAAAGGCCATTGTAGTATAATTTAAAAGCCCAATCGAGCCGCCCATACCAGCACTGATCTATTTGGTCAAATTCGGCTGGGCCAGTCAACGTGGCATTGCAAAAGGGGAAAATTCGGGCAAAGGATGGAAGAATATGTGTAGCCAATCATATGCTCTGGTCAGATCACCAATTGCAGATATAATTTTTTGTGGGAATTTGATCAGGACAGATATAGTGCCATGTGATGCTTAACCCCTTTGCGCAGTAAGGCTGTATATTTATTCTATGTTTAGTCACACAAATTGAATGTAGAATTACACCAGGTACAATGGTACAGAAGAATTCATCTTGTTTATTTTTCTATTCAGTGAGCAGCATTTTTCTCCACTGTACTGGGATACCTTTGGGCTACTGTTGGCTTTATCTTATTGCTATGACATAATACAAAATTTTGGTGGTGAATTGATATTTTTATGAACTCCCAGATGGACGCTATTGTCCAATGGCTCGTGCTTAGCAGGGTATAGTTGCAGATGAGCCTGCAGGGAGGGGGGTGCTTGTTAAATGGACGACCAGAGCGACAATGGTGGCACTCAGAAATTCCGTATTTAACACAGTTGTCCTGTATCGTCTTCTAATAAAGCTGGAATACAGACCGTGTTGTCTCCACTCATAGTTTGATAGCAGGAGCACTGAATGTCACAGTTTAGCAGTCTCAGGACACTGGTGTCCTGGCCACTAGAGGGCGTGCACAAAGGGGTTACTGACAACAGTGAGTTGGGACTTCAGTCTCATGCCTCATATGAGAAATTGGTGCAACAAGCCCAAATTTCTTCATAAATTAAAATAATGTGCTTTAGTATATGAACATGAAAAGATTCCCACCCAACACAAAATAGAAGCTTGTACATTCAATGTGTAATTACTATTTAATTTATTCAGGTGTTACAAGTCAACAGAGAATGTCTGCTGAAAGAATAAATATCTTAAGTCACTAAATTTGTTCAAATATGAATGTTACCAAGCTCATATGTAATGGGAAGTACTTGTAAAGGCTTAATGTCCTTTGCCACTGAACACCCTGCTCTCGCATTGAAGTAGATGCATTCTAATTTTTTTTTTTTTTTAAACTGCAGCCCTTTTTCCTGTTCAAATAAAAAATGATACATAAATTCCTGTCATTTTTCTCTGTAGGATTCATTGTACAACTAAAGCATGGAGAATGGATCAGTGGTGACATCATTCATATTGAAGGCATACACTGAACTGGAGGACCATAGATATCTATACTTCACAGGTTTCCTGTTATTAATCATCCTTTTGTTATTCACCAATACAATCCTTATTACAGTAATTTACATTGAGCGAGGTCTCCATGAACCCATGTACTTTTTTATGTGTAATTTAGCAGTGAATGGAATTTATGGCAGTATATCTCTATTACCATCAATACTTAGATATTTAATGTCTCATACTTATGAAATATCTCTGACTGCTTGTCTTTTACAGATATTTTGTATACACACACATGCTGCAGTTGAATTTTGTATTTTAGCAGTGATGGGCTATGACCGATATGTTGCCACTTGTCACCCACTACACTATCACCAATCAATGTCTCATAGAAAAGTGTGGACACTCATTGCATTATCTTGGATTTATCCAAATATTATTTTTGGGCTGTACTTCATATTAACAGTACAACGTACATTTTGTGAAACGATCATAGAAAAGTTGCATTGTATGAACTTTTCATTAGTCAAACTGTCTTGTCTTCAAATCTCTATTCAGAGCATAGTTGGCTTTGTTGTAACTGTTTTTTTACTTGTTCCACATTTGTTCATGATACTATTTTCATATGCACAGATATTCAGAATCTGCCTGTCTGCTTCTAAAGAATCTCAGACCAAAGCCATTCAAACATGCACCCCACACCTACTGGCTGTTATTAACTATGTCGTGGGGTTATCATTTGAATTTATCCAGGATCGTTTCAACATGAGTCATGTACCTCATAAAGCTCGCATATTCATGTCTCTTTATTTTCTGATAATTCCCCCATTGTTTAATCCTATCATTTATGGAATTAGGATTCAAGCCATACGAGTTCAGATTTTCAAACTGTTCAGTCCAAGAAAAAGAACTTAACTCCACCGCAAGGGGTTGATGAAATGGTCTCATGCCAATGTAATTATTTAAGCATATTATTGAGCCAATAAACCAAAACAAGCTCAAATGGAATTCCAGTGGGTGGCAGGATCAATGAACAGTATGGACACTGGTCTGGGTGATTTAACCTCAACAAAGGCTAATTTTGTCAATATTTGCAGATGTGGCAACATGAGAAGAAAGCTTAATTTCGAAGTGTTCAGGCTCCCGTTCCCTCCATTTGCATTTTAGAATTGATCAGACACTGTAAAACTGTTTTGTATAGATCTCTGTTATATAAACTGAGTAAAATAACATAATTGTCATGACATTAGATATAATCATCATTTGATTACAAATCTGAGTAGACGGAAAATGTATTCATGGTTTGATTAGATATTGGTAGTTGTTATTTTTGGTAATTGTTATTTTTAAATAAATACCTTCTACAAATAATGTATTGTTTCTCGATGGCTTCTTATTAAATAATAAAATTAATTGTTTTCTGCCACATAAATTACTTTCATTCATAGAACACCAGAAAAATTATATCAGTTTATTGACAGTAATAAAGTAAATATTTATCTTCATTAATAATAAGACGTCTTTTTCTCTTTTTTTGCAACAGAAGACATTTCAAATGTATAATTGAACTAGGTCTTAAGTGAAGCCACAGAAAGAAACATTTGCCAAAAAAAACTACAAAACATTCCCTTTCCTTCCTTGGTGATCCAAAAGGTTTCAACAATTCTCACAGCTATTTTCTCGTCAATAGCTTTGAATTCACTGGCATATGTACTTTTGCATTCCAATATGTCACTTCACATATTATTCACATTATTAATGGAAAACTCCAGGGTAAAACATGTTTACATTGTTATAATTTGCCTGTTTGTCATGTAAAACGTACTTATCTTATACAATACCTGTGTCAGACTGTACTTAGAGTAGCAAATCTGAGGATTTGTGAGAAGGCTACAGAAACTGAGCAAATATTTCATACATTTAACTAAATGTTTCATGCATTTAGTTGAATATTTAGCTAAATGATTTATACCTTTAGTAACTGTTTTGTATATTTAGCTAAATGTTTTAGACATTTGATTTAGTATGTAGATAAATGTTTCATACATTTAGTTAGCTGAAGGGTTATATACTGAACTAAAAGCTAAAAACCACTAAATAATAAAACATTTACCTTATAATTTTAGATTAGTTCATTTAACATTTACTGTCATTTCAAAGATCATATACATAGAAAAAAGGGACATTATTTGTTAAGTGTGAGAAATAAAGAGATATTTTGTTTAAATGTGGTAAAAAAAAATGCATGGTAAAATAATAGGGTAACTGGAAACTTTTATTGCCATTACAATATGGTATGAACATTGAGAAAACAAAACTTGCTTGCACAATTTTAAAACAGTGGCAAAACAAATTGTCCATTAATATTCTACAGAGACCACCCAATCACAATCCTTGTGAGAATTGCGTAATTATATGTTGTATCGCTAAGTAGCCCAGCTATGACATCACCAGCTGATTACAGCTGCTGCATGTACATGGGCCAGGCCTTTATAAAAAGCTGAAAAAAGACTCCGTTCCACAAGTGTGTTGTCTGAAGTGTGTTGTCTGCAGACAACCACATGATCAGCAGGACCACTTACAACATGCAAAGAAACAACCATTTTAAAGGAGGCCAATACTAAGTGAAATATCTGCTGGGTATGTATGAATTTTTTTTTTTAATTCCTGCTGAGGTTTTGTCTGTCTGTCAAACACATTGCACATGCAAGGAAATTATTTGTATTTATTTTTGTAATATTAGAACTTATATATTACAAAAATATTTATTGCTATTTCAAGGTGCTACTCGTCCACATATGAAAATTGTAGTTCACATTTTTGAAATATCAGCTGCAAAATTTCACGTGATGTCACATGTTTTGTTTTTACATGTTGAAATTTTCATTCACGTGAAAAATCATGTATGAAAATGGGACATGTGGATATTTTAATTCACATGTGAAATTGTGATTTTTTTTCTAAGTGTGTCTACATCTGTCAACACTGCATTTGCAAACAGATGCTTCTTTTTGAAGGAAAAACAAAATGGCAGCATCAGATATGAAATAAGTTCCTTGTACTCTGTCAAGGTTAAATTCACCTAAAAGGCTAGCGATACCCAAAATGCATTGCCCTATGCATCTATTCGCCTCAAATATGGATGGGCTCAAATGTGCCACTTCAAAAAGGGGTAGATGTGGGTAAAGGATGCAAGGGAATTTATAGCCAATCAGATGCCCTGGCTAGGTCACCAGTTGGAGAGGTGATATTTGTGGAAATTTGTAAAGGACACTGCAGTTAAAACCCCAACAGTTAGAAATAGTTCCATATGGTGCTTAAAGACAACAGTGGGTCAGCACTAATGTTTCATGAGTCCTGTGAGGAACTTTGAAAATTGCTTCAGATGATTCTGTGAGGAACTTTGAAAATTGCTTCAGATGATTCTGTGAGGAACTTTGAAAATTGCTTCAGATGATTCTGTGAGGAACTATGAAAATTGCTTCAGATGATTCTGTGAGGAACTTTGAAAATTGCTTCAGATGATTCTGTGAGGAACTTTGAAAATTGCTTCAGATGATTCTGTGAGGAACTTTGAAAATTGCTTCAGATGATTCTCTTCATCAATCTGTTGTGAGCATACATGTCTTAATATGCTACTTTAAATTTGTTTAAATATGAATGTTACCATTTTCCTTGTCAATTAAACGTTGATATGCATAGGTCAGAATTTGTAAAGATTTGATACAGTTTTTCACTCAAGTACTCTATTGTTATGTCATGCAAGATGCATCCAAACATGCTGATCTAAAAAAACTGCAGTTAATATTCTAGGACAAAATGATTAATAATTTAATGTTATTTTTCTCAGCAGGACAACCAGACCATGGAGAATATATCAGTGGTGACGTCATTCATATTGCAGCCATTTACTGAACTGGAAGACCACAGATATTTATACTTCACAAGTTTCCTTTTATTGTTCATGCTTATGGTATTAACAAATTTAATTCTCATTACAGTAATTTACATTGACAGAGGTCTCCATGAACCCATGTATTTTTTAATATGCAATTTAGCAATGAATGGAATTTATGGCAGTTTATCTTTATTCCCATCGGTACTTGTTAATTTAATGTCTCATACTTATGAAATATCTCTGACTGCTTGCCTTTTACAGATCTTTTGCATACACACATATGCTGCAGTTGAATTTAGTAGTTTAGCCGTAATGGGCTATGACCGGTTCGTTGCCATTTGTCATCCATTACACTATCACCAATTAATGTCTCATAGAAAAGTGTGCACCCTTATGGCATTATCCTGGATTTATCCTTGCATTCTTTTTGGACTCTATTTCATATTAACTGTACAGCGGACATTTTGTGCCAGGATCATAGAAAAAGTGTATTGTGTGAATTTTGAATTAGTCAAACTGTCTTGTTTCGAAACTACTATTCAGAGTAAAGTTGGCTTCGTCGTAACTATTTTTGTAATCGTTCCACAGCTGATCATGATACTATTTTCCTATGCACAGATACTCAGAATCTGCCTGCTTGCTTCTAAGGAATCTCAGACCAAAGCTATTCAAACATGCACCCCACACATACTGGCTGTGATTAACAATGCAGTGGGTATACTCTTTGAAATCATGCAGACTCGTTTCAACGTGAGTCATATACCTAATAAAGCTCTCATATTCATGTCCCTTTACGTTATGATATTTCCCCCATTGTTTAATCCTGTCATTTATGGAATTAGCATTCAAACAATCAGGGCCCAGATTGTCAAACTGTTCAGTGCTAAATAAGTTGACTTCACCTGAGGTGATGATGACCTAGTCACATGTTTAATTCTTTAACACATGTAAGCCAATCACCTAACTGCCATGCAATGCAAAGTCAGCACGCTGGTTCCTTTGTAGCATGACAAGAGAGCTGTTATTATTCCTGCCAGGAGCACTCAAGCCCTTTTCCCATTTTCATTTTATAAATTCGCAGACACTCTGACTCAAAGACCAAGACACCAGTTACTTGGTAATTATTGAATCACATTTGATGTCTATTTCACAATATTTTTAAATAAAGCTGTCCTTGATTTTGTTTTCATTGTGTTGTCTTGCTCACTAATTTGTTTAGCATGACACAGTTTCAAAATAGTGCTCCATAATCATCAGACACTATTTAGCAGTAATTATATGAATTTTAACACGGGTCGAACTGTTGCCAATGGACCAATCCTATTGGTAACACTTCCTTTTACAGTCAACTAAGCACTAGGCATTTACCAGGTAATATGTGGAAGGAATAATACATAATTGGGTCCATTGGCAAGTGTAAATATGTTCAATACAGAGCAAAAGGTGGATAAAGAATGTTTGTGGAATTTGATCACTATTAATTCTATCCCAGGTCTGCTACAGCATTTTAACCCGGCTCGGCAGTGTAAAGACAGCATAAGTTAGCCTAATGTTAGACAATGAATGAGTATGTACATAACGTTACTTGTATAACAACCATTTTTTATTCAGTAAATAATACGTGTAATAGTTGGCATGGCCCAGGTACCAACTGACTGACGTCACACAGGCGACACTGGTTGGATCTGGTTGGATCTATGGGAAGTGAGGTCCAAAAACACACCTGCAATTACCGCTTCTCACCATTGGTACCACCAAAGAGAACGAAACGGAAATCTTCGAGATTATAACTTTAATGAGATAATAGCGATAACAATTCGCATCATTTGCACTAAAATAAAATAAAATCCACAGAAAAGCTGGCACAGAAGCCTAACAATAAAAATGAAATGATACCACCCAGGTTTATCGTGCCACAGCAAGCATTTGTTAAATTGCAGGGAATTAAAAAAAATATGTTATTAACTCTGGAACTGCCAGAGCCATCTCCATTGGGCTCTTGGGGTTTAAAATGCTAATTAATCCAACGTCAACCTTCCTAAGTTCTAGCATGTCACTCCTCACCTGGGGTGACTCCTCTGGCTACCAGTCGCTGCCAGGATCAGGTTTAAAGTCCTGACCAACAGGACATGGTTCAACCCTACCTGCCTGCTTGAACACTGCTCTGCTGCAGCAGGGCGACTTGCACTCCCTGCCATCCGGGTGAATGGTTCTTAAACGTTCCAACTACTGAGCTTCTCCACCCTAGCTCCCTAGTGGTGGAAAAAACTCCCCGTCCCTCTACAAACAGCCATTTCCCACTTTCCGCCGTGGTCTGAAGACGCATCTTCAGACTATGCCTGGACTAACTATCACAAGCCTGCCAGGCACTCCCAATTTAGGATTGCTCTTGTCACTTTAATTCTTCTAATTTGTTCCTGTAGCACTTTCATGTTATGCTTGTATCTCCATCCAGCACTAATATTGCATTTGTATCGGTATCTTGATGTTGTAGCTCGTCATCATGCCTCCTAGTTTGACTTATCATAGCTTTCTGACATAGCCTATGCTATGATATGTCACAATGTTAGCATGGCCAATGGGTGATCCAGAATCACATCTAGTGTTCTGTCTCCGTGCTGGAGGGATATCAATATGACCTTTCTAATCTTCCAAGAAACAGCAGGTACTCTGCTCTACACATAGCTTTCTATCACCATCATATAATGTTACTATGGCCAATGTCTGATGCAGGATCACAGCTAGTGTTCCATCTCCGTGCTGGATGTATATCATATCATATCATATCATATCATATCATATCATATCATATCATAACATAACATAACATAACATAACATAACATAACGTAAGACGAGAACAGGCCATTCAGCCCGACACTGCTCGTCTATTCCTACCACTAAACTGTAATATCGGTATGGGCTTCCTGATCTTTCAGGAAATATAAGGTGCTCTCCTGTACAAATAGTTTCTTTTATCAGAATCACAGAAGGTTAGCATAGCCAATGTCCGATCCAGGATCACAGCTTGTGTCTGCTGTACACATAGCCTTGTTTGGGGTGGGGCACTTGGATGATCTGCTGTTTGGGAGTTTTGCTTTTTCTCATGTTTAGTTGGGGAGATGAATTGTGCTACCTGTTCGATAGGTTAGTCCTTGCTGGTGCCTTCAGAGAAGTGCTCAAAGCAGATCCATTCCATGCCAAATGAAAATAATTGCATCGCATATAATTTAAACATGTAATCTAAATACATGAGTTTTCTTCCCTGACTCGCTGCATGACTCAGACTATGAAAATGAAAATACAGCCTACCTAAGTGTTAAACATGTACATGTTCACTGGCAAAGTACACATTCCCTATGGCCATGACTGTGGTACCTTTCTGAGCATTTTTCACTAAAACAGTTCAAGAATGAGCTTGCAGGACCAAGACGGGTTATCTTATATAATGAAATCAACGATACAAAATCGCTCATGTACTACTGTGCCGGACTGCAAGCGCAATTGGACCTTTCTTCCATTAGATTTGTTCATCCACTGAAAGTTCGAAAGACTCAAATGAATGAGATGAACTGATTGTGCCGAACCTACTGAATGACTCAAATGAATGAGATGCACTCGAAAGATAACAGAAACAGGAAAGAAACGAAGCAGTGTTTCAGTTTTAGAAAAATAACGTCACTGGAATGTTTACAATGATGTTAATGGCAATGCTGATGATAATTTGAACTGTTTAGACAGTACTATGAGGACATATTCCTCTCATTTGGTGAATATAAATTAGCATAACTTGCAGATTTTTTCTATACAAAACTCAGTGGATGCAGCCCAACAGGTTATTATTTAGCTTGACCTTAGAAACAATATTGTCCTTAAATATATAATATGGATACATCGTAGCAATTCAATTTGACTTACATTCGATTGATTTTAAACATGTTCAAATTAATTACAAGTCCTTTATGTCAACAGTAACAAATCAAGACAAATAGAAACGTGTGACAAAAAAATGGATCGAATCAGAGCTTAAAATATAATAAAGGTAGCCTACGGCAAGATCAAGAAGTGAAAAAATTACAGTCAAGAAAAGGAATTCTTTATATGAATAAGAATAATTAAAATAACTATATAAATAGGAAAATAAATAAAATAAAAATACAAAACCCATCATGACTACATAGCCAATATAGTTTAGAAAATGAGTGATTAATTGCAAATTGGCATTCAAGAAGACCAGCTGTGTAATTTTTTATGCGACTACGCTCAGCCGGGAACTCATCATCACCAACGGCCTTTTATTCAATTTTCATACTAAAGTGATCAATTGATACCGTCAACTTTCCCAGAATTCCGAGCAGCGTCGCAAGATTATGACAGATATCGCAGAATAAATTTTGTTACAATTGCAAAACAAGTTCAGGTTTTAATAGTAGTAAAGTGTGCTTAGCAGGAGCTTCTGTGTAGATAGTTGTTGAACTAAGGGTGTCTTCACACCATACAAGAGTTGGACGTGGGAAAGACCCCATTGCATTGTGCTCAAAGGAATCATTTACCATGCCATTAAGATTTCACGTTTTTCTCAAGATGAAGCGTAGAACCTAAGTCAGACGTTCTGTTACACGCTGTAAATGAGTAAGTGTAGGTTGAGGCCGACGAGCAGAAATAAAAAGTAGGCTATATTTGTCAAATGGCATGTTTTTTAACAAGTGAGAAAATAGCTTGAGGGACATGAAAACTCGAAAGTTTGATTCATTGCAATTTAATGACTCGAATGTGCTGATTCATTTTAAAGAATCGAACTTCCCAAAACTAGTGAACGTGTGCGATTTGCAGGAGATTGTAAGTGTGATTTCAAACTAATTAAAAGGTGAACTGACTTAAGGGAATTCTGCAGGTGTTCCAGTTTTAATGGCTGTTGACTGGTGACGTCCACAACTGAAGGCTATTTTTATATGACCAGCTCCCTATAAAAGGCACAAGAGTGGAGCTGTCCTTTCAGTTATCCAGAAGGTGTCGCACACCTGCAGGATAATCATACTCATAAAACAGCAGGTCTGAAGATCTAAGAGATCCTTTCAACAGGAAATTGCACTCTAGTTTCTTTTCTTCCTGAAACATTTTTTTTAAATCTAATGTTCCAGTGGTAAGTGTACCAATTGTGCTTTCACTGTGGTATAGAGTAATGTAAATAATGCTTGTCCTTTCAGGGTTTCCTGATGCAAGTGTTGTTGTTTTGCTGTATGTGTCTCAGTTTAATCTTTCTCTGTTAACAAGCAACAAATACAATTAGTGAATCCATGTTTATTTGTCTCTACACTATGCATTGTATCACCAGGTTACCATGGAAACTGTATCAGCTGTGATATCCTTCATATTGATGCCATACACCAAACTGGAAGATCACAGATATTTATACTTCATATGTTTCCTTCTTTGATGAGCCTAGGTGAGCTGAATGCTCTTCTCATCCTCATTGTCTTATGTGAATTATCTGTAAACAAGGAACTCTAAAAAGTGCATGTTTGATCAACACAATATGTTGATTTAATTCAGTACCAGCTGGCTTTAAGTGCTCAGTTTTAAAATATGATAACAAACCCTCACACTTCTCCACAGCACTGACTCTACATTCAGGTGATTATGGAAAATGTATCAGCAGTGACATCCTTCATTTTAACAGCATACACTGAACTGGAAGACCACAGATATTTGTACTTCATACTTTTACTCGTGTTGTACGTTCTGATATTATTGGTAAATTCAGGTCTAATTGTAGTAATATGCATAGAGAGAGGTTTGCATGGGCCTATGTATTTGTTTATATGTAACTTAGCCGTGAATGGAGTGTATGGTAGTACCTCTTTATTACCACCTATGCTTGGCCATTTGTTATCTCAGAATTATGAAATATCTCGGACCTTTTGTCTTTTACAGATCTTTTGTTTACACTCACATGCTTCAGTTGATTTAAATGTTTTAGCAGTGATGAGCTATGACCGGTATGTAGCCATTTGTTGTCCATTACACTACCAGCAATTAATGTCTCGTAGAAAGGTGTGCACCCTCATTGCATTGTCCTGGTCTCATGCCCATATTCTTTTTGGACTCTTTTTCATATTAACTGTACAGCGAACATTTTGTGCTGCTATCATAGAAAAAGTGTTCTGTGCCAATTTTGAATTAGTCAGACTGTCTTGTTTTGAAACCTCTTTTCAGAACAGAGTTGGCTTTGTTGTAGCTTTTCTTGTAATTGTTCCACAGCTGCTCATGATACTATTTTCCTATGCACAAATACTCAGAATCTGCCTGTTTGCTTCTAAGGAATCTCAGGCCAAAGCTTTTCAAACATGCACCCCACACCTAGTGGCTGTCATTAACTATGCAGTGGGATGCTTTTTTGAGGTCATCCAAAGTCGTTTCAATATGAGTCATATACCTTACAAAGCTCGTATATTCCTGTCCCTTTACTATCTGATAATTCCTCCATTGTTTAATGCTATCATTTATGGAATTAGCATTCAAGCAATCAGGGTTCATATCGTCAAATGGTTTAGTGGTATGAAAAATAAGTTGATAACGCGGATGATAATGAAGTAACCTTAAGCCTGTTTAATTCATAATCCCAATTTTAAGTCACATAACTCAAATGAGCCCATTTACATTTTAGGATCCAAGAGACTCTCTAAAGATGTACATGTGGAGGTGTTAGTTATTTTGTGTAAAATTACATAAATTGCCTGACAATAGAAAAAAATTGCTATCCTGAGTGGATTCAAAATATGTTCATGGTTCAATTCGATTTTGGTAGTTTATTTTCATTTATTAAAAAATAAATAAATGCCTTTAACCTATACGACTACTGTTGTGTTTCTTGAAGATTTCAGATTAAATTACGAAATGAATTGTTTGCTGTCACTTGTCATAAATCATAAATTGTAACGATTTAAAATTAGTGGTAGGGATGAAAACACGTTTATCTGACTCCATTATTTTTAAAACCTGTAATGTAGATGTTTGTGTGAGTGCGGGTTCACATATACATGTATTCACTGGGGTGTGCTGGAAGAGTGGGTGGCAAGACTTGTACCCCAGAGAGCTAGACTACCTATTGCTGCAAGGTATTTATATAATTGTCCACTGCCATTAAGAACTTCTATCCAAGCAGGTAAAGGTGCCAATCATCTGGGAAGCTTGCAAATAATGTTTGTGCGTCAGGAAGAAACGACTTAAACCTGAAAAAATATGTTTGTCCGGGTACCGAAACGAACGTAGTCGAGGGAGCCCTAACTAAGGTTACTCCATCTGGTTTGTGAAACTAAGACCCCTCTATTATTTATGTGAAATAACACTAGGGTCCATCTAGACACTGACTCGAACAGCTATCCCGGAGCAGCTGCACTTCCGGGGTAGTGAACCTATCAATATGCCCAGGAGGCAGGGCTCTACGCTAACTTTTTCCCCAAGGAGTACATGTGCTCCTAAATGAAAAAATGTAGGAGCACAGTAAAAAATGTTCAAGTAACAGAGTTAATTAACAAACAATTTATTACATATACATATTTATACTGCGTGTGCGTGCATGCATGCGTGTGTGTGTGTGTGTGTGTGTGTGCTCCTTCTCTTTGTGTGCAATTATGATGTGAAAACCAGGACTATGGAAGTGGAAGACCCTAGCATCTAGACACTAGGCATGGCCTTAAAATACTGACAAAGCTTTTTAAAACATTGAAACAGATTTTTTTGAAAATTTGACACATTGAAAACAGCTTTTAAAACATTGACATAGCTTTTTAAAAAACTGAAATGTTGCAACACAGCTTTTTACATAAAATGTTGCAAGAACTTTTTAAAACATTTGAAAAAATGTTTTAAAAAGCTCTTCTATGTTTAAAAAGTTTTTTAAAAACACAGAAGCACTGACACAACTTTTTGAAACATTGAAACAGTTTTTAAAATATTGTAAAATTAATGGGCTTCATTTTTAGCGATGTCTGCACGTATAACGTTAACTTATCCCATAAGAACCCACGGTGTCACAGGTGGCACAAACACTTTAAATATTCTGGAAAGTTCCTTATACAGCTTTATCCTTGACTTTAACTCATAAAGTCCTTAAGTGACATAATTTTATAAAGGAATGTGAGCATGTCTATGTGCTTTGGGGTCAGTCTGGTGTGCAGCCTGCTGAAGGTGAGACTGGCAGCTATGATGATGTGGGAAGATGGCACAGATGTTCTAGGAATGGGAAAATACCATTTTTGTCACACGTTGCATTTTGTGTCAGGATCATTGAAAAAGTGTATTGTACCAATTTTACCTTTAGTTAAACTCTCTGTTCTGATAAGACCATTCAGTGATTAGTGGGACTGGCATCCTCTTTTTGTTTCACCTTGTTCTCAGATCATCGTGTTGACCTCAAATTCATCTCAAAAGACAGCCATTCAAACTTGCAGCCCACACGTGCTGGCTGTGATTCAATTTTCTATGGGGATCTGAATTTAAGAATATTCAAAGTAGACTTAACGTGAGCCACGTACAAGATAAATCTCGCATATTTATGGCTCATTACTTTTGGATATTCCCTCAGATGTGTAATCCTTTCATTATGCGGTATTATGTTAGAATTATCCTAATTTTAACATATATACATTTTTTTTGGGTTTCAACGTGTGTTTCCTTTAAAAACTTTTGCTTATAATTTTTGCTAATCTTTTTTTTTTGCAAATTAATAGAACATTAACAACAAGTCTGGCTCATTTTTAATGCACATATGCAGTATTTTCCCCAAAGCACCACCAGTTACAACACGGTTCCTTTAACAATAAGGTCTGCATCCTGAGCCCAAACTGATGGGGCCTGAAGGTATGATCAGGTCGGGTAATGGGCCTATTTTCACCTCTGTGACATTAGGTCAGATCAGGTACAGGCCTACTGCCAACCCCAAATTTTTAAAATGGCAGCAGGCCCTTCTGCCAGTGCTTAACAATGACTGACAACAATAGTGCAAAGCTTCCAGTAGTTTGCTCTTTTTTGAAGGAACAAAATGTATAATTAATCTGAGGTTTAACTTTTAAGGAAACATGGCAACAAAACTAGCTGGCTGCCCTCTTCTGATCAATACAAACAGTTACAAACACATTTTCTTCACATTCCACAACACTCCTCCCTCCAAGTTGACAAGCACTTCCTCTCCCCTCAAGTTTGATAAATGCAAAAACAACATTTAAGCATGATTTATGTTAGGATTGGAAAACTGAATCTCAGTACCAATCTTTGTGATCAAAGTCTAATTTATCTGACTTGAAAAAACCCAATTTTCATATGAAATCCAATCTCACTGCTGTAGTTCTGCCAGATATGTTTTGAAAAACTGGGCCCATGAGTCAAAATGGAAGAAGAGGTCATTGGGGTGTTTAAATGTGATAAGGGGATATGTCGGATACCTCACAGGCAGTGATTGGTCTGAGCTGTAACGTCACACGCTGGTGTGTATTCTTACATGGTTCTGTTATTATAAAAGACTCAAAGGTGGAGATATCTCTTTCAGCCATCCAGAAGTTCTGCATGATCATAGAATTGCAAGCACTCTCAAACATTTCTCTGACGGCAAAAGACCCCTTTCAAAAACAGGTAAATGACTAAATGACTCAAGATTATAGCATATGTGTGTTCTCTGTATTTTCTGAAACATGCATTCTAGTATTCTTTAAGTGATACGGCCTGCTTTAAATTTAATAATAATAATGAAAAAAGGAGATGATGACAGAGGAATACTAATAATAAATAACCATAAAAAGTGATCATCATAATGTAATTATATGCAGTGTAAATTGTGTTCTTGTAATGGTAAAATTAGAATGCCTTGATGGACTATACATAAGGAGCAATATATGTGTGATATATTTGATCACATTTAAATATATATATTAGATTATGCAGGGAGATGTTATTCGAAAACAGATGATACTTAATCTCTGTTAATTTTTATACATTATAAACTGATGTTTTAAATTAAAAAATAAATATATTGTGTGGCCCTCTGTGTCACACATTAATTGTGATCTTTTTTTCAAGGGGTCTTTACATCAATTCTGTATCTGTGGTCTCACAATAATTCATGTATGCATATTTAATATTTTTGTGTGCTAAAGAATTTGCAAACAATGGAGTCTAAATAATTCCAGGTATGAAATGTAAAAGTCTTTTCCCAAATTTAATTTGTTCATTCAATTAAGGACACATTTTATGGTGTCAAGAGAAAATATTAAGACCATTCATTCCCCTCCTAAATGATTGCAACAGATGTTCTCAAAGAATTCAATTAAAAATAGACTTTAGAAATGAACATTCAAAAAAATGTTTTAAATAGTAAGGACATGCCCTTGGTGTCCTCAAGGGTACTTATGGCCCTGCTTTGGGATGCACAATGCTGGTGCTCTCAAAACGCTAGGTCAGTCACAAGCCAAGATGGGCTGACAGATCAATTCTCATCATTACATAATCTAATATAACTTCTTATAAACAAACATTTTAGTGCTTACCACAACTGGTGGGATTAAAACAGGATGTGTTGTTAACATTACTGAAAAATTTAACTGAAGTTTTTTGTTCTTTAACTTCAACATTCTGAGTGAAGCAACCACGAAAAATGACTGACGATGCTGAGTTTGTGAAGAAAAAGTGTGAGCCTTGCATGTACTCCTAAGCTAAATGATACTGATTGCTGCATGACACGTTACTTTCGTCATCACTGGAATGTCAAGCTTGTTTTCAAATTATGTTCTTATTTACACGACATATAAATTAAAAGCACTTCAGTGTAAGTGCTTCTTCAATACCGTATGTTGATTTAATTCAGTATAAGTAGGATGTTAGTCCTAAGTTTGAAAACATGTCCACAAACCCTCACATTCCTCTCCACAGCACTGACTCTACATCCAGGTGACCATGGAGAATGTATCAGCAGTGACGTCCTTCATACTGACGGCCTATATTGAACTGGAAGATCACAGATATTTATACTTCATATGTTTTCTTCTTTTATATATTACGATTGTAGTGGCAAATTCAGTACTAATAATAGTAATATACATAGAGAGAAGTCTGCATGAACCCATGTATTTGTTTATATGTAGCTTAGCTGTGAATGGAGTATTTGGGAGCACATCTTATTTACCATCTATGCTAGTCTTTCTGTTGTCTCATAATTATGAAATATCTCTGACTCATTGTTTGTTACAGATATATTGTTTACACTCATATGCTAATGTTGAATTTACTATTTTAGCAGCGATGAGCTATGACCGGTATGCTGCTATTTGTCACCCGTTACACTATCACCTCCTCATGTCTCCTAAGAAGCTATATGCAGCTATTACATTATCCTGGGTGATTCCCTTCATTTACTTTGCCCTTCTATTCATAATGACTGCTCAGCGCACATTTTGTGGCAAGATAATTGAAAAAGTGTATTGTGCCAATTTTCCTTTAGTTAGACTGTCTTGTTTTGAGACAAATTTGCAGAGCGTAATTGGACTGGCATTAAATATTGTTTCCCCTTTTTCTCAGCTCCTCATGATACTGTTTTCCTATGGACAAATACTCAGAATCTGCCTGTCTACTTCTAAGGAATCTCAGGCCAAAGCTATTCAAACATGCACCCCACACTTACTAACTGTGATTAACTTTTCTGTGGGAATCTTATTTGAGGTCATCCAAAGTCGTTTCAACATGAGTCATGTACCTCATAAAGCTCGCATATTCCTGTCCCTATACATGGGCTTATTTGGCCCATTGCTAAATCCTGTCATTTATGGAATTAACATTCAAGCCATTAAAGATAAGATTTTCAGATTGTTTAGCAGTAAAATGTAAAGTGAAACCCACTCAAGGTGATTATAAAAAAATTCTGTTTCTGTCATTTACATTTTGTTTGTAATGCTGTACCCTGCACTTGGGTCGCCAGATGCAAGATTTTGGGTCAGAATGTCCAGTTTTCTAATTATTTGTAGGTTCGGTTTGCAATCCCAACTGGACAATGTAAATACCAAGTTGGAATAACTGAAATTTGACTGCTAGTATGTAAACAATTTCTTGATGTCCAGAGTTACAGTTTTTTCCTCCCCTAATTAACCCCCCCCCCCCCCCAACTGAAAAAAAAAAAAAAAACCCTGATCAGTGAACTCAAATCTCGTCTATGTGTGCATGCTATGTTTCTGGTTTTTATTCATTCTCATTCTTGCAACCCTATGCATCATAATACAGGCATCTAAAAGGCGCTGTAGTATGAAGAATAACTGAAATTTTCAAGATGTTCTGTCTGGATATTGCTTAGTTTATACATATTTAAATAAATATCTGAACTGTGGTGTATTAAAATTCTTTCAGCGACCAGGTTTTGTTATAACACAGGCCACCCCTACTCAGTTTAGCCCCAACCAGTCAATCAAAACCATTTGTAATAGCAAACACAAAGACTGACAGAAATTTTTTTGTTTCTGTTTTTCTTAAATTGGGTCACCCTCTTTAAAAAAAAAAAAAAGGTCTGAAATTTACACCTTCTAGAAGGACACACTGTGAATAATGATTGCACACGTGATTTATATTTACTCATTCATTTTTTCCCACGGCGCGTGGGCTATGCATGGCAAATTGTGGTCACTCACTCACTCACGGACGACTTGTGGAACGCATGCGCAGGTGGTGCTTCGTTTAGTAGGACGCATGCGCAGGTGCATCTCCCAAAATCACCACTTCGAACAGCACAAGATTTTTAAGCACAGCTTTATCGCAGAACATTACTTTAGCTAACCCTAAAATGTTAGCGTTTCGCCTACTTTAGTTAACCTACTTAGCGCGTACCACCGATACAGATGTATGGACACGCAGAGGACAACAAATAACATTACAGAAGTGAGGACAAGCCTTAGCTAGCTAGCTAGCTATATAGTTAGCCAAGATTTACTCATGACACTTTGTACAGGTACGCCGTGGGTCTTGTTCATATTTCACGTGCAGCTGCTCCAAAGATATTTGCTCAGCCCATTATTGAAAAACTCTCTCTGGGCGGCAGACGCTGCAGTGAGACCACAGTCAGAACAACAGCCTCAGATCAAATCCCACGGATGCCAGAGCCAACTGTGGCCAGCAGCCCCACCATAATTGACTAGCTAGCTAACATGGCGCCATAAGTGGCTACCTAGCGAACATGACACCATAATTGACTAGCTAGCTAACATAATTCCATAGTTGACTAGCTAGCTAACATAACATCATAAGTGGCTAGGCAGCCATCATGAACATGATACAAAAAGTTATGAAGTACTTTTATACCACTGGTGGGTCATCAGGGCATTCTCTGCTAGCCCAACCAAAAATTGAAGAAATGTAATATCCATGATTAAATTATTATTTAATATTTAATATTATTATTTACTTTTGAGTTCATAAGTAGTCAATTTTATCGTAAAATTTGAATGGGTTCCCCTTAATATTAAGAAGAAGATTTTAGAAGGTGTGTCGTAAGAGCTTTCCAGTCCAAGGCAGCAGCTGCTGCTGTTCCAGCCTCTTGAAGGCTAGCGTGAAGAGCAGAACAATGTAGGAGGGGAGTATTACTAGAGATAAATAAAAATGTTTTAATACAAAAAATCTACATCCCTTGGCTATGATTACACACCACAATGACATTTCTGGGACATACCCTTCACTAGTAATCTGACCAAAAGGACCGAGTGAAATGTTACATTTTACCCCGAAGTTGGGGTAAAAACTACCGTGCCACGTGGTACACCTATCAGTCTTAATAGCTTGAAAAGTTCACACAAAGTAAGGCAATTCAATACAATTCCGTGTTTTCTGATACAGTCTTTAATGTATTTATAATTTAATTTTTATGTTTTTTGCGGCCTACTTATATTGTTCAAAATGTATCGCAACATTATTATCTGGTTTTTGTCTAATGTCTGTTCGATCCAAACAGCTGTATCAGTCAATGTCACATGTCACCACATAGCTTAAAGTTAAAGTTGAATTAAATGCATTTATGAAAATCTGGTCTGAGTTGAACAAATTCAATCAAGTGTTCTCCTGACAACAGGCTAACAACCTCATTCAGTCTGACCCCACAGGGTTTGGCAGCACAGGAGCAAAAAACTTATTAAACATAACATATAACGAAAAAAATGGCAACAAAGCTAGCTGCTAGCCTGTTCTGATCTAAACAAACAGTGACAAACTAATTTTTTTCACATTTCACATTCCTCCTCCCTTCAGGTTGACGATCTCAAGCACTTCCTCTTCCCTCCAGTTTGATAAATGCGAAAGCAAAATTTAAGCTTGATTTACATTAGAATTGGATCACTGAATCTAAACGCCAATCTTTGTGATCAGATTCTAATTTATCGGTTTTGAAAATCCCAATTTTCATATGAAATCCAATCTAACTGCTATTGTTCTGCCAAATATGTTTGGAAAAACTGGGCCCAGCAGTCCAAAATGGAAGAAGTGGTCATTAGGGTGTTTAATATAATATCACTGGATAAAAAACAACACTTACCTTAATGTGATAAGGGGATATGTCAAATACCTCACAGGCAGTGATTGGTCTGAGCTGTAACGTCACATGCTGGAGTGTATTTTTTATTTTTTTTTACATGGTTCTGTTATTATAAAAAACTCACAAGGTGGAGATATCTCTTTCAGCCATCCAGATGTTCTGCATGACCACAGAACAGCAAGCACTCTCAAACATATCTCTGAAGCCAAAAGACCCCTTTCAAATACAGGTAAATCACTAAAAATGTCTGCATGACATATGGCATGTGTTTCTGTATTTTTCTGAAACGTGCATTCTAGTATTCTTTAAGTGATACAGCCTGCTTTAAATTTACAATGACAATTTCTTGAACATATAGAATTATAAAAACATTAAAGTAATTGAAAAAGTGCAAAAAATACATATGTTTCTGGTATAAAATGCAAAATATACAAGGAAAGACTTCAGACACATCTATTTAGGTTCAGCATGAGGAAAGTAAATACAAAACAAGATTGAGGTTTTAGAAATGATTAAAGTAACCAACAATTTGACAGGCAAAACATTTTTTAGGGTCACAAGGAGGTATAAGTAGAAATTTATCAAATAATCAAAGCAGGTGTTTTGCACTTTTTTCAGGACATGGAAAGCTTTCCTGCTCATGCATTAAAATACACCTTTGGTCGCTTGGGGTTAACATTACTGAAATATTTAATAATATATTATATTTAAGTATTTTGTTCTTACACTTCAAAATTCTGAGTGAAGCAACCACGTAAAACAACGGACTAAGCTAAGATCGCGAAGAAAACGTATAAGCCTTGCATGTACCCCTAAGCCAAATTTGACTGATTGCTGGATGACGGGTTACTTTCGATGTCACTGGAATGTCAAGCTTGATTTAATGTTCTTATGTATACGGTATATGAATGAAAAGCTCTTCAGTCTAAGTGCTTCTCCAATACTGTATGTTGATTTAATTCATTATCAGTAGATTGTAAGTGTTCAGTTATAAAACATTTTCACAAACTCTCACACTCTTCTCCACATCACTGACTCTACATCCAGGTGACCATGGAAAATGTATCAGCTGTGACGTCCTTCATATTGACGGCATACATTGAACTGGAAGATCACAGATATTTATACTTCATATGTTTCCTTCTTTTGTACATTGTGATATTATTGGTCAATTTAGTTCTTATTGTAGTCATATGCACTGAGAAAAATCTTCATGAACCTATGTACTTGTTTATATGTAGCTTAGCAGTGAATGGAGTATTTGGGAGCACATCTTTATTACCATCTATTCTTGTCTTTCTGTTGTCTTATAGTTATGAAATATCTCTGACTCATTGTTTGTTACAGATATATTGTTTATATTCATATGCTTTTGTTGAATTTACTATTTTAGCAGTGATGAGCTATGACCGGTATGCTGCTATTTGTCACCCATTACACTATCACCTCCTCATGTCTCCTAAGAAGCTATATGCAGCTATTACATTATCCTGGGTAATTCCCCTAATTTACTTTGCCCTTATTTTCATAATGACTGTTCAGCTGACATTTTGTGGCAAGATCATTGATAAAGTGTATTGTGCCAATTTTCCTTTAGTTACACTGTCTTGTTTTGATACAAACGTTCAGAATATTCTTGGACTGGCATTAACTTTTGTTTCACCTTTTTCTCAGATCCTCATGATACTGTTTTCCTATGGACAAATATTCCGAATCTGCCTGTTTGCTTCTAAGGAATCTCAGACCAAAGCTATTCGAACATGCACCCCCCACTTACTAACTCTGATTAACTTTTCTGTGGGATGCTTATTTGAGGCCATCCAGAGTCGTCTCAACATGAGTCATGTCCCTTATAAAGCTCGTATATTCCTGTCCGTACATATGGCCTTATTTCCCCCATTGTTAAATCCTGTCATTTATGGAATTAGCAATCAAGCCATTAAAAATCAGATTTTCAGATTGTTTAGTAGTAAAAAGATAAGTGAACCCTACTCAAGATGATGATGAAAAACATTTCAGTTTCTGTTATTTACATTTTTTTCGTAACGCTGTACCCTGTATCACTTGGGTTGTCAAATGCCAGATTTTGGGCTGGAATGTCCCAGTGTTCTAATTATTTGAACAGGTTCAGTTTATAGTCCCAACTGGACAATATAAAAATGCAGTTGAAAAAACTGAAATTTGAATGTAGCATGTGACAAATGTCTTAAATCTCCAGTTACAGTTTTTTTCTCCCTCAATAAACCTTCTCCCAAACCCCGGTCAGTGAACTCAAACCTCGCCTCTGTGTACACAGACCACACCCACTTAGTTTTGCCCCAACCAATCAAACAAAACCATTTCTAATAGCAAGCACTACGACTGACAGAAGTTTTTTTTTTTTTTTTTTAACTTAAATTGGGACACCCTCTTTAAAAAAAACAAAAAACTGCAGGCCTCAAATTTACACCTACAAGGACACATCGTGAATGATGAGTGCACACGTGATTTATATTTATGTTTTTAACATTTCATACGCGGCTGCTCCAAAGACATTTCCTCAGCCCATTACTGGAAGACTCTCTGGGCGGCAGACTCTCTCTGGCTCCTTCTGGAGGTTGTGTCTGTGGGTGGAGCTGGACACCCAGCCAAATTAATTCATTCGTTGCACCTGTGAAACGTTGCACCAGGGACAAACGCTGCCAAATTTGGGCTTCACTGGTTCTTTGAATGGCTGCTTTAAATTGAGCCTCAGTCCTTGTGTGGGCTGTGTTGTGTAGCTCGTAGTGGGAAGACACTACTTTCTGTTACTTCCCGTTTTGTGCATTTTGGTTTCATAGGTTTTGGTCAGAGTACAAACTTTGCTTTTTTGGTCGTTTTCTTCAAATGTTTTTTTGGTTGTAACTTTCTTTTTGTTCATGTTTTTACGTTGCAAGTGTACTGCTTTATTCTTTATTACATTTTGCACAAAAAATGTGTTTCTGGTAAATGTAACTTTGTCAATGTTACGTTGCTTGGTTGTTGATTTCCTAGCTATTTTTAGGGCTTATTCAGCATTATTGGATTGAACAGTGTAGAGACAGGAAGGCCGGGGGGTGAGATGGTGCTCCATACACCCTGTTGCTTGGTTACTGTAACTCCATCAGCTATTCTGTGATTATCACAGACCAAATGTCTATTGTTAAATTACAGGAAAAACCTGTCCCTTACTTAACTGACAATGTACATTAAAACACAAAGGCAACTAGCTGGCTAACTAGCTAACATTACACCATAATTGACTGGCTAGGTAACATGACACCATACTTGGCTAGCTAGCTAATATGACAACATAATTGATTAGCTAGCTAACATAACGCCATAAATGGCTAGGTAGCCAACATGAACACGATACAATAAGGTACGAGGTAGCTAACGTTATACCACTAGTGGACCATCAGGGCATTCTCTGCTAGTCCAACCAAAATTGAAGAAATATAATACCCATGATTAAATCTGTGTTTATTATTGATTTACTTTTGAGTTCATAAATAGCTAATTTTATGAGAAAATTTGAATACTTTTATTGGAAAATTTTCATATAATTGCACCATTGTTGGGCCAAAACCATGTAATTTCAGAAGGTGAGTTGCAAGGACTTTCCAGTCCAAAGCAGGAAAATAACAGACTTCAAATTTGGCTCAATTCTGAAAATATTACTAGTGAGAAATAAATCATATTTAATAGAAACAATCTACATCCCTTGGCTATGATTACACACCACAATTAAATTCTTGGGACATACCTATCACTAGCAACTTTGATTTGAACTAAATTTCATTCCATTTATTTGTTTTCTGTGACCTACTTATATCTGTGAAAATCTATCATGGTGCATTATTATCCGGTTCCCGTCTAATGTCTGTTCGATCCAAACAGCTGTATCAGTCGATGTCACATGTCACCATGTAGCTTAAAGTTAAAGTTGAATTTAATATATTTATGAAAATCGGGGGCTGTCTGGGCAGTGTAGAGGTATAAGCCCTTGCCTACCACCACAGAGACCCGAGTTCAATCCCCGGCAGCGGTACTTCCGGCTTGGTCAGACGTTCCTACAAAAACAATTGGCAGTGTTCGCGGGTGGGAAGGCGGTGAGGGTATGAGTCCTGATCGTTGCATTAGCGACTCCTACTGGTTGGTCGGGGTGCCTGTTCAGCAGAGAGGGGACCTGGGGGAGATAGCGTGAACCTCCGCAGGCGTTACGCTCTCCCAGTGAAGCTCCTTGCTGTCAGCTGAAAAGAAGCGGCTGGCGACTCCTCATGTATCGGAGGAGGCATGTGGTAGTCTACACCCCAGACCAACAGAGGATAGCGCATCGACCAGGACCGTGATTCACACAGGGAATTGGTATAATGACTAAATTGAGACAGTGGGAGAAAAATGGCAAAAAAAACAAAACTATATATATATATATATATGAAAATCTGGTCTAAGTTGAACAAATTCAGTCAATTGGTTAATTCATAATCTAATGACAAGAGGCTAAGAACCCCATTCGGTTTAACCCCACAGGGTTTGGCAGCACAGGAGCGAAAAACTTATTAAACATAACATTTAACGTTTAAGGAAAAATGGCAACAAAGCTAGCTGGCTAGCCTGTTCTGCTCAATACAAACAGCAACAAATAAGTTATCTTTACATTGCACATTTCTCCTCCCCCCAGGTCTACGATCTCAAGGACTTCCTTTTCCCCCTAATCTGATAAATACAAAAACAACATTAAAGCTCTATTTATGTTAGGATTGAATCACTGAATCTGAATACCAATCTTTGTTTCAAATTTATCCCTTTTGAAAATCCCAATTTTCATATGAAATCCAATCTGACTGCCGTTGTTCTGCTAGATAGGTTTTGAAAAACTGGGCCCATGAGTCCAAAATTGAAGGAATGGTCATTGGGGTGCTTAATAAAATATCACTGGATTAGAAACAACTCTCAACTCAATTTGACAAGGGGATATGTCAAATATCTCACAGGCAGTGATTGGTCAGAGCTGTAACGTCACATGCTGGTGTGTATTTTTACATGGTTCTGTCCTTATAAAAGACTCAATGTTGGCGATATCTGTTTCAGCCATCCAGATGTTCTGCATGACCACAGAACTGCAAGCATTCTGAAACATTCCTCTGAAGGTAAAAGACCCCTTTCAAAAAGAGGTAAATCACTAAAAAATGTCTGCAAAACTTATAGCATACTGTATGTGTTCTCCGTATTTTTAAGAAACATGCATTGTAGTATTATTTAAATGATACAGCCTGCTTTAAAATGAAAAACCTTACCGAACCTGTGTTTTGTAGTTGTTCCAATGACCATTATATGCACCTTTGTACATCGCTTTGGGTAAGAGTGTCTGCTAAATAAATGTAATGTGATAATAATAATACATTTCTTCAACATATATAATTAAAAAAACATTAAAGCAATAGAAAGGGTGCAAAAATAGATTCAGGTATAAAATGCTAAATATACAAGGAAACACTTCATCTATTTAAGTTTAGCATGAAGAAAGTAAATAAAGAATATGATTGAGATTTTAGAAATTATAAAACTATTTGAAAGGCAAAACATTTCTTAGGTTCACAAGGGAACAAGGAGGTATAAGTGGGAATTTATCAAATGATCAAAGCAGTTTTTTGCACTTTTTTCATCACATGGAAAGCTTTCCTGCTCATGTAGTAAAATACACCTTTGAGGCAGGGACGAGAGATTCGGTTGGGGTTAACATTACTGAAAAATTTAATTTAAGTTTTTTGTTCTTACGCTTCAACATTCTGAGTGCAGGAACCTCAAAAAAGAACTGACTACGCTGAGTTTGCGAAGAAAATGTAGAAGTCTTGCATGTAATTCTAAGCTAAATTTAAGTGGTTGCTGAACGACAGGTTACTTTCCATATCATTAGAATGTAAAGCTTGTTTTCAAATTAAGTTCTTATGTAAACGGCGTATAAATTAAAAGTGCTTCAGTGTAAGTGCTTCTCCGACACTATATGTTGATTTAATTCAATGTCAGAAGGCTCAGTTTTAAAACATGTTCACAAACCCTCACATTCTTCTCAACAGCACTGACTCTACATCCAGGTGACCATGGAGAATGTATCAGCAGTGACGTCCTTCATTTTGGCAGCATACACTGAACTGGAAGATCACAGATATTTATACGTCATATGTTTCCTTATTTTATACATTATGATTATAGTGGCCAATTCAGTACTAATAACAGTAATATACATTGAGAGAGGTCTGCATGAACCCATGTATTTGTTTATAAGTAGCTTAGCTGTGAATGGAATATTTGGGAGCACATCTTTATTAACATCTATGCTTGTCTTTCTGTTGTCTCATAGTTATGAAATATCTCTGACCCATTGTTTGTTACAGATATATTGTTTACATTCATATGCTCATGTTGAATTTACTATTTTAGCAGCGATGAGCTATGACCGGTATGTTGCTATTTGTCACCCATTACACTATCACCTCCTCATGTCTCCTAAGAAGCTATATGCAGCTATAACATTATCCTGGGTGATTCCCTTAATTTACTTTGCCCTTTGTTTCATAATGACTGTTCAGCGCACATTTTGTGGCAAGATTATTGAAAAAGTGTATTGTGACAATTTTCCTTTAGTTAAACTGTCTTGTTTTGATACGAACGTTCAGAATATTCTTGGACTGGCATTAACTTTTGTTTCACCTTCTTCTCAAATCCTCATGATACTATTTTCCTATGGACAAATATTCAGAATCTGCCTGTTTGCTTCTAAGGAATCTCAGACCAAAGCTATTCGAACATGCACCCCACACTTACTAACTGTGATTAACTTTTCTGTGGGATGCTTATTTGAGGTCATCCAGAGTCGTTTCAACATGAGTCATGTCCCTTATAAAGCTCGCATATTCCTATCCCTACACATGTTCTTATTTCCCCCATTGTTAAATCCTTTCATTTATGGAATTAGCAATCAAGCCATTAAAGTACATATTTTCAAATTGTTTAGTAGTAAAAAGAAGAGTGAACCCCACTCAAGATGATGATGAAATAAATTTCAGTTTCTGTTATTTATATTTTGTTCGTAAGGCTGTACCCTGTATCACTTGGGTTGTCAAATGCCAGATTTTGTGCCAGAATGTCCAGTTGTCTAATTATTTGTACAGGCCTGGTTTGCAGCCCCAAATGGACAATATAAATACACAGTTGAAAAAACTGAAATTTGAATGTAGCATGTGACAAATTTCTTAAATCTTCACACTGTTACAATTTTTTCTCCCTCAATAAACCTTCTCCCAAACCCCGGTCAGTGAACTCAAACCTCGCCTCTGTGTGCACAGACCACACCCACTTAGTTTTGCCCCAACCAATCAAACAAAACCATTTCTAATAGCAAGCACTAACACTGACAGAAGTTTTTTTTGTTTTTGTTTTACTTACATTGGGACACCCTCTTTAAAAAAAACAAAAAACTGCAGGCCTCAAATTCACACCACCTAGAAGGACACATTGTGAATGATGAGTGTATGTGTGATTTATACATACACATATATAAATATATGTATATATATATATTTAACATTTTATGTGTGGCTGCTCCAAAGACATTTCCTCAGCCCATTACTGAAAGACTCTCTCTCGGCGGCAGACTCTCTCTGGCTCCTTCTGGAGGTTGTGTTTGTGGGTGGAGCTGGACACCGAGCCAAATTAATTCATGCGTTGCACCTGCGCAACCTGCATGCCAGGGACAAACGCAGCCAAATTTGGGCTTCACTGGTTCTTTGAATGGCTGCTTTAAATTGAGCCTCAGTCCTTGTTTGGGCTGTGTTGTGTAGCTCAAAGTGGGAAGACCCTACTTTCTGTTACTTTCCGTTTTGTGCATTTTGGTTTCATAGGTTTTGGTCAGAGCACAAACTTTGCTTTTTTGGTCGTTTTCTTCAAATGTTTTTTTGGTTGTAACGTTCTTTTTGTTCATGTTTTTACGTTGCAAGTGTACTGCTTTATTCTTTGTTACATTCTGCACAAAAATGCGTTTCTGGTAAACGTAACTTTGTCAATGTTACACCCATGGTCGTTGCTTGGATGTTGATTTCTTTTATTTTGCAAAACCACGGTGAGCACCATGGACTCGAGTCAAATTCAACCGATGCCAGTACCAAATGTGGCCAGCAGCCCCACCATAACTGACTAGCTAGCTAACAGGGCACCATAAGTGGCTAGCTAGCAAACATGACACCATAATTGACTGACTAGCTAACAGGACACCATAAGTGGCTAGCTAGCTAACATTAAACCATAATTGACTGGTTAGGTAACATGACACCATACACTTGGCTAGCTAGCTGACATGACACCATAATTGACTAGCTAGCTAACATAACACCATAAGTGGCTAGGTAGCCAACATGAACATGATATAATAAGTTATGAGGTAGCTAAAGTTATACCACTAGTGGACCATCAGGGCATTCTCTGCTAGTCCAACCAGAATTGAAGAAATATAATATCCGTGATTAAATCTGTGTTTATTATTTATTTTTGAGTTCATACATAGCTTATTTCATAGGAAAATTTGAATACTTTTATTGGAAAATTTTCGTATAATTGCACCATTGTTGGGTCAAAACCATGTAATTTCAGAAGGTGAGTCGCAAGGACTTTCCAGTCCAAGGCAGGAAAATAACAGACTTCAAATTTGGCTCAATTCTGAAAATATTACTAGTGAGAAATAAATCATATTTAATAGAAACAATCTACATCCCTTGGCTATGATTACACACCACAATTAAATTTTTGGGACATACCTATCACTAGCAACTTTGATTTAACTAAATTTCATTCCATTTATTTGTTTTTTGTGACCTACTTATATCTGTGAAAATCTATCATGGTGCATTATTATCCGGTTCCTGTCTAATGTCCCTTTGATCCAAACAGCTGTATCAGTCGATGTCACATGTCGGATACCTCACAGGCAGTGATTGGTCAGAGCTGTAACGTCACACGCTGGTGTGTATTTTTACATGGTTCTGTCCTTATAAAAGACTCAATGTTGGAGATATCTTTCAGCCATCCAGATGTTCTGCATGACCACAGAACTGCAAGCATTCTGAAACATTCCTCTGAAGGTAAAAGACCCCTTTCAAAAAGAGGTAAATCAGTAAAAAAATGTCTGCAAGACTTATATCATACTGTATGTGTTCTCTGTATTTTTAAGAAACATGCATTGTAGTATTATTGAAATGATACAGCCTGCTTTAAAATTAAAAACCTTACCGAACCTGTTATTGTAGTTGTTCCAATGACCATTATATGCACCTTTGTACATCGCTTTGGATAAGAGTGTCTGCAAAATAAATGTAATGTAATAATAATAATACGTTTCTTGAAAATATATAAAATTAAAAAAAACATTAAAGCAATAGAAAAAGTGCAAAAATAGATTCAGGTATAAAATGATAAATATACAAGGAAACACTTCATCTATTTAAGTTCAGCATGAAGGAAGTAAATAAAGAATATTATTGAGATTTTTGAAATTATTAAACTATTTGAAAGGCAAAACATTTCTTACGTTCACAAGGGAACAAGGAGGTATAAGTGGGAATTTATCAAATGATCAAAGCAGTTTTTTGCACTTTTTTCATCACATGGAAAGCTTTCCTGCTCATGTAGTAAAATACACCTTTGAGGCAGGGACGAGAGATTCGGTTGGGGTTAACATTACCGAAAAATTTAATTTAAGTTTTTTGTTCTTACGCTTCAACATTCTGAGTGCAGGAACCACAAAAAAGAACTGACTAAGTTGAGTTTGCGAAGAAAAAGTATAAGCCTTGCATGTACTCCTAAGGTAAATTTAAGTGATTGCTGAACGACAGGTTACTTTCCATATCATTAGAATGTCAAGCTTGTTTTCAAATTATGTTCTTATGTAAACGGTGTATAAATTAAAAGCGCTTCAGTCTAAGTGCATCTCCGACACTATATGTTGATTTAATTCAATGTCAGAAGGCTCAGTTATAAAACATGTTCACAAACCCTCACATTCTTCTCAACAGCATTGACTCTACATCCAGGTGACCATGGAGAATGTATCAGCAGTGACGTCCTTCATGTTAACGCCATACATTGCACTGGAAGATCACAGATATTTATACTTCATATGTATCCTTGTTTTATACATTATGATTATAGTGGCCAATTCAGTACTAATAACAGTAATATACATCGAGAGAGGTCTGCATGAACCCATGTATTTGTTTATATGTAGCTTAGCTGTGAATGGAGTATTTGGGAGCACATCTTTATTACCATCTATGCTTGTCTTTTTGTTGTCTCATAGTTATGAAATATCTCTGACCCATTGTTTGTTACAGATATATTGTTTACACTCATATGCTCATGTTGAATTTACTATTTTAGCAGCGATGAGCTATGACCGGTATGTTGCTATTTGTCACCCGTTACACTATTACCTCCTCATGTCTCCTAAGAAGCTATATGCAGCTATTACATTATCCTGGGTGATTCCCTTCATTTACTTTGCCCTTTTTTTCATAATGACTGTTCAGCGCACATTTTGTGGCAAGATTATTGAAAAAGTGTATTGTGACAATTTTCCTTTAGTTAAACTGTCTTGTTTTGATACGAACGTTCAGAATATTCTTGGACTGGCATCAAGTATTGTTTCACCTTCTTCTCAAATCCTCATGATACTATTTTCCTATGGACAAATATTCAGAATCTGCCTGTTTGCTTCTAAGGAATCTCAGACCAAAGCTATTCGAACATGCACCCCACACTTACTAACTCTGATTAACTTTTCTGTGGGATGCTTATTTGAGGCCATCCAGAGTCGTTTCAACATGAGTCATGTCCCTTATAAAGCTCGCATATTCCTGTCCCTACACATGTTCTTATTTCCCCCATTGTTAAATCCTTTCATTTATGGAATTAGCAATCAAGCCATTAAAGTCCATATTTTCAAATTGTTTAGTAGTAAAAAGAAGAGTGAACCCCACTCAAGATGATGATGAAAAAAATTTCAGTTTCTGTTATTTACATTTTTTTTGTAACGCTGTACCCTGTAACACTAGGATTGCCAGATGCCATATTTTGGGCTGGAATGTCCGAGTGTTCTAATTATTTGAACAGGTTCAGTTTATAGTCCCAACTGGACAATATAAATACACAGTTGAAAAAACTGAAATTTGAATGTAGCATGTGACAAATTTCTTAAATCTTCACACTGTTACAGTTTTTTTCTCCCTCAATAAACCTTCTCCCAAACCCCGGTCAGTGAACTCAAACCTCGCCTCTGTGTGCACAGACCACACCCACTTAGCTTTGCCCCAACCAATCAAACAAAACCATTTATAATAGCATGCACTACGACTGAAGTTTTCTTGTTTTTGTTTTACTTAAATTGGGACACCCTCTTTAAAAAAAAAAAAAAACTGCAGGCCTCAAATATACACCTTCTAGAAGGACACATTGTGAATGATGAGTGCACACGTGATTTATATTTATGTTTTTAACATTTCATACGCGGCTGCTCCAAAGACATTTCCTCAGCCCATTACTGGAAGACTCTCTGGGCGGCAGACTCTCTCTGGCTCCTTCTGGAGGTTGTGTCTGTGGGTGGAGCTGGAGACCGAGCCAAATTAATTCATGCGTTGCACCTGCGCAACCTGCATGCCAGGGACAAACGCAGCCAAATTTGGGCTTCACTGGTTCTTTGAATGGCTGCTTTAAATTGAGCCTCAGTCCTCGTGTGGGCTGTGTTGCGTAGCTCAAAGTGGGAAGACACTACTTTCTGTTACTTTCCGTTTAGTGCATTTTGGTTTCATAGGTTTTGGTCAGAGCACAAACTTTGCTTTTTTGGTCGTTTTCTTCAAATGTTTTTTTGGTTGTAACGTTCTTTTTGTTCATGTTTTTACATTGCAAGTGTACTGCTTTATTCTTTGTTACATTCTGCACAAAAAATGTGTTTCTGGTAAACGTAACTTTGTCAATGTTACACCCATGGTCGTTGCTTGGTTGTTGATTTCTTTGCTATTTTTAGGGCTTATTCAGCTTTATTGGATTGAACAGTGTAGAAACAGGAAGGCCGGGGGGTGAGATGGTGCTCCATACACCCTGTTGCTTGGTTACTGTAACTCCATCAGCTATTCTGTGATTATCACAGACCAAATGTCTGTTGTTAAATTACAGGAAAAACCTGCCCCATACTTAATTGACAATGTGCATTAAAACACAAAGGCACCATCAACTGTGGTAAAAACTGAACACAGAAAAAGCTGTATTTCTAACCAACCCTGCTTTTATTTTGCAAAACCACGGTGAGCACCATGGACTTGAGTCAAATTCAACCGATGCCAGTACCAAATGTGGCCAGCAGCCCCACCATAACTGACTAGCTAGCAAACATGACACCATAATTGACTGACTAGCTAACAGGACACCATAATTGACTAGCTAGCTAACATAACACCATAAGTGGCTAGGTAGCCAACATGAACATGATATAGTAAGTTATGAGGTAGCTAAAGTTATACCACTAGTGGACCATCAGGGCATTCTCTGCTAGTCCAACCAGAATTGAAGAAATATAATATCCGTGATTAAATCTGTGTTTATTATTCATTTTTGAGTTCATAAATAGCAAATTTTATAGGAAAATTTGAATACTTTTATTGGACAATTTTCATATAATTGCACCATTGTTGGGTCAAAACCATGTAATTTCAGAAGGTGAGTCACAAGGACTTTCCAGTCCAAGGCAGGAAAATAACAGACTTCAAATTTGGCTCAATTCTGAAAATATTACTAGTGAGAAATAAATCATATTTAATAGAAACAATCTACATCCCTTGGCTATGATTACACACCACAATTAAATTTTTGGGACATACCTATCACTAGCAACTTTGATTTAACTAAATTTCATTCCATTTATTTGTTTTCTGTGACCTACTTATATCTGTGAAAATCTATCACGGTGCATTATTATCCAGTTCCCGTCTAATGTCCCTTTGATCCAAACAGCTGTATCAGTCGATGTCACATGTCGGATACCTCACAGGCAGTGATTGGTCAGAGCTGTCCTTGTTTGGGCTGTGTTGTGTAGCTCGAAGTGGGAAGACACTACTTTCTGTTACTTTCCGTTTTGTGCATTTTGGTCTCATAGGTTTTGGTCAGAGTACAAACTTTGCTTTTTTGGTCGTTTTCTTCAAATGTTTTTTTGGTTGTAACGTTCTTTTTGTTCATGTTTTTACATTGCAAGTGTACTGCTTTATTCTTTGTTACATTTTGCACAAAAAATGTGTTTCTGGTAAACGTAACTTTGTCAATGTTACACCCATGGTCGTTGCTTGGTTGTTGATTTCCTAGCTATTTTTAGGGCTTATTCAGCATTATTGGATTGAACAGTGTAGAGACAGGAAGGCCGGGGGGTGAGATGGTGCTCCATACACCCTGTTGCTTGGTTACTGTAACTCCATCAGCTATTCTGTGATTATCGCAGACCAAATGTCTGTTGTTAAATTACAGGAAAAATGTGCCCCATACTTAACTGACAATGTGCATTAAAACACAAAGGCACCATCAACTGTGGTAAAAACTGAACACAGAAAAAGCTGTATTTCTAACCAACCCTGCTTTTATTTTGCATTGTTATACAGTGCATTATTATCCGGTTCCCGTCTAATGTCCCTTTGATCCAAACAGTTGTATCAGTCGATGTCACATGTCGGATACCTTACAGGTATTGATTGGTCAGAGCTGTAACGTCACACGCTGGTGTGTAGTTTTACATGGTTCTGTCCTTATAAAAGACTCAATGTTGGAGATATCTGTTTCAGCCATCCAGATGTTCTGCATGACCACAGAACTGCAAGCATTCTGAAACATTCCTCTGAAGGTAAAAGACCCCTTTCAAAAAGAGGTAAATCACTAAAAAATGTCTGCAAGACTTATATCATACTGTATATGTTCTCTGTATTTTTAAGAGACATGCATTGTAGTATTATTTAAATGATACAGCCTGCTTTAAAATTAAAAACCTTACCGAACCTGTTTTTGTAGTTGTTCCAATGACCATTATATGCACCTTTGTACATCGCTTTGGAGTGCTAAATAAATGTAACGTAATGATGATAATAAGTTTCTTGAATATATATAATTAAAAAAACATTAAAGCAATTGGAAAAGTGCAAATATAGATTCAGGTATAAAATGATAAATATACAAGGAAAGACTTCAAACACTTTATCTATTTAGGTTCAGCTTGAAGAAAGTAAATAAAGAATATGATTGAGATTTTAGAAATTATGAAACTATTTGAAAGGCAAAACATTTTTTAGGTTCACAAGGGAACAAGGAGGAATAAGTGGGAATTTATCAAATGATCAAAGCAGTTTTTTGCACTTTTTTCATCACATGGAAAGCTTTCCTGCTCATGTAGTAAAATACACCTTTGAGGCAGGGGACGAGAGATTCGGTTGGGGTTAACATTACTGAAAAACTTAATTTAAGTTTTTTGTTCTTATGCTTCAACATAGAGTGCAGCAACCACAAAAAAAGAACTGACTAAGCTGAGTTTGCAAAGAAAAAATATAAGCCTTGCATGTACTCCTAAGGTAAATTTAAGTGATTGCTGAACGACAGGTTACTTTCCATATTATTAGAATGTCAAGCTTGTTTTCAAATTAAGTTCTTATGTAAACGGCGTATAAATTAAAAGCGATTCAGTGTAAGTGCTTCTCCGACACTATATGTTGATTTAATTCAATGTCAGAAGGCTCAGTTTGAAAACATGTTCACAAACCCTCACATTCTTCTCAACAGCACTGACTCTACATCCAGGTGACCATGGAGAATGTATCAGCAGTGACGTCCTTCATTTTGACAGCATACACTGAACTGGAAGATCACAGATATTTATACTTCATATGTTTCCTTGTTTTATACATTATGATTATAGTGGCCAATTCAGTACTAATAACAGTAATATACATTGAGAGAGGTCTGCATGAACCCATGTATTTGTTTATATGTAGCTTAGCAGTGAATGGAATATTTGGGAGCACATCTTTATTACCATCTATGCTTGTCTTTTTGATGTCTCATAGTTATGAAATATCTCTGACCCAATGTCTGTTACAGATATATTGTTTATATTCATATGCTTTTGTTGAATTTACTATTTTAGCAGTGATGAGCTATGACCGGTACGCTGCTATTTGTCACCCGTTACACTATCACCTCCTCATGTCTCCTAAGAAGTTATATGCAGCTATTACATTATCCTGGGTGATTCCCCTAATTTACTTTGCCCTTCTATTCATAATGACTGTTCATCAGCTGACATTTTGTGGCAAGATTATTGAAAAAGTGTATTGTGCCAATTTTCCTTTAGTTAAACTGTCTTGTTTTGATACGAAGGTTCAGAATATTCTTGGACTGGCATCAAGTATTGTTTCACCTTCTTCTCAAATCCTCATGATACTATTTTCCTATGGACAAATATTCAGAATCTGCCTGTTTGCTTCTAAGGAATCTCAGGCCAAAGCTATTCGAACATGCACCCCACACTTACTAACTCTGATTAACTTTTCTGTGGGATGCTTATTTGAGGTCATCCAGAGTCGTTTCAACATGAGTCATGTCCCTTATAAAGCTCGCATATTCCTATCCCTACACATGTTCTTATTTCCCCCATTGTTAAATCCTGTCATTTATGGAATTAGCAATCAAGCCATTAAAGTCCATATTTTCAAATTGTTTAGTAGTAAAAAGAAGAGTGAACCCCACTCAAGATGATGATGAAAAAAATTTCAGTTTCTGTTATTTATATTTTGTTCGTAAGGCTGTACCCTGTATCACTTGGGTTGTCAAATGCCAGATTTTGTGCCAGAATGTCCAGTTGTCTAATTATTTGTACAGGCCTGGTTTGCAGTCCCAACCTGACATTATAAATACCTAGCTGAAATTACTGAAACCTGACTGCTAGTATGTGACCAATTTCTTAAATCTTCACTGTTACATATTTTCTCCAATCAACCCCCTCCCAAACCCTGGTCAGTGAATTCAAACCTCACCTCTGTTTGCACAGACCACACCCACTTAGTTTTGACCCAACCAATCAAACAAAACCATTTATAATATTAAGCACGAACAGTGACAGAAGTATTTTTTTGTTTTTCTCAAATTGGGTCACCCTCTTTGAAAAAAATTATAATAATAAACTGCACGCCTCCTAGAAGGAGACATTGTGAATGATGAGTGCACACGTGATTTATATTCACTTATTTTTTAACATTTCATGTGCGGCTACTCCAAAGACATTTCCTCTGGCCATTACTGGAAGACTCTCTCTGGGCAGCAGACTCTCTGTGGCTCCTTCTGGAGGTTGTGTCTGTGGGTGGAGCTGGAGACCGAGCCAAATTAGTGTCTGCTACATTCTGTTATGTGAATTTCGGTTTCTTTGGTTTTGGTCAGAGTAGGAACCTTGCTATTATTTGTTGTTTTTCTAAAAATTATTTTACCGTTAAAAAAAAAATGTTCTTTTCATGTCTTTAACGTTGCTAGTGTACTACATTATGCTTTGTTACATTTTGGACAAAAATGTGTTTCTGGTAAATGTAAATTTGTCAATTTTACACCCACGATTGTTCCTAGGTTATTACATTTTTAAAATATCTATATTATAGGGCTTTTTCTGCTTTATTGGATACAGTCTAGAGAGACAGGAAGGCCGGGGAGCGAGATGGTGCTCCATACACCCTGTTGCTTAGTTACTGTAACGCCATCAGCTATTCTGTGATTATCACAGACTGAATTTCTGTTGTTAAATTACAGGAAAAATGTGCCCAATACTTAACTGACAATGTGCATTAAAAAACAAAGGCACCATTAACTGTGGTAAAAACTGAACGCAGAAAAAGCTGTATTTCTAACCAACCCTGCTTTTATTTTGCAAAACCATGCTGTGCACCATGGACTCGAGTCAAATTCAACCGATGCCAGTACCAAATGTGGCCAGCAGCCCCACCATAACTGAATAGCTAGCAAACAGGACATCATAAGTGGCTAGCTAGCTAACATTACACCATAATTGACTGGCTAGGTAACATGACACCATACTTGGCTAGCTAGCTAACATAACACCATAAGTGGCTAGGTAGCCAACATGAACATGATATAATAAGTTATGAGGTAGCTAAAGTTATACCACTAGTGGACCATCAGGGCATTCTCTGCTAGTCCAACCAAAATTGAAGAAACATAATATCCGTGATTAAATCTGTGTTTGTTATTTATTTTTGAGTTCATAAATAGCTAATTTTATAGGAAAATCTGAATATTTTTATTGGAAAATTTTCATATAATTGCACCATTGTTGGGTCAAAACCATGTAATTTCAGAAGGTGAGTCGCAAGGACTTTCCAGTCCAAGGCAGGAAAATAACAGACTTCAAATTTGGCTCAATTCTGAAAATATTACTAGTGAGAAATAAATCATATTTAATAGAAACAATCTCCATCCCTTGGCTATGATTACACACCACAATTAAATTTTTGGGACATACCTATCACTAGCAACTTTGATTTGAACTAAATTTCATTCCATTTATTTGTTTTCTGTGACCTACTTATATCTGTGAAAATCAATCACGGTGCATTATTATCCGGTTCCCGTCTAATGTCTGTTCGATCCAAACAGCTGTATCAGTCGATGTCACATGTCACCATGTAGCTTAAAGTTAAAGTTGAATTTAATATATTTATGAAAATCGGGGGCTGTCTGGGCAGTGTAGAGGTATAAGCCCTTGCCTACCACCACAGAGACCCAAGTTCAATCCCCGGCAGCGGTACTTCCGGCTTGGTCAGACGTTCCTACAAACACAATTGGCAGTGTTCGCGGGTGGGAAGCCGGTGAGGGTATGAGTCCTGATTATTGCATTAGCGACTCCTACTGGTTGGTCGGGGTGCCTGTTCAGCAGAGAGGGGACCTGGGGGAGATAGCGTGAACCTCCGCAGGCGTTACGCTCTCCCAGTGAAGCTCCTTGCTGTCAGCTGAAAAGAAGCGGCTGGCGACTCCTCATGTATCGGAGGAGGCATGTGGTAGTCTACACCCTCCCCAGACCAACAGAGGACAGCGCATCGACCAGGACCGTGATTCACACAGGGAATTGGTATAATGAGTAAATTGAGACAGTGGGAGAAAAATGGCAAAAAAACAAAACTATATATATATATATATATGAAAATCTGGTCTGAGTTGAACAAATTCAGTCAATTGGTTAATTCATAATCTAATGACAAGAGGCTAAGAACCCCATTCGGTTTAACCCCACAGAGTTTGGCAGCACAGGAGCGAAAAACTTATTAAACATAACATTTAACGTTTAAGGAAAAATGGCAACAAAGCTAGCTGGCTAGCCTGTTCTGCTCAATACAAACAGCGACAAATAAGTTATCTTTACGTTGCACATTTCTCCTCCCCCCAGGTCTACGATCTCAAGGACTTACTTTTCCCCCCAATCTGATAAATACAAAAACAACATTAAAGCTCGATTTATGTTAGGATTGAATCACTGAATCTGAATACCAATCTTTGTTTCAAATTTATCCCTTTTGAAAATCCCAATTTTCATATGAAATCCAATCTGACTGCTGTTGTTCTGCTAGATAGGTTTTGAAAAACTGGGCCCATGAGTCCAAAATGGAAGAAATGGTCATTGGGGTGCTTAATAAAATATCACTGGATTAGAAACAACTCTCAACTCAATTTGACAAGGGGATATGTCAGATATCTCACAGGCAGTGATTGGTCAGAGCTGTAACGTCACATGCTGGTGTGTATTTTTACATGGTTCTGTCCTTATAAAAGACTCAATGTTGGAGATATCTCTTTCAGCCATCCAGATGTTCTGCATGACCACATAACTGCAAGCATTCTGAAACATTCCTCTGAAGGTAAAATACCCCTTTCAAAAAGAGGTAAATCACTAAAAATGTCTGCAAGACTTATATCATACTGTATGTGTTCTCTGTATTTTTAAGAAACATGCATTGTAGTATTATTTAAATGATACAGCCCGCTTTAAAATGAAAAACCTTACCGAACCTGTGTTTTGTAGTTGTTCCAATGACCATTATATGCACCTTTGTACATCGCTTTGGATAAGAGTGTCTGCTAAATAAATGTAATGTAATAATAATAATACATTTCTTCAACATATATAATTAAAAAAACATTAAAGCAATAGAAAGAGTGCAAAAATAGATTCAGGTATAAAATGATAAATATACAAGGAAACACTTCATCTATTTAAGTTCAGCATGAAGAAAGTAAATAAAGAATATGATTGAGATTTTAGAAATTATTAAACTATTTGAAAGGCAAAACATTTCTTAGGTTCACAAGAAAACAAGGAGGTATAAGTGGGAATTTATCAAATGATCAAAGCCGTTTTTTGCACTTTTTTCATCACATGGAAAGCTTTCCTGCTCATGTAGTAAAATACACCTTTGAGGCAGGGACGAGAGATTTGGTTGGGGTTAACATTACTGAAAAATTTAATTTAAGTTTTTTGTTCATACAACATTCTGAGTGCAGCAACCACAAAAAAGAACTGACTAAGCTGAGTTTGCGAAGAAAAAGTATAAGCCTTGCATGTACTCCTAAGGTAAATTTAAGTGGTTGCTGAACGACAGGTTACTTTCCATATCATTAGAATGTAAAGCTTGTTTCAGTGTAAGTGCTTCTCCAATACCATATGTAAATTAATTTCAATGTCAGAAGGCTCAGTTTGAAAACATGTTCACAACTCTCACATTCTTCTCCACATCACTGACTCTACATCCAGGTGACCATGGAGAATGTATCAGCTGTGACGTCGTTCATTTTGACAGCATACACTGAACTGGAAGATCACAGATATTTATACTTCATATGTTTCCTTGTTTTATACATTATGATTATAGTGGCCAATTCAGTACTAATAACAGTAATATACATTGAGAGAGGTCTGCATGAACCTATGTACTTGTTTATATGTAGCTTAGCAGTGAATGGAGTATTTGGGAGCACATCTTCATTACCATCTATGCTTGTCTTTCTGTTGTCTTATAATTATGAAATATCTCTGACTCATTGTTTGTTACAGATATATTGTTTATATTCATATGCTTTTGTTGAATTTACTATTTTAGCAGTGATGAGCTATGACCGGTATGTTGCTATTTGTCACCCGTTACACTATCACCTCCTCATGTCTCCTAAGAAGCTATATGCAGCTATTACATTATCCTGGGTGATTCCCTTCATTTACTTTGCCCTTGTTTTCATAATGATTGTTCAGCGCACATTTTGTCGCAAGATTATTGAAAAAGTGTATTGTGACAATTTTTCTTTAGTTAAACTGTCTTGTTTTGATGCGAACGTTCAGAATATTGTTGGACTGGCATTAACTTTTGTTTCACCTTTTTCTCAGATCATCATGATACTATTTTCCTATGGACAAATACTCAGAATCTGCCTGTTTGCTTCTAAGGAATCTCAGACCAAAGCTATTCGAACATGTACCCCACACTTACTAACTCTGATTAACTTTTCTGTGGGATGCTTATTTGAGGCCATCCAGAGCCGTCTCAACATGAATCATGTCCCTTATAAAGCTCGCATATTCCTATCCCTACACATGTTCTTATTTCCCCCATTGTTAAATCCTGTCATTTATGGAATTAGCAATCAAGCCATTAAAGTCCATATTTTCAAATTGTTTAGTAGGAAAAAGAAGAGTGAACCCCACTCAAGATGATGATGAAAAAAATTTCAGTTTCTGTTATTTACATTTTGTTCGTAAGGCTGTACCCTGTATCACTTGGGTTGTCAAATGCCAGATTTTGGGACAGGATGTCCAGTTGTCTAATTATTTGTACAGGCCTGGTTTGTAGTCCCAACCTGACATTATAAATACCTAGCTGAAATTACTGAAACCTGAGTGCTAGTATGTGACCAATTTCGTAAATCTTCACTGTTACATTTTTTCTCCAATTAACCCCCTCCCAAACCCTGGTCAGTGAACTCAAACCTCACCTCTGTCTGCACATACCACACCCACTTAGTTTTGACCCAACCAATCAAACTAAACCATTTATAATATTAAGCACGAACAGTGACAGAAGTATTTTTTTGTTTTTCTCAAATTGGGTCACCCTCTTTCAAAATAATAATAATAATAAACTGCACGCCTCAAACTTACACCTAGAAGGAGACATTGTGAATGATGAGTGCACACGTGATTTATATTCACTTATTTTTTAACATTTCATGTGCGGCTGCTCCAAAGACATTTCCTCCGGCCATTACTGGAAGACTCTCTCTGGGCAGCAGACTCTCTGTGGCTCCTTCTGGAGGTTGTCTCTGTGTGTGGAGCTGGAGACCGAGCCAAATTAGTGTCTGCTACATTCTGTTATGTGAATTTCGGTTTCTTTGGTTTTGGTCAGAGTAGGAACCTTGCTATTATTTGTTGTTTTTCTAAAAATTATTTTACCGTTAAAAAAAAAAGTTCTTTTCATGTCTTTAACGTTGCTAGTGTACTACATTATGCTTTGTTACATTATGGACAAAAATGTGTTTCTGGTAAATGTAAATTTGTCAATTTTACACCCATGACTGTTCCTAGGTTATTACATTTTTTAAATATCTATATTATAGGGCTTTTTCTGCTTTATTGGATACAGTCTAGAGAGACAGGAAGGCCGGGGGGTGAGATGGTGCTCCATACACCCTGTTGCTTGGTTACTGTAACTCCATCAGCTATTCTGTGATTATCACAGACTGAATTTCTGTTGTTAAATTACAGGAAAAACCTGCCCCATACTTAATTGACAATGTGCATTAAAACACAAAGGCACCATCACCTGTGGTAAAAACTGAACACAGAAAAAGCTGTATTTCTAACCAACCCTGCTTTTATTTTGCAAAACCACGGTGAGCACCATGGACTCAAGTCAAATTCAACCGATGCCAGTACCAAATGTGGCCAGCAGCCCCACCATAACTGACTAGCTAGCTAACAGGACACCATAAGTGGCTAGCTAGCAAACATGACACCATAATTGACTGACTAGCTAACAGGACACCATAAGTGGCTAGCTAGCTAACATGACACCATAATTGACTAGCTAGCTAACATAACACCATAAGTGGCTAGGTAGCCAACATGAACATGATATAATAAGTGATGAGGTAGCTAATGTTATACTACTAGTGGACCATCAGGGCATTCTCTGCTAGTCCAACCAGAATTGAAGAAATATAATATCCGTGATTAAATCTGTGTTTATTATTTATTTTTGAGTTCATACATAGCTTATTTCATAGGAAAATTTGAATACTTTTATTGGAAAATTTTCATATAATTGCACCATTGTTGGGTCAAAACCATGTAATTTCAGAAGGTGAGTCGCAAGGACTTTCCAGTCCAAGGCAGGAAAATAACAGACTTCAAATTTGGCTCAATTCTGAAAATATTACTAGTGAGAAATAAATCATATTTAATAGAAAGAATCTACATCCCTTGGCTATGATTACACACCACAATGAAATGTTTGGGACATACCTATCACTAGCAACTTTGATTTAACTGAATTTCATTCTATTTATTTGTTTTCTGTGACCTACTTATATCTGTAAAAATCTATCGCGGTGCATTATTATCCGGTTCCCGTCTAATGTCTGTTCGATCCAAACAGCTGTATCAGTTGATGTCACATGTCACCACGTAGCTTAAAGTTAAAGTTGAATTTAATATATTTATGGAAATCGGGGGCCGTCTGGGCAGTGTAGAGGTATAAGCCCTTGCCTACCACCACAGAGACCCGAGTTCAATCCCCGGCAGCGGTACTTCCAGCTTGGTCAGACGTTCCTACTAACACAATTGGCAGTGTTCGCGGGTGGGAAGCCGGTGAGGGTATAAGTCCTGATTGTTGCATTAGCGACTCCTACTGGTTGGTCGGGGCGCCTGTTCAGCAGAGAGGGATCTGGGGGAGATAGCGTGAACCTCCGCAGGCGTTACGCTCTCCCAGTGAAGCTCCTTGCTGTCAGCTGAAAAGAAGCAGCTGGCGACTCCTTATGTATCGGAGGAGGCATGTGGTAGTCTACACCCTCCCCAGACCAACAGAGGATAGCGCATCGACCAGGACCGTGATTCACACAGGGAATTGGTATAATGACTAAATTGAGACAGTGGGAGAAAAATGGCAAAAAAACAAAACTATATATATATATATATATATATATATATATATATATATATATATGAAAATCTGGTCTGAGTTGAACAAATTCAGTCAATTGGTTAATTCATAATCTAATGACAAGAGGCTAAGAACCCTATTCGGTTTAACCCCACAGGGTTTGGCAGCACAGGAGCGAAAAACTTATTAAACATAACATTTAACGTTTAAGGAAAAATGGCAACAAAGCTAGCTGGCTAGCCTGTTCTGCTCAATACAAACAGCGACAAATAAGTTATCTTTACGTTGCACATTTCTCCTCCCCCCAGGTCTACGATCTCATGGACTTCCTTTTCCCCCCAATCTGATAAATACAAAAACAACATTAAAGCTCGATTTATGTTAGGATTGAATCACTGAATCTGAATACCAATCTTTGTTTCAAATTTATCCCTTTTGAAAATCCCAATTTTCATATGAAATCCAATCTGACCGCTGTTGTTCTGCTAGATAGGTTTTGAAAAACTGGGCCCATGAGTCCAAAATGGAAGGAATGGTCATTGGGGTGCTTAATAAAATATCACTGGATTAGAAACAACTCTCAACTCAATTTGACAAGGGGATATGTCAGATATCTCACAGGCAGTGATTGGTCAGAGCTGTAACGTCACATGCTGGTGTGTATTTTTACATGGTTCTGTCCTTATAAAAGACTCAATGTTGGAGATATCTCTTTCAGCCATCCAGATGTTCTGCATGACCACAGAACTGCAAGCATTCTGAAACATTCCTCTGAAGGTAAAAGACCCCTTTCAAAAAGAGGTAAATCACTAAAAAATGTCTGCAAGACTTATAGCATACTGTATGTGTTCTCTGTATTTTTAAGAAACATGCATTGTAGTATTATTTAAATGATACAGCCTGCTTTAAAATTAAAAACCTTACCGAACCTGTGTTTTGTAGTTGTTCCAATGACCATTATATGCACCTTTGTACATCGCTTTGGGTAAGAGTGTCTGCTAAATAAATGTAATGTTGTAATAATAATAATACATTTCTTGAACATATATAATTAAAAAAACATTAAAGCAATAGAAAGAGTGCAAAAATAGATTCAGGTATAAAATGATAAATATACAAGGAAACACTTCATCTATTTAAGTTCAGCATGAAGAAAGTAAATAAAGAATATGATTGAGATTTTAGAAATTATTAAACTATTTGAAAGGCAAAACATTTCTTAGGTTCACAAGGGAACAAGGAGGAATAAGTGGGAATTTATCAAATGATCAAAGCAGTTTTTTGCACTTTTTTCATCTCATGGAAAGCTTTCCTGCTCATGTAGTAAAATACACCTTTGAGGCAGGGACGAGAGATTCGGTTTAAAAAAAAATTTAATTTAAGTTTTTTGTTCTTACAACATTCTGAGTGCAGCAACCACAAAAAAGAACTGACTAAGCTGAGTTTGCAAAGAAAAAGTATAAGCCTTGCATGTACTCCGAAGGTAAATTTAAGTGATTGCTAAACTTACAGGTTACTTTCCATATCATTAGAATGTAAAGCTTGTTTTCAAATTAAGTTCTTATGTAAACGGTGTATAAATTAAAAGCGCTTCAGTGTAAGTGCTTCTCCGACACTATATGTTGATTTAATTCAATGTCAGAAGGCTCAGTTTTAAAACATGTTCACAACTCTCACATTTTTCTCCACATCACTGACTCTACATCCAGGTGACCATGGAGAATGAATCAGCTGTGACGTTCTTCATTTTGGCAGCATACACTGAACTGGAAGATCACAGATATTTATACTTCATATGTTTCCTTGTTTTATACATTATGATTATAGTGGCCAATTCAGTACTAATAACAGTAATATACATTGAGAGAGGTCTGCATGAACCTATGTACTTGGTTATATGTAGCTTAGCAGTGAATGGAGTATTTGGGAGCACATCTTCATTACCATCTATGCTTGTCTTTCTGTTGTCTTATAATTATGAAATATCTCTGACTCATTGTTTGTTACAGATATATTGTTTATATTCATATGCTTTTGTTGAATTTACTATTTTAGCAGTGATGAGCTATGACCGGTATGTTGCTATTTGTCACCCGTTACACTATCACCTCCTCATGTCTCCTAAGAAGCTATATGCAGCTATTACATTATCCTGGGTGATTCCCTTCATTTACTTTGCCCTTGTTTTCATAATGACTGTTCAGCGCACATTTTGTCGCAAGATTATTGAAAAAGTGTATTGTGACAATTTTTCTTTAGTTAAACTGTCTTGTTTTGATGCGAACGTTCAGAATATTGTTGGACTGGCATTAACTTTTGTTTCACCTTTTTCTCAGATCATCATGATACTATTTTCCTATGGACAAATACTCAGAATCTGCCTGTTTGCTTCTAAGGAATCTCAGACCAAAGCTATTCGAACATGTACCCCACACTTACTAACTCTGATTAACTTTTCTGTGGGATGCTTATTTGAGGTCATCCAGAGTCGTTTCAACATGAGTCATGTCCCTTATAAAGCTCGCATATTCCTATCCCTACACATGTTCTTATTTCCCCCATTGTTAAATCCTGTCATTTATGGAATTAGCAATCAAGCCATTAAAGTCCATATTTTCAAATTGTTTAGTAGTAAAAAGAAGAGTGAACCCCACTCAAGATGATGATGAAAAAAATTTCAGTTTCTGTTATTTACATTTTGTTCGTAAGGCTGTACCCTGTAACACTTGGGTTGTCAAATGCCAGATTTTGGGCCAGGATGTCCAGTTGTCTAATTATTTGTACAGGCCTGGTTTGCAGTCCCAACCTGACATTATAAATACCTAGCTGAAATTACTGAAACCTGAGTGCTAGTATGTGAGCAATTTCGTAAATCTTCACTGTTTCATTTTTTCTCCAATTAACCCCCTCCCAAACCCTGGTCAGTGAACTCAAACCTCACCTCTGTCTGCACAGACCACATCCACTTAGTTTTGACCCAACCAATCAAACAAAACCATTTATAATATTAAGCACTAACAGTGACAGAAGTATTTTTTTGTTTTTCTCAAATTGGGTCACCCTCTTTCAAAATAATAATAATAATAAACTGCACGCCTCAAACTTACACCTAGAAGGAGACATTGTGAATGATGAGTGCACACGTGATTTATATTCACTTATTTTTTAACATTTCATGTGCGGCTGCTCCAAAGACATTTCCTCCGGCCATTACTGGAAGACTCTCTCTGGGCAGCAGACTCTCTGTGGCTCCTTCTGGAGGTTGTGTCTGTGTGTGGAGCTGGAGACCGAGCCAAATTAGTGTCTGCTACATTCTGTTATGTGAATTTCGGTTTCTTTGGTTTTGGTCAGAGGAGGAACCTTGCTATTATTTGTTGTTTTTCTAAAAATTATTTTACCGTTAAAAAAAAATGTTCTTTTCATGTCTTTAACGTTGCTAGTGTACTACATTATGCTTTCTTACATTTTGGACAAAAATGTGTTTCTGGTAAATGTAAATTTGTCAATTTTACACCCATGATTGTTCCTAGGTTATTACATTTTTTAAATATCTATATTATAGGGCTTTTTCTGCTTTATTGGATACAGTCTAGAGAGACAGGAAGGCCGGGGGGTGAGATGATGCTCCATACACCCTGTTGCTTGGTTACTGTAACTCCATCAGCTATTCTGTGATTATCACAGACCAAATGTCTGTTGTTAAATTACAGGAAAAATGTGCCCCATACTTAACTGACAATGTGTATTAAAACACAAAGGCACCATCACCTGTGGTAAAACCTGAACACAAAAAAAGCTGTATTTCTAACCAACCCTGCTTTGATTTTGCAAAACCACGGTGAGCACCATGGACTCGAGTCAAATTCAACCGATGCCAGTACCAAATGTGGCCAGCAGCCCCACCATAACTGACTAGCTAGCTAACAGGGCACCATAAGTGGCTAGCTAGCAAACATGACACCATAATTGACTGACTAGCTAACAGGACACCATAAGTGGCTAGCTAGCTAACATTAAACCATAATTGACTGGTTAGGTAACATGACACCATACACTTGGCTAGCTAGCTGACATGACACCATAATTGACTAGCTAGCTAACATAACACCATAAGTGGCTAGGTAGCCAACATGAACATGATATAATAAGTTATGAGGTAGCTAAAGTTATACCACTAGTGGACCATCAGGGAATTCTCTGCTAGTCCAACCAGAATTGAAGAAATATAATATCCGTGATTAAATCTGTGTTTATTATTTATTTTTGAGTTCATACATAGCTTATTTCATAGGAAAATTTGAATACTTTTATTGGAAAATTTTCATATAATTCACCATTGTTGGGTCAAAACCATGTAATTTCAGAAGGTGAGTCACAAGGACTTTCCAGTCCAAGGCAGGAAAATAACAGACTTCAAATTTGGCTCAATTCTGAAACTATTACTAGTGAGAAATAAATCATATTTAATAGAAAGAATCTACATCCCTTGGCTATGATTACACACCACAATGAAATGTTTGGGACATACCTATCACTAGCAACTTTGATTTACCTGAATTTCATTCTATTTATTTGATTTCTGTGACCTACTTATATCTGTGAAAATCTATCGCGGTGCATTATTATCCGGTTCCCGTCTAATGTCTGTTCGATCCAAACAGCTGTATCAGTTGATGTCACATGTCACCACGTAGCTTAAAGTTAAAGTTGAATTTAATATATTTATGGAAATCGGGGGCCGTCTGGGCAGTGTAGAGGTATAAGCCCTTGCCTACCACCACAGAGACCCGAGTTCAATCCCCGGCAGCGGTACTTCCAGCTTGGTCAGACGTTCCTACAAACACAATTGGCAGTGTTCGCGGGTGGGAAGCCGGTGAGGGTATAAGTCCTGATTGTTGCATTAGCGACTCCTGGTTGGTCGGGGCGCCTGTTCAGCAGAGAGGGATCTGGGGGAGATAGCGTGAACCTCCGCAGGCGTTACGCTCTCCCAGTGAAGCTCCTTGCTGTCAGCTGAAAAGAAGCAGCCGGCGACTCCTCATGTATCGGAGGAGGCATGTGGTAGTCTACACCCTCCCCAGACCAACAGAGGATAGCGCATCGACCAGGACCGTGATTCACACAGGGAATTGGTATAATGACTAAATTGAGACAGTGGGAGAAAAATGGCAAAAAAACAAAACTATATATATATATATATATATATATATATATATATATATATGAAAATCTGGTCTGAGTTGAACAAATTCAGTCAATTGGTTAATTCATAATCTAATGACAAGAGGCTAAGAACCCCATTCAATTTAACCCCCAGGGTTTGGCAGCACAGGAGCGAAAAACTTATTAAACATAACATTCAACGTTTAAGGAAAAATGGCAACAAAGCTAGCTGGCTAGCCTGTTCTGCTCAATACAAACAGCGACAAATAAGTTTTCTTTACGTTGCACATTTCTCCTCCCTCCAGGTTTACGATCTCAAGGACTTCCTTTTCCCTCCAGTCTGATAAATACAAAAACAACATTAAAGCTCGATTTATGTTAGGATTGAATCACTGAATCTGAATACCAATCTTTGTTTCAAATTTATCCCTTTTGAAAATCCCAATTATCATATGAAATCCAATCTGACTGCTGTTGTTCTGCTAGATAGGTTTTGAAAAACTGGGCCCTTGAGTCCAAAATGGAAGAAGTGGTCATTGGGGTGTTTAATAAAATATCATTGTATTAGAAACAACTCTCAGCTTAATTTGATAAGGGGATATGTCGGATACCTCACAGGTATTGATTGGTCAGAGCTGTAACGTCACACGCTGGTGTGTATTTTTACATGGTTCTGTCCTTATAAAAGACTCAATGTTGGAGATATCTTTTTCAGCCATCCAGATGTTCTGCATGACCACAGAACTGCAAGCATTCTGAAACATTCCTCTGAAGGTAAAAGACCCCGTTCAAAAAGAGGTAAATCACTAAAAAATGTCTGCAAGACTTATAGCATACTGTATGTGCTCTCTGTATTTTTAAGAAACATGCATTGTAGTATTATTTAAATGATACAGCCTGCTTTAAAATTAAAAACCTTACCGAACCTGTGTTTTGTAGTTGTTCCAATGACCATTATGTGCACCTTTGTACATCGCTTTGGAATGTCTGCTAAATAAATGTAATGTAATAATAATAATAAGTTTCTTGAACATACATAATTAAAAAAACATTAAAGAAAATGGAAAAGTGCAAAAAGAGATTCAGGTATAAAATGATAAATATACAAGGAAAGACTTCAAACACTTCATCTATTTAGGTTCAGCATGAAGAAAGTAAATAAAGAATATGATTGAGATCTTAGAAATTATTAAACTATTTGAAAGGAAAAACATTTTTTAGGTTCACAAGGGAACAAGGAGGTATAAGTGGGAATTTATCAAATGATCAAAGCAGTTTTTCATCACATGGAAAGCTTTCCTGCTCATGTAGTAAAATACACCTTTGAGGCAGGGACGAGAGATTTCGTTGCGGTTAACATTACTGAAAAATTTAATTTATGTTTTTTGTTCTTAAGCTTCAACATTCTGAGTGCAGCAACCACAAAACAAAGAACTGACTAAGCTGAGTTTGCAAAAAAAAAAGTATAAGCCTTGCATGTACTCCTAAGGTAAATTTAAGTGATTGCTGAACGACAGGCTACTTTCCATATCATTGGAATGTAAAGCTTGTTTTCAAATTATGTTCTTATGTAAACGGCGTATAAATTAAAAGCGCTTCAGTGTAAGTGCTTCTCCGACACTATATGTTGATTTAATTCAATGTCAGAAGGCTCAGTTTTAAAACATGTTCACAAACCCTCACATTCTTCCCCACAGCACTGACTCTACATCCAGGTGACCATGGAGAATGTATCAGCAGTGACGTCCTTCATTTTGACGGCATACATTGCACTGGAAGATCACAGATATTTAAATTTCACATGTATCCTTGTTTTATATATTATGATTATAGTGGCCAATTCAGTACTAATAACAGTAATATACATTGAGAGAGGTCTGCATGAACCCATGTATTTGTTTATATGTAGCTTAGCAGTGAATGGAGTATTTGGGAGCACATCTTTATTACCATCTATGCTTGTCTTTTTGTTGTCTCATAGTTATGAAATATCTCTGACCCATTGTTTGTTACAGATATATTGTTTATATTCATATGCTAATGTTGAATTTACTATTTTAGCAGCGATGAGCTATGACCGGTATGTTGCTATTTGTCACCCATTACACTATCACCTCCTCATGTCTCCTAAGAAGCTATATGCAGCTATTACATTATCCTGGGTGATTCCCTTCATTTACTTTGCCCTTCTATTCACAATGACTGTTAATGATTATTGAAAAAGTGTATTGTGACAATTTTCCTTTAGTTAAACTGTCTTGTTTTGATACGAAGGTTCAGAATATTATTGGACTGGCATCAAGTATTGTTTCACCTTCTTCTCAAATCCTCATGATACTGTTTTCCTATGGACAAATATTCAGAATCTGCCTGTTTGCTTCTAAGGAATCTCAGGCCAAAGCTATTCGAACATGCACCCCACACTTACTAACTCTGATTAACTTTTCTGTGGGATGCTTATTTGAGGTCATCCAGAGTCGTTTCAACATGAGTCATGTACCTCATAAAGCTCGCATATTCCTGTCCCTACACATGTTCTTATTTCCCCCATTGTTAAATCCTGTCATTTATGGAATTAGCAATCAAGCCATTAAAGTCCATATTTTCAAATTGTTTAGTAGGAAAAAGAAGAGTGAGCCACACTCAAGATGATGATGAGAAAAATTTCAGTTTCTGTTATTTATATTTTGTTCGTAGGGCTGTACCCTGTATCACTTGGGTTGTCAAATGCCAGATTTTGGGCCAGAATGTCCAGTTGTCTAATTATTTGTACAGGCCTGGTTTGCAGTCCCAACCTGACATTATAAATACCCAGTTGAAATAACTGAAATTTGACTGCTAGGATGTGACCAATTTCTTAAATCTCCACTGTTACATTTTTTCTCCGATTAACCCCCTCCCAAACCCCGGTCAGTGAACTCAAAACTCACCTCTGTGTGCACAGACCACACCCACTTAGTTACTCATGTCTGTTCTCATAACTGACTAAGGTGACCCAGTGATTTTATTGTGAAGAGGGATTTGAATTCTTTATTAATAAATACTGTTGGTCAGTACAGCACAGGCGAAAAACATCCCACCATTATTTTTCTCTTGTGTGTTTTCTGGTATGAGTGGAGGGGACCATTATGAAAAAAAATCATGAGTTCGGAAACCACATGTGAACACCCGACACGTGAAGAGTATACGTGTGAACTGTAAAAATAATCCCACTTATAAAATGAGAGTGGGAAAAGGTAACCTATTCACATGGGAAGTTGGAGTAAAAACTACCGTGGCGCGGGGTGCACCTATCAGTCTTAATAGCTTGAAAAGTTCACACAAAGTAAGGCAATTCAATACAATTCCACATTTTCTGATACAAGCAGTCTTTAATTGTGTGTATTTTTCATTGAATTTATATGTTTTCCGTGGCCTACTTATATCGGTCAAAATCTACCACAAGACCTTATTATCTGGTTCCCGTGTAACGTCTGTTTGATCCAAACAGCTGTATCAGTCAGTGTCACATGTTACCATGTAGCTTAAAGTTAATGTTGAATTAAAGGTACTTACGAAAATCTGGTCTGAGTTGAAGAAATTCAGTCAATTGCTTAATTAATAGTCTACTTACAACAGGCTAACAAACTCCACAGGGTTTTGCAGCACAGGAACAAAAAACTTTTTAAACGTATCATTTAACGTTTAAGGTAAATATGGCAACAAAGCTAGCTGGCTAGCCTGTTCTGCTCAATACAAACAGTGACAAACTAATTTTCTTCACATTTCACATTCCTCCTCCCTCCAGGTTGACGATCGCAATCACTTCTTTTCCCTCCATTTGATAAATGCAAAAACAACATTTAAGCTTGATTTATATTAGAATTGGATCACTGAATCTAAATACCAGTCTTTGTGATAAGAGTATAATGAATCTGTTTTGAAAATCGAAATTTTCATATGAAATACAATCTGACAGCTGTTGTCCTGCAAGATATGTTTGGAAAAACAGGGCCCATGAGTCCAAAATAGAAGAAGTGTTCATTGGGGTGTTTAATATAATATCATTGTAATAAAGACAACTCTCAGCTTAATGTGATAAGGGAATATGTCGGATACCTCACAGGCATTGATTGGTCAGAGCTGTAACGTCACACGCTGGTGTGTATTTTTACGTGGTTGTGTCATTATAAAATAAATTAATTAATTGCATTTATATTGCACTTTTCCGAACTTCCGAACGCTCAAAAAGACTCAGAGGAAGAAATATCTCTTTCAGCCATCCAGATGTTCTGCATGACCACAGGACTGCAAGCACTCTCAAACATATCTCTGAAGGTAAAAGACCTCCTTTCAAAAAAAGGTAAATCACTAAAAATTTCTGCAAGACTTATGGCATATGTTATCTCTGAATGTTTCAGTAGCATGAATTCTAGTATGCTTTAAGTAATACAGCCTGCTTTAAATTTCAGATGACAATAAGAATAACGAGATTTCTTGAACATATAGAATTCTAAAAACCTTAAAGCAATTGAAAACATGGTAAAAATAGATAGGTTTCAGGTATAAAATGCAATATATACAAGGAAAGACTTCAGACACTTCATTTATTTAGGTTCGGCATGAAGAAAGTAAATAAAGAATATGATTGAGGTTTTAGAAATTATTAAAGTAACTAACAATTTGAAAGGAAAAACATTTTTTTTAGGTTCACAAGGGAACAAGGAGGTATAAGTGGGAATTAATCGAATAATCAAAGCAGGTTTTTGCACTTTTTTCAGGACATGGAAAGCTTTCCCGCTCACGTAGTAAAATACACCTTTGAGGCAGGGACGTAACCAGGACCGAAAAATACTGAAGCCGAGAGATTCGGTTGGGGTTAACATTATTGACAAATTTAATTAAAGTTTGTTGTTCTTACACTTCAACATTCTGAGTGCAGGAACCACAAAAAAGAACTGACTAAGGTGAGTTTGCAAAGAAAAAGTATGAGCCTTGCATGTACTCCTAATCTAAATTTGACTAATTGCTGGATGACAGGCTACTTTCAATATCACTTTAATGTAAAGCTTGTTTTCAAATTATGTTCTTATGTAAACTGTATGTAAGCTTTTCAGTGTAAGTGCTTCTCCAACACAATGTGTTGATTTATTTCAATGTCAGAAGGCTCAATTTGAAAACATGTTCACAAACTCTCACATTTTTCTCCACATCACTGACTCTACATCCAGGTGACCATGGAGAATGTATCAGCAGTGACATCCTTCATATTGACGGCATACACTGAACTGGAAGATCACAGATATTTATACTTCATATGTTTCCTTCTTTTATATATTATGATTATAGTGGGCAATTCAGTAGTAATATCAGTAATATGCATTGAGAGAGGTCTGCATGAACCCATGTATTTGTTTATATGTAGCTTAGCAGTGAATGGAGTATTTGGGAGCACATCTTTATTACCATCTATGCTTGTCTTTCTGTTGTCTCATAATTATGAAATATCTCTGACTCGTTGTTTGTTACAAATATATTGTTTACACTCATATGCTACTGTTGAATTTACTATTTTAGCAGCGATGAGCTATGACCGGTATGCTGCTATTTGTCACCCGTTACACTATCACCTCCTCATGTCTCCTAAGAAGCTATATGCAGCTATTACATTATCCTGGGTGATTCCCTTCATTTACTTTGCCCTTCTATTCATAATGACTGTTCAGCAGACATTTTGTGGCAAGATAATTGAAAAAGTGTTTTGTACTAATTTTCCTTTAGTTAGACTGTCTTGTTTTGAGACAAATTTGCAGAGCGTAATTGGACTGGCATTAAATATTGTTTCCCCTTTTTCTCAGATCCTCATGATACTGTTTTCCTATGGACAAATATTCAGAATCTGCCTGTCTGCTTCTAAGGAATCTCAGGCCAAAGCTATTCAAACATGCACCCCACACTTACTAACTGTGATTAACTTTTCTGTGGGATGCTTATTTGAGGTCATCCAGAGTCGTTTCAACATGAGTCATGTACCTCTTAAAGCTCGCATATTTCTATCCCTACACATGGGCTTATTTCCCCCATTGTTAAATCCTGTCATTTATGGGATTAGCATTCAAGCCATTAAAATTCACATTTTCAGATTGTTTAAAAGTAAAAAGATGAGTAAATCCCTTTCAAGGTGATTATGAAAAAAAATTATTTTTCTGTCAATTACATTTTGTTTGTACGGCTGTACCCTGTATCACTTGGGTTGTCAAATGCCAGATTTTGGGCTGGAATGTCCAGTTTCTAATTATTTGAACAGGTTCAGTTTATAGTCCCAAATGGACAATATAAATACGCAGTTGAAAATACTGAAATTTGAATGTAGCATGTGACAAATTTCTTAAATCTCCACTGTTACAGTTTTTTCCTCCCCCAATAAACCTTCTCCCAAACCCCGGTCAGTGAACTCAAACCTCTCCTCTGTGTACACAGACCACACCCACTTAGCATCGCCCCAACCAATCAAACAAAACCATTTCTCATCGCAAGCACTGCGACTGACAGAAGATTTTTTGTTTTTGTTTTACTTAAATTGGGACACCCTCTTTAAAAAAAACAAAAAAACTGCAGGCCTCAAATTTACACCACCTAGAAGGACACATTGTGAATGATGAGTGTATATGTGATTTATACATACACATATATAAATATATGTATATATATATATTTAACATTTCATGTGTGGCTGCTCCAAAGACATTTCCTCAGCCCATTACTGAAAGACTCTCTCTCGGCGGCAGACTCTCTCTGGCTCCTTCTGGAGGTTGTGTTTGTGGGTGGAGCTGGACACCGAGCCAAATTAATTCATGCGTTGCACCTGCGCAACCTGCATGCCAGGGACAAACGCAGCCAAATTTGGGCTTCACTGGTTCTTTGAATGGCTGCTTTAAATTGAGCCTCAGTCCTTGTTTGGGCTGTGTTGTGTAGCTCAAAGTGGGAAGACCCTACTTTCTGTTACTTTCCGTTTTGTGCATTTTGGTTTCATAGGTTTTGGTCAGAGCACAAACTTTGCTTTTTTGGTCGTTTTCTTCAAATGTTTTTTTGGTTGTAACGTTCTTTTTGTTCATGTTTTTACGTTGCAAGTGTACTGCTTTATTCTTTGTTACATTCTGCACAAAAATGCGTTTCTGGTAAACGTAACTTTGTCAATGTTACACCCATGGTCGTTGCTTGGATGTTGATTTCTTTTATTTTGCAAAACCACGGTGAGCACCATGGACTCGAGTCAAATTCAACCGATGCCAGTACCAAATGTGGCCAGCAGCCCCACCATAACTGACTAGCTAGCTAACAGGGCACCATAAGTGGCTAGCTAGCAAACATGACACCATAATTGACTGACTAGCTAACAGGACACCATAAGTGGCTAGCTAGCTAACATTAAACCATAATTGACTGGTTAGGTAACATGACACCATACACTTGGCTAGCTAGCTGACATGACACCATAATTGACTAGCTAGCTAACATAACACCATAAGTGGCTAGGTAGCCAACATGAACATGATATAATAAGTTATGAGGTAGCTAAAGTTATACCACTAGTGGACCATCAGGGCATTCTCTGCTAGTCCAACCAGAATTGAAGAAATATAATATCCGTGATTAAATCTGTGTTTATTATTTATTTTTGAGTTCATACATAGCTTATTTCATAGGAACATTTGAATACTTTTATTGGAAAATTTTCATATAATTGCACCATTGTTGGGTCAAAACCATGTAATTTCAGAAGGTGAGTCGCAAGGACTTTCCAGTCCAAGGCAGGAAAATAACAGACTTCAAATTTGGCTCAATTCTGAAAATATTACTAGTGAGAAATAAATCATATTTAATAGAAACAATCTACATCCCTTGGCTATGATTACACACCACAATTAAATTTTTGGGACATACCTATCACTAGCAACTTTGATTTAACTAAATTTCATTCCATTTATTTGTTTTCTGTGACCTACTTATATCTGTGAAAATCTATCACGGTGCATTATTATCCGGTTCCCGTCTAATGTCCCTTTGATCCAAACAGCTGTATCAGTCGATGTCACATGTCGGATACCTCACAGGCAGTGATTGGTCTGAGCTGTAACGTCACACGCTGGTGTGTATTTTTACATGGTTCTGTCCTTATAAAAGACTCAATGTTGGAGATATCTCTTTCAGCCACCCAGATGTCCTGCATGACCACAGAACTGCAAGCATTCTGAAACATTCCTCTGAAGGTAAAAGACCCCTTTCAAAAAGAGGTAAATCACTAAAAAAATGTCTGCAAGACTTATATCATACTGTATGTGTTCTCTGTATTTTTAAGAAACATGCATTGTAGTATTATTTAAATGATACAGCCTGCTTTAAAATTAAAAACCTTAACGAACCTGTTTTTGTAGTTGTTCCAATGACCATTATATGCACCTTTGTACATCGCTTTGGAGTGTCTGTTAAATAAATGTAATGTAATAATAATAATAAGTTTCTTGAACATATATAATTAAAAAAACCTTAAAGCAATTGAAAACATGGTAAAAATACATAGGTTTCAGGTATAAAATGCAATATATACAAGGAAAGACTTCAGACACTTCATTTATTTAGGTTCAGCATGAAGAAAGTAAATAAAGAATATGATTGAGGTTTTAGAAATTATTAAAGTAACTAACAATTTGAAAGGAAAAACATTTTTTTTAGGTTTAGGTTTTTTAGGTTTTTAAGGGAACAAGGAGGTATAAGTGGGAATTTATCGAATAATCAAAGCAGGTTTTTGCACTTTTATCAGGACATGGAAAGCTTTCCTGCTCATGTAGTAAAATACACCTTTGAGGCAGGGGCGTAACCAGGACCAAGAAATACTGAGGCTGTGAGACTCGGTTGGGGTTAACATTACCGAAAAATTTAATTAAAGGAACCACAAAAAAGAACTGACTAAGCTGAGTTTGCGAGAAAAAAAAGTATAAGCCTTGCATGTACTCCGAAGCTAAATTTGACTGTTTGCATGGATGACAGGCTACTTTCAATATCACTTTAATGTAAAGCATGTTTTCAAATGATGTTCTTATGTGAACAGTATAAAAATTAAAAGCTCATTAGTGTAAGTGCTTCTCCAATACCATATGTAAATTTAATTCAATGTCAGAAGGCTCAGTTTTAAAACATGTTCACAAACTCTCACATTTTTCTCCACAGCACTGACTCTACATCCAGGTAACCATGGAGAATGTATCAGCTGTGACGTCCTTCATTTTGGCAGCATACACTGAACTGGAAGATCACAGATATTTATACTTCATATGTTTCCTTATTTTATACATTATGATTATAGTGGCCAATTCAGTACTAATAACAGTAATATACATTGAGAGAGGTCTGCATGAACCTATGTACTTGTTTATATGTAGCTTAGCAGTGAATGGAGTATTTGGGAGCACATCTTTATTACCATCTATGCTTGTATTTCTGTTGTCTTATAATTATGAAATATCTCTGAATCATTGTTTGTTACAGATATATTGTTTATATTCATATGTTCATGTTGAATTTACTATTTTAGCAGCGATGAGCTATGACCGGTATGCTGCAATTTGCCACCCGTTACACTATCACCTCCTCATGTCTCCTAAGAAGCTATATGCAGCTATTACATTATCCTGGGTAATTCCCCTAATTTACTTTGCCCTTATTTTCATAATGACTGTTCAGCGCACATTTTGTGGCAAGATTTTTGAAAAAGTGTATTGTGCCAATTTTCCTTTAGTTAAACTGTCTTGTTTTGATACGAACGTTCAGAATATTCTTGGACTGGCATCAACTTTTGTTTCACCTTCTTCTCAGATCCTCATGATACTATTTTCCTATGGACAAATATTCAGAATCTGCCTGTTTGTTTCTAAGGAATCTCAGACCAAAGCTATTCGAACATGCACCCCACACTTACTAACTGTGATTAACTTTTCTGTGGGATGCTTATTTGAGGCCATCCAGAGTCGTCTCAACATCAGTCATGTCCCTTATAAAGCTCGCATATTCCTATCCCTACACATGTTCTTATTTCCCCCATTGTTAAATCCTGTCATTTATGGAATTAGCAATCAAGCCATTAAAAATCAGATTTTCAAATTGTTTAATAGCAAAAAAGACAGTGAACCCCACTCAAGATGATGAGGAATTTAGTTTCTCTTATTTATATTTTGTTCGTAAGGCTCTACCCTGTATCACTTGGGTCGCCAGATGCCAGATTTTGGGCCGGAGTGTCCAGTTTTCTAATTATTTTTACAGGTTCGATTTGTAGCCTCAACTGGACAATATAAATACCCAGTCGGACTAATAACTGAATAAATGAAACCTGACTGCCAGTATGTAACCAGTTTCATCAATGTCCACTGTTACAATTTTTTTCCACACTCACCACAACCCCTGTAGTAAGGGATACCTAAGTGCCAATCACTCCCAGGACGGGTTTTGTTTTTTTGTTTTTTTTTGGGGGGGGGAGGGGGGGGGGATCTGTGCCACCTGGACACCTACATCCATCGCCCAATCCATAAACTTTCTTTTTATTCACCCACCTTTCCCTTTGTTTCCGAACCACCTGGATCTTCCCACTCCTGTTATTTGTTTGCTTGCTTCTAGATCTAGGTTGGGTTTAATGTGAGTAATGTACTTCCGTATGGTCTGATTGAATTGCGATTATAACTAATTTACCGCAACTCATACAGCTTAGCGTTGCAAACCCACCTGGCAGTGAAATTTTAGCAATCTGGTGCGGGTTCAAATACTATGCGTGTTCTAACCTGTTTAACTGTGTCATTCTCTCGTTATCTTTATAATAAAGCTATAAAGTTACTCATGTCTGTTCTCATTACTGAGTAAGGTGACCCAGTGATTTTATTGTGAAGAGGGATTTTAATTCTTTATTAATAAATATTGTTGGTCAGTAAGGGATGTGGGGGATCTTAATATATACAGGGGTTCAAAGCGTCTGGTGGTGCATAGAAGATTTTTTTTAGTCCACGCGGGATTCAGAATTTGGCGCATTAAAGTGCTGAATTTCAACTGATGCGACAAGCTGGGAGGTTTCTGGAAAGAGTGCTGGAGACCTGTGCCTCAATCTTTAGAGGTGGCAGGTTTTTGTTTCCAAAAAACATCCCACCATTATTTTTCTCTTGTGTGTTTTCTGGTATGAGTGGAGGGGACCATTACGAAAAAAAATCATGAGTTCGGAAACCACATGTGAACACCCGACATGTGAAGAGTATACATGTGAACTGTAAAAATAATCCCACTTATAAAATGAGAGTGGTAAAAGGTAACCTATTTACATGAGAAAAGTGTAGTTCACATTTTAAAAGTCAGTCACATGAAAATGTGACATGAAATCACGTGAAATTCCACGTTTTGTGTTCGCATGTGGAAATGGTTGAGTTCACATGACATTTCCTTTTCACATGAGAATATATTAATTCACATGTAAAAATGTAAAATGTACATCTGTAATTGTGATTTTAAAATAAAATTTAATTGCACATTGTAAAAATAGTCCCAAAACAAATGGTCTGTTAATATGCAAGAGGGCAATTTTCACAAAAAAACATAGACAGGGGAACTTTTGTCTTAAGGGTAGCCAAGCTCCCGTGGATATCACATCCTGATTAACACCTTTGGGGGAGAAGTGCTTAATTAAAACTGCTGTGTCACTATAACTGTAAAAGTATTGAACAATGCGCAGCTATGACATCACCAACTAATTACAAGTGACATGGGCCAGGCCTTTATAAAAAGCTGAAAAAAGACTCCATTCCACAAGTGCGTTGTCTGAAGTGTGTTGTCTGCAGAAAACCAACATGATCAGCAGGACTATTTTAAAGGAAGCCAACAGTAAGTAAAACAGATGCTGGGTATGTATGCATTTATTTTTATTTATGCTGAGACTTTGTTTTTCTGTCAAACACATTACACAAGGCAGGGAATTCCTCATAATAATAATAATAATAATAATAATAATAATATTGTTATTGTTATTCATAATAATAATAACAATGTGAACAATAATAAAATAATAATAATACATATTATTGTTGTTGTTGTTGTTGTTGTTGTTGTTATTAGCATTCTCATTCTCATTATTATTATTATTATTATTATTATTATTATTATGAGTGTGACACGTTGGTGCAGTGGGTTTGAATCCTGGCCTGGGCTTTTCTGTGTGGATTCTGCATGTTCTCCCTGTGTCTACGTGGGTTTCCTCCAGGTACTCCTCCAGTTTCCTCCTACAGTCGAAAGACATGCAGGTTAGGCTAATTGGAGACTCCAAAATTGCCCATAGGTATGAGTGTGTGAGTGAATAGTGAGTGAATGATGTGTGTGCCCTGCGATAGATTGGCGACCTGTCCAGGATGTATTCCTGCCTCTCGCCCAATGTACACTGGGATAGGCTCCAGCACCCCCCGCAACCCTGACCAGGAATAAGCGGGTATAGATAATGGATGGATTTTGCATATATTATTTCACGTGAAAATGTTAAATTCACATGTAAAATTGCGATTTTCAAATGTGAAAAGGATAATTTCATGTGATTTTTTTCGTAAGGGTCTCTACATCTATCAACACTGCATATCTGCCTCTAAAAATATGCTTTTTTTAAATAAAAAAAAAAAAAAGGAAAAAGAAAAACCAAAATACCAGCTTCAGATATAAAATCAGCTCCTTGTCATGTCTGAATTCACCAAAACAGCCAGTGATACCCAAAATGCATTGCCCAGGGTTGCACATGTGCCAGTACAAAAGGGGTACATGCGGGTAAAGGATGCAAGGGAATGTGTAGCCAATCAGATTCACCGATTAGATCACCAATTGCAGATATCATTTTTGTGGGAATTCGAAACAGGAGTTAACACCTCAACACTTGGTCAGCGCTTTGGTTTCATGACTTCTGTGAAGCACTTGCGGTACAACCCTCACTTTTTTTTCCTCCATAAATTAAAATAATGTACTTTAAATAAAGAGAAAATATTAACCCCAAATGCAATCTAGGAAAGCTTATATAAAAAATGTATTAATTTGCTATTTAATTGCTTCCGGTGTTTCTATTCAACAGAGGATGCCTGCTGCCAAAATAAATATATAAATCTGCTGCTTAGTCTGTTAAAATATCAAAGGTACTATTTTCCTTGTGAATTAAAAGCTGGCATGCATAGCTCAGGATTTGTAAAGGTGTGATTTCACCCAGTACTTTGATGTACTTTGGATGATGTATCCTGCTAATTATGCTAATTTAAATGCTAAGTTCCTTGTCAACGATCAATAATTCCATGTTATTTTTTCTCTGCAGGATTCATTGTACAGCAAGATCATGGAAAATGAATCAGTGGTGACGTCATTCATATTGAAGGCATACACTGAATTGGAAGACCATAGATATGTATACTTCACAAGTTTCCTGTTATTGTTCATCGCTACGGTATTAACAAATGTAATTCTTATTACAGTAATTTATATTGAGCGATGTCTCCATGAACCCATGTATTTTTTTATGTGTAATTTAGCAGTTAATGGAATTTATGGCAGTTTATCTTTATTCCCATCGGTACTTGTTAATTTAATGTCTCACACTTATGAGATATCTCTGGCAGCTTGTCTTTTACAGATCTTTTGTGTACACACATATGCTGCAGTTGAATTTACTATTTTAGGTGTGATGGGTTATGACCGTTATGTCGCCATTTGTTATCCATTACACTATCACCAATTAATGTCTCATAGAAAATTGTGCACCCTTATTGCATTGTCCTGGATTTACCGTATGTTCTTTTTGGACTCTATTTCATATTAACTGTCCAGCGGACATTTTGTGCCAGGTTCATAGATAAAGTGTATTGTGTGAATTTTGAATTAGTCAAACTGTCTTGTTCTGAAACTTCTTTTCAGAGCAAAATTGGCTTTGTTGTAACTATTTTGGTATTTGTGCCCCAGCTGCTTATGATATTATTTTCCTATGCACAAATACTCAGAATCTGCTTGTCTGCTTCTAAGGAATGTCAGACCAAAGCTATTCAAACATGCACCCCACACATACTGACCGTGATTAACAATGCAGTGGGAATGCTTTTTGAAATCATGCTGACTCGTTTCAACATGAGTCACGTACCTTATAAAGCTCGCATATTCATGTCCCTTTACGTTATGATATTTCCCCCATTGTGTCATCCTGTCATTTATGGAATTAGTATTCATGCCATCAGGGTCCAGATTGTAAAACTGTTTAGAGCTAAGAAAAATAAGTTAACACCGCTGCAGGTGATGACAAAGCAGTCTCATGATTAATTATTTAACACACTTTTAAGCCAATTACCTAAATGAGTAAAATGCAATGTCTGCACTCTGGTTCTTTGGTAAGAGGATAAGAAAACTGTTATTATTCCAGTCAGGAGAACTCATGCCCTTTCTCCGATATTCATTTTATAATTCAGCAGTCACTCTGATTCTTAGTCCAAAACACTAATTACTTGCTAATTGGTTAATAGCATTTGATGAATGTATCACAATATTTTCTAAATAAAGCTGTCCTTGATTTTCGTTTGCATGACCTTTTCTCGCTCACTGATGTATCCAACAGGATGGTTTCATAGAACTGATTCATCATCATCATGGCCCAGTTTTAATTTTAATATTATATTTTTAATTTAATTTTAATCTGAATCACAGTTGTCCAGGTAATGAAACCCCCATCCAGAATCAGATTGATTCCACTGATTTTGAGCCAGTTTTTAGTTATCTAGATGCCAACAAAATCGAGATTTTCCAGTCATTTAATCCAAGAGGCATACAGTAAGTCTGTCAAAAGTGCCATGAAATTGAGTTTGAATATTAGCTTCTGTAATTAGAGTTCGAATATATTCGAATATCATTTCATAATTGAAAAAAATAAGCTGCTTATTGTCGGGCGCAATATGCACGTGATGCTCCCTCTAAACTGGCCTGCGCGTTATTTTCCACAAGCGGGCAGTAGAATAGAGGACATCAGTGAACTTTCATACTAGGTTACTGCAATCTGGGGCCTCATTTATAAACGTATTAAGAGTTATTATAAGAGTATACTTACTCTGTTTAGATTGTTTAACTTCTTTCATCATGCAATTTTATCAAAATCTTCAGAACAGAAAGGAAACATAACCTGCTATGGGAACATTATTTAGCCTAAATTGATAGCTGACCAGATCTGTTGAACGAAGTGAAAAAATAGACTGGCTCACGAGGCTAGCTGACCAGTAAAGTTAGGTGTCAGCTGAAAGTATCACGGAGATTATTGGCAAGGAAAACCAGACGATCCACTTGCTCTGGATCCAGGGCAGAACCTATTTTTGTTGACAGAGAAAGTAACGTTGGCAAAGGAAAAGAACTTTGCGTGCATGAACATGATTCGCCGCATTAAATTAAGCCTGTATATTCATGTTAATTACAAAACGCGGGATCCAAAATTAATATTCGAATGCTCAAATTTATGTTCGAACTTAAAAAAAAAAAAAGATTTTCGAATAGTTTTCGAACTTCGAATATTTTTTGACAGCCCTAGCATACAGTGACGTTTATAAGGGAAACACTTCATTTGGAAAAAACCAAATGCAATTTTATTTATTTATTTATTTTTATCTCACAAGCAAATAAAAACCAACTCTTGGATTACAAATAAACAACAGACTTCTTTCCTTTTTATTGACAGGATATAGTCAGGCCTTACCGTCGGTTGTTTTAAAACTATCAGTCCATGGCTGACTGTAGTATTATCAGCCAATGCTGATCATATAATAGCCAAAATGTACGTCCATAAAGTGGCGAAAATGCTACTCAATTACTTATCAAAATAAGAGGAATTTTAGTGGAATTATACCACATCATTCTACTATCAATATCTGTGACTAAATATGGGATACGTATACAATCTTGCCATTGGTTTTACACATAAATATGTTCCTTTCAAGATTAACTGGCAATTTAATGTCTTGAACAATTTATTTGAGAAATAAACATGCAAATAGAAAGGTGGGGTAGGTATTTACAACGGCCATGCGCAAAACCTCACTCACAATTTAGACTGGTGTAACCCTTTTCAGTTAATTCTGCTTTGATGAACACCCCATGGGTGTCATTCATACATGTATGTTATTTGCATGCTGCAGCTGCAACTTTGAAACAAGACCGCTGTTCTCTTCAGTCTCCAAGAAACAGTGATTTACATGAACTGTTCGAGCCTGGCATCTGAGCACTGCCTGAACTAAGGGACAGAGCTGGAAATTAGAGTAAATCTTTCCCTCACACTGGAACATATTTTAGTTCACAGTTGTTCCAGTCCAGTGGAATCTGAAGTAGAAATGAAGACCACTAAAAACAAATCGCACAGTGTCAAAACAATGAGCAGGCTTTGTCTACTAACTGGGATCATGTCAAGTGGGTGCCAACTATCACAAAAGCCTTGCTTGACAGGTGGTGTTAAACTGAACTATTCTGATGGACTTGTGTAACTTCCCTAAACAGTTTTAAAAACAAGACCACTCTTAATGAGAGATGGGAATATGCTGGATACCTCACAGGTGTTGATTGGTCAGAGCTGTAACGTCACACGTTGGTGTGTATTTTTACATGGTTGTGTCATAAAAGAGTCAAAGCAGGAGACATCTCTTTCAGTCACCCAGATGTGGTGTACGACTATACAACTGCAAGGACTCAAATCTTTTCTCTGAAGGCAAACCCTTTCAAAAGAAAAAGGTATTTAAGCAATATAACCTGCATTAAATCTGTGATAATTAAAATGATTTTTAGAATCATTATTATTATTACTATTATTATTAATAATAATAATAATAATAATAATAATAATAATAATAATAATAATAATAATGAGAACAATAATAATGATAAAAAAGACGAATAAGAAGAAATACTAATAATGAATAACCATAGAAAGTGATCATCATCATAATGCAATTATATGCAATATAAATTGTGTTCTTGGTAAAATTAGAATAGCATAATGGGCCGTACATAAGCAGCACAGGGGCGTAACCACGACCAAAAAAACCACAAGAGACTGGGGCTGAAGTGGGGTGAGGAATGGTGGGGTGCGTGGTTAGACCAGGGTATGCTCTTCTATTTCATTCAGTAATTTAATTCAGAATGAATTACAGAGTGTAAAAGCAGTACATATGACTCTAGATTTGGCTTAAATTTGTGAAAATTTTAAAGACCATTCATTCCCCACCTGAATGATAGCAACAGACAATCTCACTAAAAGAATTAAATTAAATATAGGCTTTAGAAATGGACAGCCCTGCTTTGGGGTGTTCAGGTCCGGGCTTGACACAGTGCTGGTACTTTCAGAACTCGAGGACACTCATGAGCCTCAGTGTGCTGGCAGATGTATTTTCATCCTTATACGATCAAATGCAACTTCTTATAAATGAACATTTTAGTGTTTGCTACAATTTGTGGGATTAAAACAAAATTAGTAAAAAATTTGTTGGGTGCAGCAACCACGAACAATAACTGACTAAGCTGAGTTTGCGAAGACACAGTATGAACCTTGCATGTATTCCTAGGCCAGATTTGATTGAACACAGAATGACCTGTTACTTTTGTTATTATTGATACAGTGTCGAGTTTGTTTTCAAATTATGTTCATCTGTAAACTGTATATAAACAAAAACAGTTTTATTGCAAATGCTTCTCCAAAACCATATGTTGATTTAATCCAGTATCAGTAGGATATAAGTTTGCAGTTTTAAAATATGTTGACAAACCCTCACAATTTTATCCACAGCACTGCCTCTACATCCAGGTAGCCATGGAGAATGTATCAGCAGTGACGTCCTTCATTTTGACGGCATACACTGAACTGGAAGATCACAGATATTTATACTTCATATGTTTCCTTATTTTATACATTCTGACATTATTGGTCAATTTAGTTCTTATTGTAGTAACATGCACAGAAAAAGATCTGCATGAACCTATGTATTTGTTTATATGTAACTTATCAGTTAATGGAGCGTGTGGTAGTACAGTTTTATTACCATCTATGCTTAGTCATTTGCTATCTCATAATTTTGAAATATCTCTCTCTTTTTGTCTATTAGAGATATACTGTTTAATGTCATACACTTTAGTTGAATTTACTATTTTAGCAGTGATGAGCTATGACCGTTATGTTGCTATCTGTAGCCCGTTACACTATCACCTCCTCATGTCCCCTAGAAAGGTTACTGCAGCCATTGTATTATCCTGGGTTGTTCCCTGTGTTTACTTTGCCCTTTATTTCATATTAACAACTGTCCGACTGTCATTTTGTGAAAGGCATATAGAAAAAATGTATTGTATGTATTTCGAATTAGTTAAACTGTCTTGCTTTGATACAACAATTTTGCGATTTTTAGGACTAGCATTAATGCTTGTTTGTCCTAGTCCTCAGTTCGTCATGATATTATTTTCCTATGTACGTATACTCAGAGTCTGCTTGTCTGCTTCTAAGCAATCTCAAGCCAAAGCTCTTCAAACATGCACCCCACACTTACTGTCTGTGATTAATTTTTCTGTGGGATGCTTATTTGAGGTCATCCAGGGTCGTTTCAACATGAGTCATGTACCTCAAAAAGCTCGCATATTCCTGTCCCTGTACATTCTGATAATTCCCCCATTGTTTAATCCTCTCATTTATGGAATTAGCATTCAGGCCATTAAAGTTCAGATTTTCAAATTGCTGAGTAGTAAAAAAAGAAGTGAAACCAACGCATGGTGATGATTTAAAAATATACTCTCTTTCTGTTATTTAGATATGGTTAGTAAGGCTGAACCCTGTATCACTAGTCTTCCCAGATGCCAGATTTTGGGCCGAATGTCTAGTTTTTTTTAATTGTTTGTACAGGTTTGGTTTTTGGCCCCAACTGGACAATATAAACGCCCGGTCTGATTAACTGAAATTTTATGCCCCCTTGGCCACCCCACCCACTTCATTATTAAGCATCAACCTGCCCCCCTGGTCAGAGAACCAAACCTCACCTGTGTGTACACTCCATGTTTGATATTCAGTTTTGACTAATTCTACATCTGGCAACCCTACGTATCACAAAGTAATATAAAAGGACATGTAATATTAAAAATCACTGAAATATTGAAAATGTCTTGTCTGGGTATTGCTTGGTTTCTACATATTTAAATAAAAATACGGACTGTAAAGTATTAAATAAAGTGCTTTCAGTGACCAGGCTTGGTTGTAAGACAAACCACACCCACTTACTGTAGTTTAGCTCCAACCAATTAAATAAAACCATTTGTAATAGCAAGCATTAACACTGACATTTGCATTTTTTGTTTTTTTGAAATTGAGAAAACCTCTTTTTCACATGTGGCCTCCCCAGAGATATTTCCTTTCCATATTACTGGAAGACCCTCTCTCTGGTCAGGACGATTAATTCTCTCTGCTGCCCACATGTGGACCAGCCCCTACAGCATGGTGTTGGCGACATGCTTGACACTGAGCTCCAATGCTTCACAGCAGTGGCGTAGCCAGAAATGAAATTGCAGGTGGGCCTGAATAAAAGTGGGTGGGCCACACAATTCATTCCATAAATAGCTCAATAGCATTTACAGTACATTACAAGCGCGAAAGTGTTCTGCAATGCGTTGGCCTGCTGTGTCACACTGCTGTTGTTTATCTATTTAGTTTTGCCTACTTATGTGGATGTTTTTTCGCCAAGTTTATTTGCAGTAATACTGATTTGTCATTACTATTAGACTTAAAGTTTGTGTTAAACAACTAACATTACAGGTAACGTAAACAAATCGATGTCCTCAAAACATATAGGCTTGAGAAAGTCTCATAAATCAGCTTCTGAAAATGAATGAAAATTTGAGTCGAAACGTACGAAAAGTACGTTGCTATTTGATAGGCTATATAGGCTACCAAAATTGGTACCAGAATTCCTTACCTGAAAGTTCGTTTTTCTTCTTGGATCAGATAAAAGAATGTTTAAAGCCACGAGAATCAATCAAAGCTCCTTGGCATTTTCATCCCTTTCACTTAATCTTTCGGCTTCAATCCCTAGTACTGTATTCATGGAATCCGCACACTGATTTTGGATGAGCTCGATTGAATAGATGTTGAATAGATGAAAATGCTTTCACTAGGCTAAGTAGGGGGAGGGGTATCGTATCAGCAGGGAAATTACGCTCTCAAAGTAACGACGGTGACAAGTCTGTATGACTTTTTTTTTTCTTTTCTGTTATCGCTAAAAGACGAGATGCGGGTTGCACCCTAGGATGGGCCTAGGCAAGAATAGGTGGGCCTAGGCCCAGCCAGACCCACCCATAGCCACGCCCCTGCTTCACAGCTAGAGGGCTGATCTAGGATCAGTTCTGTGTTCTAGCTAATAATGGATGAGGATAGGATGTGGACAACGGAAACCTGATCCTCAATCAGCACTCTTACTCTGACACACTGTTTGAATATGAACACCTTGAATGAATACCTAACAAGATTCCAGATAAGGAGTCCTCTTAATCCACTGTCAACATGTATGGAAACTGCAGTGATGCCAAGAAATCCTTGGTCATTGTAAGACTGAGGATGTTTTGCACATTAAGAACTGGACGATATGGGTGCCATTCATATGTACAGACGGGTGACAAATTAAAGGAAATACCAGAATAAGTGAGTGGAGAAACATACCCATGGAGATGCTTCCATACAGGTACACTGCATGAAAGATTTAAGCAATTAACATCCTGTAATGCTCTGTGGCATGTATAGAAATGCTGAGTAGGTGCAGCTGACCTTTGGATCAAGATGTGAAGAGGAAAAGATCTAAGTGACTTTGAAAGAGAGTTCATTATTGGGCCACGAATGGCAGGAGCTTCAGTCCCAAAGACTGCTCAACCGGCTAGTGTTTCAATAGGAACAATGACTAAAGTGACACGTGCTTTTAGATCTATGGGAAAGACATCAGTAAATAGGGTCAAAATTGTGACTCAAATAGTTTGGTTCCAGTGAATGGTTATGGTTATACACTTTGTTGTACGTCGCTCTGGATAAGAGCGTCTGCCAAATGCCTGTAATGTAATGTAATGTAATGCATAAACCCCTCATTACAAAGACAAATGCACATCTGAGAGTTCAGTGGTGCAAAAACCATAGGCACTGGTCTACAGAGATGTGGAAAAAAGTGATATGGTCAGATGAGTCATACTTCACTATATTCTCTACAAGTGGGTGAGTCCAAGTGTGGCGTACACCAAGAGAATGGTACAGGCCTGAATGCTGGCCCCCCATACAGTGAGTTTATCAAGGCTATTCGATTGGAATGCAGCATCCATTTCGGGCTAGGCTATGGCAAGGAATGGTCAGTGCCATACCTTGCCATATCCAAACAAGGTCTCTGGCTATCGAAATCAATGTTAATACATTTCCTCTGAATACTTTTGAAGAATTGTATTATTCCTCATATTATGCTAATTATTGTTTTCAATTAGCCTATTCACATATTCATTATCATAGCCAATGAATATATATGCTTTATTTACAAACCATTGTTGTGTCTATGTTATTTCACTAAATCAGGCTCTATAGACATACACAATACCGATTGTTGAACTCAACTGTTCTGAATAATCCTGAGAGAAGAAAAGAGGTTGATGTGGGGAAGTTCTGCGGTTTGGCCATGCTGGACTTGCAAAAAAGCATTTGAAACAGTTGACTATGGGATTTTAATTGATAAATTCCACACTAGTGGTTTTCGTAGATGACTTATAAGATGGTTTTATTCATATTTGTCAGATCTGACACAGGTAGTGGATGTTTTTCGGACTCCCAAGACCAAGACCCATAGGGTGCGGGGTACCACAGGGAAGTGTCTTGGGTCCACTCTTCTTTTTATTTTACATTAATTACTTAAAGGCAGCCTCTTCTTGTCACCTTTTCACATGTCCTAAAGACTCGGACCTCCTTGATAAAACAGCTGTTGAAAAAGTGTTAAGTGTGGAAATACAAAATCTGGATGGATCGCTTTCCAATAATGGACTCTGCAGAAATTTTTCTTATGCACTCTGCAGCTGTTCTAAACAGTTTTAAAAACAAGACCACTCTTAATGAGAGATGGGAATATGTTGGATACCTCACAGGTATCGATTGGTCTGAGCTGTAACGTCACACGCTGGTTTGTATTTTTACATGGTTGTGTCATTATAAAAGACTCAAAGGGAGAAATATCTCTTTCAGTCACCAAGATGTGGTGTATAACCACAGAACTGCGAGCACTCAAATCTTTTCTCTGAAGCCAAATATTCTTTCAGAAGAATCAGGTATTTACCTAAAAATCTGTCAGACTAGTAGAATATTTATTATCTATATTTTCCTAAACCTTTCTCAGTCATGTTTATCCGTGATATCGTATCAATCTTGTTCCTTTGTTCATTCTATAAAGGATTTTTTAAAATCAAGAACATCAATTATGATTTACCATTGTAAATAAGAAATTATTTTAATTATTAAAATTACATTAATTATTTTTCTGTTACAGTTGAATTGAAGTATCGCCATAAGTGTGATCACTCATTTCTTGATGAGTACATTTGAATGAAGCAAAGTACTGTATACTCTTTTTTCCACTTTAATTTGTTCATTTAATCAATGATGCATTTTGCAGTGTAAAGAGAACATGTTAAGATCAATCATGCCCTTCCTAAATAATTGTCAAAGGATGTTCTCACTAAAAAACAAAGTGAATTATAGGCTTTAGGGTAGCACTGTTATAGGGTGGGTAGCACTGTTGCCTCACAGCAAGACGGTTGTGGGTTCAAATCTCAGCTTAACCTCTTAGTGCACACCCCCTAGTGGTCGGCACGCCGGCGTGCCTACATTACTAAACTCAAACATTCGGTGCTACTGCAACCAAAGTGTGAGTTTAAAACAGAAACGCGTTGTTTTAGTTTCATTAGTAGACGATACACGACAACTATGCCGAAGACGGAGTTTCGCAGCCCCACCATTGTCGCTCTGGTCGTTCATTTAACACGCACCCCCTCCCTGCAGTCTCATCTAAAAAACACCCCCCACCCTTGACATAATGGACAATATTGTCTATCTTGGCATTCATAAGAATGTTCTTTCACCACTAAAAAATCATATTCCGTCATAGCAACAAGATAAACCCGACAACAGCCCTAAGATATGCCTATACAGCAGTGAAAACGCTGCTCAATGAACGAGAAAAAGTTTTTAAAAATTATACCATGTCATTCTACAGTCAATATCTGGGACTAAATATTAAATAAATATAAAACCTTACTGTTGGTTTTACGTGTAGAGATGTCCCTTTTGAGACTGCGTGGTCATATATTGTCTTGGACAATCAGTTTGGGAAATATAGGCGCATCTCTGACGCCTGGGTATCTTCCAAAATAGCTGTGCGTAATACCACACCTGTTGTTTACGGCGTCGTCGCCCTTTTTAGTACAGTCTGGCTTGATTGACAATTCATTTATTCAGTAGGTGAGAGTATGAGCTTTCTAACGATGTATAACATGTCTAATTCTGCTTTTGGAATAGCGTTTTATAGGTCAGCGTAACAGAAAATATTCTTAGCATCGCCTTCACTTGCGCATTCACTCTATGTTAGCATAAAAATACGTTGCAGCTAACGAAAGGTGGTCAACGATATTTCGTAATTTCTTGGAAAATACTATTATTATTGAGGACTTCTGGACATAGCTAAGCCATATGTTTGCTGATAGACCTAGCTAACCTCGTTTTCTGGAGCAAAACAGAAGCGAATAGGATAGTGTCATTGATACTGTCTCTGTCTCTATCTACTGAACATAGAGGAGATTTCATCATTGCTATGCTCGTATTACTGCTCAAAATATTTCGGTTATATACGTTATTTTTGAAATTAAGTATCTTTAAATAGGTTAGTGGTGTTATATAATGTGAATATTTCACACTGTAAATGATAGCGTTAGATGGTAGTGTAATAGTTTTTGTGAAGCATGCCACAGTGATGACGTCAGAGTTGGACCATTGCCAAAACGTGGTGGCGGTCGAGAATTGTTTTCATGTTGTCCTACCCTCATACAAGAAAACATACGAGAGTACAGAGTATAGAAATACACACGAGTTAATTATTACACATTTAGGTACTGTACTGCATTGTGTGACAATATTTTTGCATTATTTTTTAAATCTGATAGCAATGTTTCATCTTAAACCTTCATAAGGGGCTCATTTATATGCTTTATAATGGACAAAAAGCATTTTATTCAATTTTGGAGAGATTTTGGATATGTTTCTGGACACCTAGCTATTTTAGACCACTGTACTGACTGAAAGCTTGTAATTCCCATTTGAAAATTATGCAACAGTGATTTTCTTGAGTCAAAACAATTGATTTGTATTGAAATATGTGAATATGTTGTGATTTACAACAATGCATAATTTAGACATTTTGGATAGATTTGGAGACGCTGGGTACACTGCTTAGTTTTTGCTTCATACATCTATAGTAGTTCTACATATCCACCCTTAGATTTTATGAATTTGTGGTCAAGAAGTTTTTGATCCAGAACAGGTGTAGTTTAACCTCCTGTATATCTCATATCTCTCAGTATTTCACTGCAAACTTAAAAAGTGCAAATTTATTTTTGATTTTTTGTCAAAACAATTGCATTTGTGGCAGTTTTTTCTTTCAAAATTATGAATATAAACTAATCTGCGTTAGTATTGTAAATTGTACAAATGTCTTGCTTCATTTAAGCCATTTTTCAAGTCTCTGTGGTGTTTACATCTGGAGTTATAAAGCTTTAAATAGGGTACCCCCTAAATGGGCAAGGATTGGCAAAATTTGGCTTGTGCCTTAAGGGGTTAAGGCCTGTCTGTGGGGGGTTTGCATGTTCTCCCTGTGTCCGCGAATGGTGTGTGTGCACCTGTGATAGACTGGCGGCCTGTTCAGGGTGCATTCCTGCCTCTCGCTGGGATAGGCTCCAGCACCCCCCTGCGACCCTGCTCAGGATAAGTGGGAATAGATAATGGATGGATGGATGGAAGGATGACCTTGGTGGGGGTGGAGGAAGGTCCTTGGTTCGAATCCCAGCCGGGGCCCCACTGTATGAAGCCTGCATGCTTTCCCCGTACCCATGTCGGCCTTCTCAGGGTACCCCAGCTTCCTCCCCCAGCCCAAACAACATGCAGCTTAGGTGAATTAGAGAGTCTAAATTGACCCTAGTTGTGTGTGTGTGTGTGTGTGTGTGTGTTTGTGAGTGAAGTGTGTGTGTGTGTGTGTGCGCGCGTGCTCTGAGATGACCTGGTGAACTGTCCAGGGTGTATTCAATGCATGCTGGAATAGGCTCCAGCACCCCGTGACCCTGACCAGGAATAAGCAGGTATGACAGATGGACGGATGGATGGTGTACAGTGCTGGTGCCCTCAAACCTGTAGGCTAGTCATGAGCCTAGATGGGCTGACTGATCTATTCTCATCTTTACATAATGCAATACGATTATATATATATATATATATAATTACATATTATAATTTAAAGTCAGAATTGGTTAAAAAAAAAAAGAAAAAAAAAAAAGTATAAAATTTGCATGGCCTCCTTAGCCAAATTTAACAGGATGACATGCTAATTTCATTCTCATCAGTACAATGTCAAGCTTGTTTCCAAATTATGTTCTCTTGTAAACTGCATATAAATTAAAAAGCTCTTCAATGTAAGAGCTTCTTCAACACCATATGTTTATTGAATTCAGAATCAGTAGGATGTAAGTCCTCAATTTTAAACAAATCCTCACATTCTTCTCCACCTCAATTACTCTACATCCAGGTGACCATGGAAAATGTATCAGCTGTGACATCCTTCATTTTGACAGCATACGCTGAACTGGAAGATCACAGATATTTATACGTCATATGTTTCCTTATTTTGTACATTGTGATATTATTGGACAATTTAATTCTTATTGTAGTCATATGCACTGAGAAAAGTCTGCATGAACCTATGTACTTGTTTATATGTAGCTTATCAGTTAATGGAGTGTGTGGTAGTACAGTTATATATCCATCCGTGCTTAGCCATTTGCTATCTCAAAATTATGAAATATCTCTGCCCTTCTGTCTACTACAGATATACTGTATAATCTCATATGCTATAGTTGAATTTACTATTTTAGCAGTGATGAGCTATGACCGCTATGTTGCTATCTGTCACCCATTACACTATCACCTCCTCATGTCCCCTAGAAAGGTTTCTGCAGCCATTGTATTATCCTGGGTTGTTCCGTGTGTTTACTACGCATTTTATTTAATATTATCAACTGCCCAACTGTCATTCTGTGAAAGACATATAGAAAAAATGTATTGTATACATTTCGAATTAGTTAAACTGTCTTGCTTTGATACAACATTTTTTCGAATTTTAGGACCAGCATCATTTATTGTTTGTCCTACTACTCAGATCGTTATGATATTATTTTCCTATTCACGTATACTCAGAGTCTGCTTGTCTGCTTCTAAGCAATCTCAAGCCAAAGCTCTTCAAACATGCACCCCACACTTACTGTCTGTGATTAATTTTTCTGTGGGATGCTTATTTGAGGTCATCCAGAGTCGTTTCAACATGAGTCATGTACCTCAAAAAGCTCGCATATTCCTGTCCCTGTACATTCTGATAATTCCCCCATTGTTTAATCCTCTCATTTATGGAATTAGCATTCAGGCCATTAAAGTTCAGATTTTCAAATTGCTGAGTAGTAAAAAAAGAAGTGAAACCAACGCATGGTGATGATTTAAAAATATATTCTCTTTCTGTTATTTAGATATGGTTAGTAAGGCTGAACCCTGTATCACTAGTCTTCCCAGATGCCAGATTTTGGGCCGAATGTCTAGTTTTTTTTAATTGTTTGTACAGGTTTGGTTTTTGGCCCCAACTGGACAATATAAACGCCCGGTCTGAATAACTGAAATTTGACGCCCCCTTGGCCACCCCACCCACTTCATTATTAAGCATCAACCTGCCCCCCTGGTCAGAGAACCCGAACCTCACCTGTGTGTACACTCCATGTTTGATATTCAGTTTTGACTAATTCTACATCTGGCAACCCTACGTATCACAAAGTAATATAAAAGGACATGTAATATTAAAAATCACTGAAATATTGAAAATGTCTTGTCTGGCTATTGCTTGGTTTCTACATATTTAAATAAAAATATGGACTGTAAAGTATTAAATAAAGTGCTTTCAGTGACCAGGCTTGGTTGTAAGACAAACCACACCCACTTACTGTAGTTTAGCTCCAACCAATTAAATAAAACCATTTGTAATAGCAAACATTAACACTGACATTTGCATTTTTTGTTTTTTTTAAATTGAGAAAACCTCTTTTTCACGTGTGGCCTCCCCAGATATATTTCCTTGCCCCATTACTGGAAGACCCTCTCTCTGGTCAGGACGATTCATCCTCTCTGCTGCCCACATGTGGACCAGCCCCTACAGCATGGTGTTGGTGACATGCCTGACACTGAGCTCCAATGCTTCACAGCTAGGTGGCTGATCTAGGATCCGTTCAGTCTCCTAGTTCATAATGGATGAGCTCAGAGTTCAACTGTAATTCCTAGTTTATAACTGTAGCTCGTAAACTGGTGGATAGACTCCCTGTGCATTCTGGTTTAGATGGTAAATCGCATGTTACGACTTAGGAGTTTCTCGAAAGTTTCAGATGCGACAGTCTGTAAATGACTCAAAGAATTGAGTCCATTTTAAAGAAACTGGATTAGATAATGTAACAACTAGGGTTTTAAAAGATGCAGCAGAGGTTATTACTCCTAATGTTATGCATATAATTAATTTATCTATAGAGGTTGGAAAGGTCCCAGATGAACTTAAACACTTAAGAGTAATCCCACTGCACAAAAAGGAAATAAACTATATCAAAGTAATTTCAGACTGATGTCGATTCTTAGTGTCATTTCCCAGGTAATTGAAAAAATCACGCTTAATCAAATTAATGGATACATTGTAAGTAATACCATTTCATATTATTTGCAATCAGGTTTTTAGAAAATATCATTCCACTGATGCATGCCTTCTGTATTTAACTGATCTCCATCAACAGAACAGAGGTTGATGGCCATGCTGCACTTGCAAAAAAGCATTTGATACAGTTGACTATGGGAGTTTAATTGATACAGTTGACTGTGTGATTTTAATTGATAAATCCCGGGCTAGCGGTTTTAGAAGATAAGTTTTAAGATGGGTTTATTCATATTTGCCAGATGGGACACAGGTAGTGGATGTTCGTGGGACTCTAAGACAGAGACCCATAGGGTGCGGAGTACATCAGGGAAGTGTCTTGGGTCCACTCTTCTTTTTATTTTACATTAATTGCTTAAAGGCAGCTTGTTCTTGTCACCCTTTCCCATATGCTAATGAGTCTAACCACCTTGTATCCCATGAAGATAAAACAGCTGAAAAATTACTAAGAAAAAAAAGTGGACATACAAAATCTGGGTGGATGGCTTTCCGATAATCAACTCTCACTGCATCTCAAAGAAACAGAAATCATAATATTTGGTTCCAATTTTAAGCTTGGGAAATCACCAGGATTCAATCTCAAAGCTGGGAACTCCCAGATTATTGCTGAACCATCTGTTAATTATATGTGATGTGTCTGAGACAATTGTCTTTCTGGGGAAAGTATGGCTTTAAAAGCCATTACTAAAATTAATCAAAAGACTACATTTCTTGTTCAAAGCTTTATATTTGGAAAATGCAACACTAAAAATGTTAGCAGAGGCTCTGATAGAAAACCACTTTCATTATGCTGCTTGTTTGCAGCACTGAAGGTCCCGAAGAACACAGTTGCCTCCATCATTCTTAAATGGAAGAATTCTGGAACCGCCAGGACTCTTCCTAGAGCTGGCTGCCTGGCCAAACTGAGCAATCGAAGGAGAAGGGCCTTGGACATGCCCTTCTCTTTTTCGCTTTGTCATTATGGGATATCTTGTGTAGATATGATGAGAATAAAAATGAATTGAATCCATTTTATAATAAAGCTGTAACGTGACAAAATGTGGAAAAATTGAAAGGGTCTGAATATTTTCTGAAGGCACTATACATTTTACATTGCACAAAAAGGTTGTATGGAGTACCCACATCATTGAGCTATGTCAATACGACATACCATTGCTATATAATGCACAGAAATATCAGCAGAGTGCCTGGTGGAAATATGCTCGGAACTGAAATAGTTAAATAAAACTTTTCTATTATTTTGATGACACTAGCACCAATTCAACCAATAAATAACCGTTTAAGAACAACAAACTATTAAATAAAAATAAATTGATATTATATAAAACTATGAGATAAAACAACTACTAATTATATATTTTTTTGCCACAAACTGAACGGTTAGTCTTCAAGCTACTGAAGCAGGTGAAAAACTGCCTACAGAATCCCAATGTTTCAAACACAGTTTCAGAATAACTGTAGGCTTTCTAATGCCTGTAAAGCAATGGTTATGTTCCCATAGTTATAATCGTCAATATAGTAGTGGAATGTATACATAGTAACATTTGTATATCATTACATGAACCGTAAAAACAGCATGTAACCCGTTAAAATAGCGTCAATTCATTGGTTTCACTTTGTCCGCAAGTTCACGTATTCTTTCATGGAAATAAACATCCCCAGTGCTCCTCCCGACCATCATCTTTGTCCTTAGAATGAAGTATGGCATTAAGTGGTACTTCTACTAATGACATTTATTTTTTAAACATGTTTCTGAACTAGTATTGCTGGTGACGGACCAGCCGGAATTTTGCAAAATGTAGTCGTGGTTTTCAAATGCAAATTTGGCTTTATTGTGGATCAATTCAACATACATTGATATTTTTAATTGGGGTTTAGCGCCACAAAAAACGTTTCTTATGGATTTATAGACTCTTTTCTAGGAAGTTTAAAAAACAAGACCACTCCCACTCTTAATGAGAGATGGGAATATGTTGGATACCTCACAGGTATTGATTGGTCAGAGCTGTAACGTCACACATTGATGTGCATTTTTACATGGTTGTGTCGTTATAAAAGAGTCAACAGGAGAAATATCACTTTCAGCCACCAAGATGTGATGTATGACCCCAGAACGTTTTGCTGAAGGCAAATATTCTTTCAAAAGAATCAGGTATTTACCAAAAAATTTGTCAGGCTAATAGAATATTTATTATCTATATTTTCCTAAACCTTTCTCAGTCATGTTTATCAGTGATATTGTATCAATCTTGTTCCTTTGTTCATTCTACACAGGATTTTTTAAAACAAGAACATCAATTATGATTTACCATTTTTCTACCATTTTTCTACCATTTCTGTTACAGCTGAATTGAAGTATCGCCATAAGTGTGATCACTCATTTCTTGATGAGTACATTTTAATGAAGCAAAGTACTGTATACTCTATTTTCCACTTTAATTTGTTCATTTAATCAATGATGCATTTTGCAGTGTAAAGAGAGCATGTTAAGATCAATCATGCCCTTCCTAAATAATTTGCAAAGGATGTTCTCACTAAAAAACAAAATGAATTATAGGCTTTAGGGTAGCACTGTTATAGGGTGGGTAGCACTGTTGCCTCACAGCAAGAAGGTCATGGGTTCAAATCTCGGCTTAAGGCCTTTCTGTGGGGGGTTTGCATGTTCTCCCTGTGTCCGTGAATGGTGTGTGCGCACCTGTGATAGATTGGCGGCCTGTTCAGTGTGTATTCCTGCCTCTCGCGGGGATAGGCACCAGCACCCCCCGCGACCCTGCTCAGGATAAGCGGGTATAGATAATGGATGGATGAACATGGTGGGGGTGGAGGAAGGTCCTTGGTTCGAATCCCAGCCGGGGCCCCCCTGTATGAAGCCCGCATGCTTTCCCCGCACCAATGTGGCCTTCTCAGGGTACCCCAGCTTCCTCCCTCAACCCAAACAACATGCAGCTTAGGTGAATTAGAGAGTCTAAATTGACCCTAGTTGTGTGTGTGTGTGTTTGTGAGTGAAGTGTGTGTGTGTGTGTGTGTGTGCGCTCTGAGATGACCTGGTGAACTGTCCAGGGTGTATTCAATGCATGCTGGAATAGGCTCCAGCACCCCCTGTGACCCTGACCAGGAATAAGCAGGTATGACAGATGGACGGATGGATGGTGTACAGTGCTGGTGCCCTCAAAACTGTAGGCTAGTCATGAGCCTAGATGGGCTGAATTGGTTAAAAAAAAGAAAAAAAAAGAAAAAGTATAAAATTTGCATGGCCTCCTTAGCCAAATTTAACAGGATGACATGGTAATTTCATTCTCATCAGTACAATGTCAAGATTGTTTCCAAATTATGTTCTCTTGTAAACTGCATATCAATTAAAAAGCTCTTCAATGTAAGGGCTTCTTCAACACCATATGTTGATTTAGTTCAGAATCAGTAAGATATAAGTCCTCAATTTTAAACAAATCCTCACTTACTCTACATCCAGGTGACCATGGAAAATGTATCAGCTGTGACATCCTTCATTTTGACAGCATACGCTGAACTGGAAGATCACAGATATTTATACTTCATATGTTTCCTTCTTTTGTACATTGTGATATTATTGGACAATTTAATTCTTATTGTAGTCATATGCACTGAGAAAAGTCTGCATGAACCTATGCATTTGTTTATATGTAGCTTATCAGTTAATGGAGTGTGTGGTAGTACAGTTTTATTTCCATCTGTGCTTAGTCATTTGCTATCTCATAATTACGAAATATCGCTGCCCTTTTGTCTACTACAGATATACTGCACAATCTCATATGCTTTAGTTGAATTTACTATTTTAGCAGTGATGAGCTATGACCGTTATGCTGCTATCTGTCACCCATTACACTATCACCTCCTCATGTCCCCTAGAAAGGTTTCTGCAGCCATTGTATTATCCTGGGTTGTTCCCTGTGTTTACTACGCATTTTATTTCATATTATCAACTGCCCAACTGTCATTCTGTGAAAGGCATATAGAAAAAATGTATTGTATGCATTTCGAATTAGTTAAACTGTCTTGCTTTGATACAACAATTTTGCGAATTTTAGGAATAGCATCATTTACTGTTTGTCCTGGTCCTCAGATCGTTATGATATTATTTTCCTATGTACGTATACTCAGAGTCTGCTTGTCTGCTTCTAAGCAATCTCAAGCCAAAGCTCTTCAAACATGCACCCCACACTTACTGTCTGTGATTAATTTTTCTGTGGGATGCTTATTTGAGGTCATCCAGAGTCGTTTCAACATGAGTCATGTACCTCAAAAAGCTCGCATATTCCTGTCCCTGTACATTCTGATAATTCCCCCATTGTTTAATCCTCTCCTTTATGGAATTAGCATTCAGGCCATTAAAGTTCAGATTTTCAAATTGCTGAGTAGTAAAAAAAGAAGTGAAACCAACGCATGGTGATGATTTAAAAATATATTCTCTTTCTGTTATTTAGATATGGTTAGTAAGGCTGAACCCTGTATCACTAGTCTTCCCAGATGCCAGATTTTGGGCCGAATGTCTAGTTTTTTTTAATTGTTTGTACAGGTTTGGTTTTTGGCCCCAACTGGACAATATAAACGCCCGGTCTGAATAACTGAAATTTGACGCCCCCTTGGCCACCCCACCCACTTCATTATTAAGCATCAACCTGCCCCCCTGGTCAGAGAACCCGAACCTCACCTGTGTGTACACTCCATGTTTGATATTCAGTTTTGACTAATTCTACATCTGGCAATCCTACGTATCACAAAGTAATATAAAAGGACATGTAATATTAAAAATCACTGAAATATTGAAAATGTCTTGTCTGGGTATTGCTTGGTTTCTACATATTTAAATAAAAATATGGACTGTAAAGTATTAAATAAAGTGCTTTCAGTGACCAGGCTTGGTTGTAAGACAAACCACACCCACTTACTGTAGTTTAGCTCCAACCAATTAAATAAAACCATTTGTAATAGCAAGCATTAACACTGACATTTGCATTTTTTGTTTTTGTGAAATTGAGAAAACCTCTTTTTCACGTGTGGCCTCCCCAGAGATATTTCCTTGCCCCATTACTGGAAGACTCTCTCTCTGGTCAGGACTATTCATCCTCTCTGCTGCCCACATGTGGACCAGCCCCTACAGCATGGTGTTGGTGACATGCCTGACACTGAGCTCCAATGCTTCACAGCAGTGGCGTAGCCAGAAATGAAATTGCAGGTGGGCCTGAATAAAAGTGGGTGGGCCACACAATTCATTCCATAAATAGCTCAATAGCATTTACAGTACATTACAAGCGCGAAAGTGTTCTGCAATGCGTTGGCCTGCTGTGTCACACTGCTGTTGTTTATCTATTTAGTTTTGCCTACTTATGTGGATGTTTTTTCGCCAGGTTTATTGGCAGTAATACTGATTTGTCATTACTATTAGACTTAAAGTTCGTGTTAAACAACTAACATTACAGGTAACGTAAACAAATCGATGTCTTCAAAACATATAGGCTTGAGAAAGTCTCATAAATCAGCTTCTGAAAATGAATGAAAATTTGAGTCGAAATATAGAAGTACATGTTGCTATTTGATAGGCTATACAGGCTACCAAAATTGTTACCAGAATTCCTTACCTGAAAGTTCGTTTTTTTTCTTGGATCAGATAAAAGAACGTTTAAAGCCACGAGAATCAATCAAAGCTCGTTGGCATTTTCATCCCTTTCACTTAATCTTTCGGCTTCAATCCTTAGTACTGTATTCATGGAATCCGCGCACTGATTTTGGATGAGCTCGATTGAATAGATGTTGAATAGATGAAAATGCTTTCACTGGGCTAAGTAGGGGGAGGGGTATCGTATCAACAGGGAAATTACGCTCTCAAAGTAACGACGGTGACAAGTCTGTATGACTTTTTTTTTTCTTTTCTGTTATCGCTAAAAGACGAGATGCGAGTTGCACCCTAGGATGGGCCTAGGCAAGAATAGGTGGGCCTAGGCCCAGCCAGGCCCACCCATAGCCACGCCCCTGCTTCACAGCTAGAGGGCTGATCTAGGATCAGTTCTGTGTTCTAGCTAATAATGGATGAGGATAGGATGCGGACAACGGAAACCTGATCCTCAATTAGCACTCTTACTCTGACACACTGTTTGAATATGAACACCTTGAATGAATACCTAACAAGATTCCAGATAAGGAGTCCTCTTATTCCACTGTCAACATGTATGGAAACTGCAGTGATGCCAAGAAATCCTTGGTCATTGTAAGACTGAGGATGTTCTGCACATTAAGAACTGGACGATATGGGTGCCATTCATATGTACAGACGGGTGACAAATTAAAGGAAATACCAGAATAAGTGAGTGGAGAAACATACCCATGGAGATGCTTCCATACAGGTGCACTGCATGAAAGATTTAAGCAATTAACATCCTGTAATGCTCTGTGGCGTGTATAGGAATGCTGAGTAGGTGCAGCTGACCTTTGGATCAAGATGTGAAGAGGAAAAGATCTAAGTGACTTTGAAAGAGGGTTCATTATTGGGCCACGAATGGCAGGAGCTTCAGTCCCAAAGACTGCTCAACCGGCTAGTGTTTCAATAGGAACAATGACTAAAGTGACATGTGCTTTTAGATCTATGGGAAAGACATCAGTAAATAGGGTCAAAATTGTGACTCAAATAGTTTGGTTGCAGTGCATAAACCCCTCATTACAAAGACAAATGCACATCTGAGAGTTCAGTGGTGCAAAAACCATAGGCACTGGTCTACAGAGATGTGGAAAAAAGTGATATGGTCAGATGAGTCATACTTCACTATATTCTCGACAAGTGGGCGAGTCCGAGCGTGGCGTACACAAAGAGAATGGTACAGGCCTGAATGCTTGCCCCCCATACAGTGAGTTTTTAAAGGTTTTTCGATTGGAATGCAGCATCCATTTCAGGCTAAGTACCACTCGAACTAGGTGACAGACCTGGAAACAAGAGTGAATTTTACTCTCGTACTAGAACGTATTTTGTTACGCAATTGACCCAGCACAGTGGACTTTGAAATAGCAATGGAGATCACTGTGGTGCTTAAAAACTAATTTCACTGCATCTGAACCATGATCAGTACTTGTATACTGTTTGACTTTGGGACAAAATACATGTTTTGTGACAGGGGATATTAAACTGAATTATATTTTCTTGGGGGTTAGCGTCACAACAGCTTTTTCTCATGGACACTTGCAGCTTTTCTAAACAGTTTTAAAAACAAGACCACTCTTAATGAGAGATGGGAATATGTTGGACACCTCACAGGTGTTGATTGGTCTGAGCTGTAACATCACAGACTGGTGTGTATTTTTACATGGCCGTGTCATTATAAAAGACTCAACAATAGAAACATCTCTTTCAGTCATCCAGATGTGATGTGCGTCTGCAGAACTGGAAGTACTCTGAAAGCTTTTCTCTGAAGGAAAAATAAACCCTTTTGAAGGAAACAGGTAATGGAATAGCTGTAAGAATTTTAGTGTATGTGTGTTTTTTATTTTTAACTTTATTTGTCATATACAAACACATCAAAGGTGTCATATAAATAGGGGTATTGGTGCGCATGCATGTAAACATAACCATTGGTAAATTCCATAAAAATGACGAACTCTTTCAAATCAATATGCCTCACAAACACCACATTTTAATTCAGTGTCAGTAGGATGTAAGTCCTCTGTTTTAAAACATTTTCACAAACCCTCATATATTCTCTTCCACAGCACTGACTCTACATCCAGGTGATCATGGAAAATGTATCAGCAGTGACATCCTTCATTTTTACAGCATACACTGAACTGGAAGATCACAGATATTTATACTTCATGTTTTTCCTTCTTTCATACGCAGTGATATTGTTGGTCAATTCAGTTCTAATTTTGGTAATATGCATTGAGAGAAACCTGCACGAGCCTATGTATTTGTTTATATGTAACTTAACAGTAAATGGACTTTTTGGGAGCACATCTTTATTACCATCTATGCTTGTCCTTCTGTTATCTGTCCATTATGAAATATCTGTAACAAATTGTCTATTACAGGTATATGCTTTACACTCATATGGTACAGTTGAATTTACTATTTTAGCAGTGATGAGTTATGACCGTTATGTTGCTATTTGTCACCCATTACACTATCACCTCCTCATGTCTCCTAGAAAAGTTTTTGTAGCCATTGTATTATCCTGGATTATTCCTCTTCTATTCTTTGCCCTTTATTTCATAATGACTGTTCAACATTCATTTTGTGGCAGGATCATTGAAAAAGTCTATTGTACAAATTTTCCTTTAGTTAAACTCTCTTGTTTTGATACCACTGTTCAGAACTTTGTTGGACTGGCATTAACTTTTGTTTCACCTTGTTCTCAGATTGTCTTGATACTGTTTTCCTATGCACAAATACTCAGAATCTGCCTCTTTGCTTCTAGGGAATCTCAAATCAAAGCTCTTCAAACATGCACCCCACATGTACTGTCTGTGATTAATTTTTCTGTGGGATGCTTATTTGAGATAATCCAGAGTCGTTTCAACATGAGTCATGTACCTCATAAAGCTCGCATATTCATGTCCCTTTACTTTGTGATAATTCCCCCATTGTTTAATCCTCTCATTTATGGAATTAGCATTACAGCCATACGAGTTCATATTTTCAAGTGGTTTATTGTTATAAAGAAAAGGTAAATGAACTCTGCTGTATGTGATGATGAAATAATTTCCTGTCTCTGTCAGTTTTGATCACTGAGGAATCAGTTTTAATGGATAGTACACTTTCTGAGGTTTTATTTGACTTTCTGGCAATATTATGTCAGTTGTGTGTTTTTCAATTCATCCAGGCAGTTTTGGGTGCGGTCAAGGATAATTTAGACACTTTTTTGAAGTTTTTTGATTACCTTGCATCTTTCTGATGGCTGGTGTAGTGGCAATCATCAGTAATTCATAATTTACACCAAAGAATTCATGATTTAAACCAAAAGAAAAAAAAAAAAAAATACACTTCAGGTACACATAAGTTAAACTCTCAAGCTGCTTGTACAGAGATCCCACACATCAGCGGATTGCATTTATAGCATTAATTCACAAGAACATAAAATATGTTTTGATATATTGTGTCGATACTTCTTTCCTCCCCGCTTTTCAAGCAGTGCGAGCTCTTCACTCCTAAGGGCCAATGCAGTCATGCTGAGGCAGTTGCAACACTGGAGCTGCTCAGTGGCCAACAATAGAAGACTGTGGTTGTACTGGGCAGCTCCCAGGTGTGAATGTGTATGAGTGTGAAGCAGGGCGTTCCTGCAAAAGAGCATCCGTGCTCAGTGAACCTACCCTGGGTAAATAAAGGTTAAATAAATAAATTCCTTCCTGGAAATTGTTTTCTTCATACGTGAGACTGAATTTAAATTTTGAGCAATAATCAGGCAGTATATAAATGCACAGCCCCTGCTGGCATAAAATCACTGCACAAGCCGCTTTGGAGTTACTTGAAGTAAAATTTCTTCCATTACAAAGTCTGTAGGTAATCAGAAACTTGCCTAAATATCTATCCTTAATTACACACACAATATGGGCTCAGCAAACATACACTAAAACAAGACTAGGCAAGCCTAATTCAGCCAGACCCTGGATACAGCCTGTGGGGAACATTATCATGATTTTTGGTCTGTAAATGATACTAGGCTGTCTTTTCACAGAGGTTCCAGAAAATACTTCCTCTTTATTCAAAATCAGAATTATACCACTATCATATAACTTCAATCAATCAATATCACAATGTCTATGAATCCAAGGTATGGTCAGTGCCATACCTTGCCATATCCAAACAAGGTATCTGGCTATTGAAATCAATGTTAATACATTTCCTCTGAATACTTTTGAAGAATTGTATTACTCCTCATATTATACAATTCATTTCGTAATTTAATCTGAAATCTTCAAGAAATGCATAAAGTTGCAAGAATGAGAATGAATAAAAACCAGAAACGAAGCATGCACACATAGACGAGATTTGAGTTCACTGATCAGGGTTTTTTTTTTTGGTTGGGGGGGGGGGGTTAATTAGGGGGGGAAAAAACTGTAACTCTGGACATCAAGAAATTGTTTACATACTAGCAGTCAAATTTCAGTTATTCCAACTTGGTATTTACATTGTCCAGTTGGGATTGCAAACCGAACCTACAAATAATTAGAAAACTGGACATTCTGGCCGAAGATCTTGCATCTGGCGACCCAAGTGCAGGGTACAGCATTACGTACAAAATGTAAATGACAGAAACAGAATTTTTTTTATAATCACCTTGAGTGGGTTTCACTTTACATTTTACTGCTAAACAATCTGAAAATCTTATCTTTAATGGCTTGAATGCTAATTCCATAAATGACAGGATTTAGCAATGGGCCAAATAAGCCCATGTATAGGGACAGGAATATGCGAGCTTTATAAGGGACATGACTCATGTTGAAACGACTCTGGATGACCTCAAATAAGCATCCCACAGAAAAGTTAATCAGAGTTAGTAAGTGTGGGGTGCATGTTCGAATAGCTTTGGTCTGAGATTCCTTAGAACCAGACAGGCAGATTCTGAGTATTTGTCCATAGGAAAATAGTATCATGAGGATTTGAGAAGAAGGGGAAACAATATTTAATGCCAGTCCAATTACACTCTGCAAATTTGTCTCAAAACAAGACAGTGTAACTAAAGGAAAATTAGCACAAAACACTTTTTCAATTGTCTTGCCACAAAATGTGCGCTGAACAGTCATTATGAATAGAAGGGCAAAGTAAATGAAGGGAATCACCCAGGATAATGTAATAGCTGCATATAGCTTCTTAGGAGACATGAGGAGGTGATAGTGTAACGGGTGACAAATAGCAGCATACTGGTCATAGCTCATCGCTGCTAAAATACTCAATTCAACAGTAGCATATGAGTGTAAACAATATATTTGTAACAAACAACGAGTCAGAGATATTTCATAATTATGAGACAACAGAAAGACAAGCATAGATGGTAAATAAGATGTGCTCCCAAATACTCCATTCACAGCTAAGCTACATATAAACAAATACATGGGTTCATGCAGACTTCTCCCTATGTATATTACTGTTATTAGTACTGAATTGGCCACTACAATCGTAATATATAAAAGAAGAAAACATATGAAGTGTAAATATCTGTGATCTTCCAGTTCAGTGTATGCTGTCAAAATGAAGGATGTCACAGCTGATACATTTTCCATGGTCAACTGGATGTAGAGTAATTGTGGAGAAGAATGTGAGAATTTGTTTAAAATTGAGGACTTATATCCTACTGATTCTGAATTCAATCAACATATGGTGTTGAAGAAGCTCTTACATTGAAGAGCTTTTTAATTTATATGCAGTTTACAAGAGAACATAATTTGGAAACAAGCTTGACATTGTACTGATGAGAATGAAATTAGCATGTCATCCTGTTGAATTTGGCTAAGGAGGCCATGCAAGTTTTATACTTTTTAATAATTTTTTTTTTTTTTTACCAATTCTGACTTAAAATTATAATATGTAATTATATATATACACACACACATATATATATATATATATATATATATATATATATATATATATATATATATATATATATATATGTATATATATATATATATATATATATATGTATATATATATATAAAAAATCGTATTGCATTATGTAAAGATGAGAATATATCAGTCAGCCCATCTAGGCTCATGACTAGCCTACAGTTTTGAGGGCACCAGCACTGTACACCATCCATCCGTCCATCTGTCATACCTGCTTATTCCTGGTCAGGGTCACAGGGGGTGCTGGAGCCTATTCCAGCATGCATTGAATACACCCTGGACAGTTCACCAAGTCATCTCAGAGCGCACGCGCACACACACACACACACACACACACACACACACACACACACACACACACTTCACTCACAAACACACACACACACAACTAGGGTCAATTTAGACTCTCTAATTCACCTAAGCTGCATGTTGTTTGGGTTGGGGGAGGAAGCTGGGGTACCCAGAGAAGGGCAACATGGGTGCGGGGAAAGCATGCGGGCTTCATACAGGGGGGCCCCGGCTGGGATTCGAACCAAGGACCTTCCCCTTCCCCACATCAACCTCTTTTCTTCTCTCAGGATTATTCAGAACAGTTGAGTTCAACAATCAGTCGGTATTGTGTATGTCTGACTTTGTGAAATAACATAGACACAACAATTGTTTGTATATAAAGCATATATATTTATTGATTATGATAATGAACCTGCTTTTACCCTCACTAATAATTCTCTACTACTTCTCAATTATTGCTTTTGCACCATATCTACCAGCCGTTCCCCGAACGTGTACACTGTATTATGACGTACCGTCTGCACGTTCAATTGTTAACCGGCTACAATATTGCAAAGCCATATGGATTCAATGGGAGCTCTTCTGTGCTTACTGGCCTGTGTTCTTCTTTAAAACCACGGACAGGTTTGCTAATGATATTTCACGCATTGCATAGCTATGTCATGGTACTGCCCTAACAAAGTGACAGACTGGTAAACCTCCGGGTGAACGATTGAATCCCGCCTCGCCCTCAGGCAGATAATTTCCTTTTTTACACTAACATTCTCTTACGCTTATATTTGCTTTACCAAAACTCACTCATGGCCACCCATATGCATTTCATGACGGCAAATGAATTCCTTTTATTAAAAAGTTACACCAGTTCACCGCTGTGCCATTTCTACTAACTACATTTCTGCACTTGGCTACCATACAAAACCTTCTTATCAGCAATCTCCACGTTTCTACATTCATGTTACCTCGCCCTGTTCTCTATCTAGCCACATACAAACAATTACTACGTATGTACGTTCTGCAACTCCCCATTAAAACATTACATTTAAAATCATGATTCACTCATAATTATAACTACTAGTACTGAACATGAAAAAAACACAGCAGTGCAATAGATTTCACACGTTACTTAACCCTCCACATTAACAGCTAGCGCTTTATAGCGACTGTTATATATACTGTTCGATAAGGAATATAAGCTCACTCATGGTCACTCCATTTACTTCGCACTATACTCCGTGATCATGTCAACCTTAACCTACATGCCCATTCTGCTAAAAACATATTGTTTCAGCTACGCAATTTCATAATTTCATCCTAATTTCTCTCACACTGTTGTTATTTTCTCATATGCAAAGCCTGCTGGGACATATGCGTCTGCTCCTATTCTCCACTATCATGTTTTCCGGTTCTAGTTTAGCAAAACAGCGAAGAGGATTCCTACCTGCGGATAAGCCTATCAAAATGCCTTATAAACCTTACAAACACTAAAAGTGCATCTCCACGAAATAACAGACAACGGAGCAGGACAGAAGGCTACACAAGTTGCGACCTAGGGAGTTATAATTCTACGGGCTTGCTGATTCTTTTGTCAGTCAAGGCTCGTTGGATGGACGTCAAATCCGTGAGTACATACACTGGCCATATTTCATCTGCATTTCTGATGCGTTTACGCTTACGCCACCGCACCCTTTCTCACAGCCACTGTTTTACATATATAGCAAACCGAAACTGCTGAACGGTACACGCTCATCAGACTGTACAAATTCACACAACGATAGCCATAATCCACAACCGTTTCTTACAGGGTCGCATTTCTCACTCTCATAATAAAACGCTTTGCAAAAAGAAATGATCTCATAAGGCAATTTGAAATATTTGACTCTTCGATCTGACACAAAGTTTGCATGATATTGTAAAATGGTAAGTTACAAAACACAGGGCCAAGTGACTTGAAAGAATTGAGGAAATATTGGGTAGCATTGCTTTGAAATACATCTTATGTCATTTCGGTGAGGCAAGATAGCCTATATTGTTTGTAGTACCGTAACTTGGCGTCATTTTGATATCAATACTTTTGAGTAACTTGGCATTTTTGTACGTTGAAAACGTGTTTTTAATGAGATACCATTTTTGTCACACGTTGCATTTTGTGTCAGGATCATTGAAAAAGTGTATTGTACCAATTTTGCCTTTAGTTAAACTCTCTTGTTCTGATAAGACCATTCAGGGATTAGTGGGACTGGCATCCTCTTTTTGTTTCACCTTGTTCTCAGATCATCGTGTTGACTTCAAATTCATCTCAAAAGACAGCCATTGAAACTTGCACGCCACACTTGCTGGCTGTGATTCAATTTTCTATGGGGATCTGAATTTAAAAATATTCAAAGTAGACTTAACATGAGCCACATACAAGATAAATCTCGCATATTTATGGCTCATTACTTTTGGATATTCCCTCAGATGTGTAATCCTTTAACAATAAGGTCTGCATCCTGAGCCCAAACTGATGGGGCCTGAAGGTATGATCAGGTCGGGTAATGGGCCTATTTTCACCTCTGTGACATTAGGTCAGATCAGGTACAGGCCTGCTGCCAACCCCAAATTTTTAAAATGGCAGCAGGCCCTTCTGCCAGTGCTTAACAATGACTGACAACAGTAGTGCAAAGCTTCCAGTTGTTTGCTCTTTTTTGAAGGAACAAAATGTATAATTAATCTGAGGTTTAACTTTCAAGGAAACATGGCAACAAAACTAGCTGGCTGCCCTCTTCTGTACAAACAGTTACAAACACATTTTCTTCACATTCCACAATCCTCCTCCCTCCAAGTTGACAATCTTAAGCACTTCCTCTCCCCTCACGTTTGATAAATGCAAAAACAACATTTAAGCATGATTTATGTTTGGAAAACTGAATCTCAGTACCAATCTTTGTGATCAAAGTCTAATTTATCTGTTTTGAAAAAACCCAATTTGCATGTGAATCCAATCTCACTGCTGTAGTTCTGCCAGATATGTTTTGAAAAACTGGGCCCATGAGTCAAAATGGAAGAAGTGGTCGTTGGGGTGTTTAATATAATATCACTGTATTACAAACAACTCTCAGCTAAATGTGATAAGGGGATATGTCGGATACCTCACAGGCAGTGATTGGTCTGAGCTGTAACGTCACACGCTGGTGTGTATTCTTACATGGTTCTGTTATTATAAAAGACTCAAAGGTGGAGATATCTCTTTCAGCCATCCAGAAGTTCTGCATGATCATAGAATTGCAAGCACTCTCAAACATTTCTCTGACGGCAAAAGACCCCTTTCAAAAACAGGTAAATGACTAAATGACTCAAGATTATAGCATATGTGTGTTCTCTGTATTTTCTGAAACATGCATTCTAGTATTCTTTAAGTGATACAGCCTGCTTTAAATTTAATAACAATAATGAAAAAAGGAGATGAATACAGAGGAATACTAATAATAAATAACCATAAAAAGTGATCATCATAATGTAATTATATGCAATGTAAATTGTGTTCTTGTAATGGTAAAATTAGAATGCCTTGATGGACTGTACATAAGGAGCAGTATATGTGTGATATATTTGATCACATTTAAATATATATATTAGATTATGCACGGAGATGTTATTCGAAAACAGATGATACTTAATCTCTGTTAATTTTTATACATTATAAACTGATGTTTTAAATTTAAAAATAAATATATTTACATATATGCCCATATGACCCTCAGTGTCACAGATTCATTTTGATCTTTTTTTCAAGGGGTCTTTACATCAATTCTGTATCTGTGGTCTCACAATAATTCATGTATGCATATTTAATATTTTTGTGTGCTAAAGAATTTGCAAACAATGGAGTCTAAATAATTCCAGGTATGAAATGTAAAAGTCTTTTAATTTGTTCATTCAATTAAGGACACATTTTATGGTGTCAAGAGAAAATATTAAGACCATTCATTCCCCTCCTAAATGATTGCAACAGATGTTCTCAAAGAATTCAATTAAAAATAGACTTTAGAAATGAACATTCAAAAAAATGTTTTGAATAGTAAGGACACGACCTTGGTGTCCTCAAGGGTACTTATGGCCCTGCTTTGGGATGCACAATGCTGGTGCTCTCAAAACGCTAGGTCAGTCACAAGCCAAGATGGGCTGACAGATCAATTCTCATCATTACATAATCTAATAAAACTTCTTATAAACAAACATTTTAGTGCTTACCACAACTGGTGGGATTAAATCAGGATGTGTTGTTAACATTACTGAAAAATTTAACTGAAGTTTTTGTTCTTTAACTTCAACATTCTGAGTGAAGCAACCACGAAAAATGACTGACTATGCAGAGTTTGTGAAGAAAAAGTGTGAGCCTTGCATGTACTCCTAAGCTAAATGATACTGATTGCTGCATGACACGTTACTTTCGTCATCACTGGAATGTCAAGCTTGTTTTCAAATTATGTTCTTATTTAAACGGTATATGAATTAAAAGCGCTTCAGTGTAAGTGCTTCTTCAATACCGTATGTTGATTTAATTCAATATAAGTAGGATGTTAGTCCTAAGTTTGAAAACACGTTCACAAACCCTCACATTCTTCTCTACAGCACTGACTCTACATCCAGGGGACCATGGAGAATGTATCAGCAGTGACGTCCTTCATACTGACGGCCTACACTGAACTGGAAGATCACAGATATTTATACTTCATGTGTTTTCTTCTTTTGTACATTACGATTGTAGTGGCCAATTCAGTACTAATAACAGTAATATGCATTGAGAGAGGTCTGCATGAACCCATGTATTTGTTTATATGTAGCTTAGCACTGAATGGACTATTTGGGAGCACATCTTTATTACCATCTATGCTTGTCTTTCTGTTGTCTCATAATTATGAAATATCTCTGACTCGTTGTTTGTTACAAATATATTGTTTACACTCATATGCTACTGTTGAATTGACTATTTTAGCAGCGATGAGCTATGACCGGTATGCTGCTATTTGTCACCCGTTACACTATCACCTCCTCATGTCTCCTAAGAAGCTATATGCAGCTATTACATTATCCTGGGTGATTCCCTTCATTTACTTTTCCATTTTTTTCATAATGACTGTTCAGCGCACATTTTGTGGCAAGATAATTGAAAGAGTGTTTTGTACTAATTTTCCTTTAGTTAGACTGTCTTGTTTTGAGACAAATTTGCAGAGCGTAATTGGACTGGCATTAAATATTGTTTCCCCTTTTTCTCAGCTCCTCATGATACTATTTTCCTATGGACAAATATTCAGAATCTGCCTGTCTGCTTCTAAGGAATCTCAGGCCAAAGCTATTCAAACATGCACCCCACACTTACTAACTGTGATTAACTTTTCTGTGGGAATCTTATTTGAGGTCATCCAGAGTCGTTTCAACATGAGTCATGTCCCTTATAAAGCTCGCATATTCCTGTCTGTACATATGGCCTTATTTCCCCCATTGTTAAATCCTGTCATTTATGGAATTAGCAATCAAGCCATTAAAAATCAGATTTTCAAATTGTTTAATAGCAAAAAAGACAGTGAACCCCACTCAAGATGATGAGTAATTTAGTTTCTCTTATATATACTTTGTTCGTAAGGCTGTACCCTGTATCACTTGGGTCACCAGATGCCAGATTTTGGGCCGGAGTGTCCAGTTTTCTAATTATTTTTACAGGTTCGATTTGTAGCCTCAACTGGACAATATAAATACCCAGTCGGACTAATAACTGAATAAATTTAACCTGACTGCCAGTATGTAACCAGTTTCATCAATGTCCACTGTTGCAATTTTTTTTTGTTTTTTTTATTGGGGGGGGGGGGGGGGGGGGGATCTGTGCCGGACACCTACATCCATCGCCCAATCCATAAACTTTCTTTTTATTCACCCACCTTTCCCTTTGTTTCCGAACCACCTGGATCTTCCCACTCCTGTTATATGTTTGCTTGCTTCTAGACCTAGGTTGGGTTTAATGTGAGTAATGCACTTCCCTATGGTCTGATTGAATTGCGATTATAACTAATTTACCGCAACTCATAGAGCTTAGCGTTGCAAACCCACCTGGCAGTGAAATTTTAGCAATCTGGTGCGGGTTCAAATACTATGCATGTTCTAACCTGTTTAACTGTGTTATTCTCTCGTTATAATAAAGCTATAAAGTTACTCATGTCTGTTCTCATTACTGAGTAAGGTGACCCAGGGATTTTATTGTGAAGAGGGATTTTAATTCTTTATTAATAAATATTGTTGGTCAGTAAGGGCTGTGGGGGATCTTAATATATTCAGGGGTTCAAAGCGTCTGGTGGTGCATAGAAGATTTTTTTTAGTCCACGCGGGATTCAGAATTTGGCACATTAAAGTGCTGAATTTCAACTGATGCGACAAGCTGGGAGGTTTCTGGAAAGAGTGCTGGAGACCTGTGCCTCAATCTTTAGAGGTCGCAGGTTTTTGTTTCCGAAAAACATCCCACCATTATTTTTCTCTTGTGTGTTTTCTGGTATGAGTGGAGGGGACCATTACGAAAAAAAATCATGAGTTCGGAAACCACATGTGAACACCTGACATGTGAAGAGTATACATGTGAACTGTAAAAATAATCCCACTTATAAAATGAGAGTGGTAAAAGATAACCTATTTACATGAGACAATTGTAGTTCACATTTTAAAAGTCAGTCACATGAAAATGTGACATGAAATCACGTGAAATTCCACGTTTTGTGTTCGCATGTGGAAATGGTTGAGTTCACATGACATTTCCTTTTCACGTGAGAATATATTAATTCACATGTAAAAATGTAAAATGTACATGTGAAATTGTGATTTTAAAATAAAACTTAATTGCACATTGTAAAAATAGTCCCAAAACAAATGGTCTGTTAATATGCAAGAGGGCAATTTTCACAAAAAAACATAGACAGGGGAACTTTTGTCTTAAGGGTAGCCAAGCTCCCGTGGATATCACATCCTGATTAACACCTTTGGGGGAGAAGTGCTTAATTAAAACTGCTGTGTCACTATGACTGTAAAAGTATTGAACAATGCGCAGCTATGACATCACCAACTAATTACAAGTGACATGGGCCAGGCCTTCATAAAAAGCTGAAAAAAGACTCCATTCCACAAGTGTGTTGTCTGAAGTGTGTTGTCTGCAGAAAACCAACATGATCAGCAGGACTATTTTAAAGGAAGCAGTAAGTAAGGAAGTAAAATAGATGCTGGGTATGTATGCATTTATTTTTATTTATGCTGAGACTTTGTTTTTCTGTCAAACACATTACACAAGGCAGGGAATTCCTCATAATAATAATAATAATAATAATAATAATAATAATAATAATAATAATATTGTTATTGTTATTCATAATAATAATAGCAATGTGAACAATAATAAAATAATAATAATACATATTATTGTTGTTGTTGTTGTTGTTGTTATTAGCATTATCATCATTATTATTATTATTATTATTATTATTATTATTATTATGAGTGTGACACATTGGTGCAGTGGGTTTGAATCCTGGCCTGGGCTTTTCTGTGTGGATTCTGCATGTTCTCCCTGTGTCCATGTGGGTTTCCTCCAGGTACTCCTCCAGTTTCCTCCTACAGTCGAAAGACATGCAGGTTAGGCTAACTGGAGACTCCAAAATTGCCCATAGGTATGAGTGTGTGAGTGAATAGTGAGTGAATGGTGTGTGTGCCCTGCGATAGATTGGCGACCTGTCCAGGATGTATTCCTGCCTCTCGCCCAATGCACACTGGGATAGGCTCCAGCACCCCGCGCAACCCTGACCAGGAATAAGCGGGTATAGATAATGGATGGATTGTGCATATATTATTTCACAAAAAATTGCGATTTTCAAATGTGAAAAGGATAATTTCATGTGATTTTTTTCGTAAGGGTCTCTACATCTATCAACACCGCATATCTGCCTCTGAAAATATGCTTTTTTTTTTTTTTTTTTTAAAAAGGGAAAAAGAAAAACCAAAATACCAGCTTCAGATATAAAATCAGCTCCTTGTCATGTCTGAATTCACCAAAACAGCCAGTGATACCCAAAATGCATTGCCCAGGGTTGCCCATGTGCCAGTACAAAAGGGGTACATGCGGGTAAAGGATGCAAGGGAATGTGTAGCCAATCAGATTCACCGATTAGATCACCAGTTGCAGATATCATTTTTGTGGGAATTCGAAACAGGAGTTAACACCTCAACACTTGGTCAGCGCTTTGGTTTCATGACTTCTGTGAAGCGGTACAACCCTCACTTTTATTTCCTCCATAAATTAAAATAATGTACTTTAAAAAAAGAGAAAATATTAACCCCAAATGCAATCTAGGAAAGCTTGTATAAAAAATGTATTAATTTGCTATTTAATTGCTTCCGGTGTTTCTATTCAACAGAGGATGCCTGCTGCCAAAATAAATATATAAATCTGCTGCTTAGTCTGTTAAAATATCAAAGGTACTATTTTCCTTGTGAATTAAAAGCTGGCATGCATAGCTCAGGAATTGTAAAGGTGTGATTTCACCCAGTACTTTGATGTCCGGTCATGGATGATGGATCCCGCTAATTATGCTAATTTAAATGCTAAATTCCTTGTCAACGATCAATAATTCCATGTTATTTTTTCTCTGCAGGATTCATTGTACAGCAAGATCATGGAAAATGAATCAGTGGTGATGTCATTCATATTGAAGGCATACACTGAATTGGAAGACCATAGATATATATATACTTCACAAGTTTCCTGTTATTGTTCATCAACAAAATCGAGATTTCAAAATCCAGATTTCCAGTCATTTAATCCAAGAGGCATACAGTAAGGCTGTCAAAAGTGCCATGAAATTGAGTTTGAATATTAGTTTTTGTAATTAGAGTTCGAATATATTCAAATATCATTTCATAATTCACAAAAATAAGCTGCTTATTGTCGGGCGCAATATGCACGTGATGCTCCCTCTAAACTGGCCTGCGCGTTATTTTCCACAAGCGGGCAGTAGAATAGAGGACATCAGTGAACTTTCATACTAGGTTACTGCAATCTGGGGCCTCATTCATAAACGTATTTTAGATCAACGGTGTGGCGCGTACGTAGGAAATCACCTCAAAGTAGTGATTTATAAAATTTCAACATGACTAGATTTGACGTGGAAACGGTTGTGGCTCTACGTCAGGTCTTCACTTCGCATATGCACGCAAGTTCATTTTATAAATTAGCCCCCTGCAGTTTCTATAGCCTCATGTGCAAATGAATAAAGCACTCTCTTGTGGATGTAATTTGCCACAACTTGGCATTTATTAATCACAATAACAGAGAAATGATTGTTTATAGGAAATCCCTGTTTATTTCTTAACACAAAAACTATTCAAACGGCTAACCGTAGCCTAAAACAACATAAATTACTTACTCTGTTTAGATTGTTTAACTTCTTTCATCATCCAATTTTATAAAAATCTTCAGAACAGAAAGGAAACATAACCTGCTATGGGAACATTATTTAGCAAACATTAATTTTTTGTTTCTGTTTTTCTTAAATTGGCTCACCCTCTTTAAAAAAAACTGCAGGTCTGAAATTTACACTTTCTAGAAGGACACATTGTGAATAATGAGTGCACACGTGATTTATATTTATTCATTTATTTCTTCCCACGGCACGTGGGCTATGCATGGCAAATTGTGGTCACTCACTCACTCACTCACTCACAGGACAACTAGTGGAACGCATGCGCAGGTGGTGCTTCGTTTAGTAGGACGCATGCGCAGGTGCATCTCCCAAAATCACCACTTCGAACAGCACGAGATTTTTAAGCACAGCTTTATCGCAGAACATTACTTTAGCTAACCCTAAAATGTTAGCGTTTCGCCTACTTTAGTTAACCTACTTAGCGCGTACCACCGATACAGATGTATGGACACGCAGAGGACAACAAATAACATTACAGAGGTGAGGACAAGCCATAGCTAGCTAGCTATATAGTTAGCCAAGATTTACTCATGACACTTTGTACAGGTACGCCGTGGGTCTTGTTTATATTTCACGTGCAGCTGCTCCAAAGATATTTGCTCAGCCCATTATTGAAAAACTCTCTCTGGGCGGCAGACTCTGCAGTGAGACCACAGTCAGAACAACAGTCTCAGATCAAATCCCACGGATGCCAGAGCCAACTGTGGCCAGCAGCCCCACCATAATTGACTAGCTAGCTAACATGGCGCCATAAGTGGCTACCTAGCGAACATGACACCATAATTGACTAGCTAGCTAACATAATGCCATAGTTGACTAGCTAGCTAACATAACATCATAAGTGGCTAGGCAGCCATCATGAACATGATACAAAAAGTTATGAAGTACCGTTATACCACTGGTGGGCCGTCAGGGCATTCTCTGCTAGCCCAACCAAAAATTGAAGAAATGTAATATCCATGATTAAATCTGTTTTTATTATTTACTTTTGAGTTCATAAGTAGTCAATTTTATTGTAAAATTTGAAAGGGTTCCCCTAAATATTAATTTTAGAAGGTGTGTCATACGAGCTTCCCAGTCCAAGGCAGCAGCTGCTGCTGTTCCAGCCTCTTGAAGGCTAGCGTGAAGAGCAGAACAATGTAGGAGGGGAGTATTACTAGAGATAAATAAAAATGTTTTAATACAAACAATCTACATCCCTTGGCTATGATTACACACCACAATAACATTTCTGGGACATACCCTTCACTAGAAATCTGACCAAAAGGACCGAGAGTGAAATGTTACATTTTACCCCGAAGTTGGGGTAAAAACTACCGTGCCACGTGGTACACCTATCAGTCTTAATAGCTTGAAAAGTTCACACAAAGTAAGGCAATTCAATACAATTCCATGATTTCTGATACAAAGTCTTTAATGTATTTATAATTTCATTTATGTGTTTTTTGCGGCCTACTTATATTGTTCAAAATGTATCGCAGCATTATTACTGGTTTTTGTCTAATGTCTGTTCGATCCAAACAGCTGTATCAGTCAATATCACATGTCACCACATAGCTTAAAGTTAAAGTTGAATTAAATGCATTTATGAAAATATGGTCTTAGTTGAACAAATTCAATCAAGTGGTTAATTAATCGTCTCCTGACAACAGGCTAACAACCTCGTTCAGTCCCCACAGGGTTTGGCAGCACAGGAGCGAAAAACTTAATAAACATAACATATACCGTTTGAAAAAAAATGGCAACAAAGCTAGCTGCTAGCCTGTTCTGCTCAATACAAACAGCGACAAACTGATTTTCTTCACATTTCATATTCCTCCTCCCTCCAGGTTGACAATTGCAATCACTTTCTTTTCCCTCCATTTGATAAATGCAAAAACAAAATTTAAGCTTGAATTAGAATTGGATCACTGAATCGAAATACCAATCTTTGTGATCAGAGTCTAATTTATCCGCTTTGAGTCCAAAATGGAAGAAGTGGTCATTGGGGTGTTTAATACAATATCACTGTATTACAAACAACTCTCAGCTAAATGTGATAAGGGGATATGTCGGATACCTCACAGGTAGTGATTGGTCTGAGCTGTAACGTCACACACTGGTGTGTATTCTTACATGGTTCTGTCCTTATAAAAGTCTCAAAGGTGGAGATATCTCTTTCAGCCATCCAGATGTTCTGCATGACCACAGAACAGCAAGCACTCTCAAACATTCCTCTGAAGGCAAAAGACCCCTTTCAAAAACAGGTAAATCACTAAAAATGTCTGCATGACTTATGGCATATGTGTGTTCTCTGTACTTTTCTGAAACGTACATTCCAGATTTCTTTAAGTGATACAGCCTGCTTTAAATTTACAATGGCAATAACAATGAGATTTCTTGAACATATGGAATTATAAAAACATTAAAGCAAATGAAAAAGTGCAAAAAATAGATTTTTTTTGTTGGTATAAAATGAAATATATACAAGGAAAGACTTTGGACACTTCATCCATTTAGGTTCAGCATGAGAAAAGTAAATAAAGAATATGATTGAGGTTTTAGAAATTATTAAACTAGGCAAAACATTTTTCAGGGTCACAAGGGAACATGGAAGTATATGCATATAAATGCAATTAATTCTTCAAATTATCAAAGCAGTTACTTGCACTTGTATCAGCACATGGAAAGCTTTTCCTGCTCATGTAATAAAATAAACCTTTGAGGCAGGGGTATAACCAGGACCTAAAACATACTGAGGCCGTGAGACTTGGTTGGGGTTAACATTGTTGAAAAATTTTATTCAAGTTTTATGTTCTTACACTTGAACATTCTATGTGCAGCAACTATGAAAAAGACCTGATTAAGCTGAGTTGGCGAAGAAAAAATATGAGCCTTGCATGTAAGTCAAATTTGACTTATTGCTGGATGACAGCCTACTTTGCGATGTCACTAGAATGTCAAGCTTGTTTTCAAAGTATGTGCTTATGTAAACGGTGTATAAATTAAAAGCGCTTCAGTGTAAGTGCTTCTCCAATACCGTATGTTGATTTAATTCATTATCAGTAGATTGTAAGCGATCAGTGATAAAACATTTTCACACACTCTCACATTCTTCTCCATGTCACTGACTCTACATCCAGGTGACCATGGAAAATGTATCAGCAGTGACGTCCTTCATTTTGACGGCATACACTGAACTGGAAGATCACAGATATTTATACTTCATGTGTTTTCTTCTTTTGTACATTACGATTGTAGTGGCCAATTCAGTACTAATAACAGTAATATGCATTGAGAGAGGTCTGCATGAACCCATGTATTTGTTTATATGTAGCTTAGCACTGAATGGACTATTTGGGAGCACATCTTTATTACCATCTATGCTTGTCTTTCTGTTGTCTCATAATTATGAAATATCTCTGACCCACTGTTTGTTACAGATATATTGTTTATATTCATATGCTCATGTTGAATTTACTATTTTAGCAGCGATGAGCTATGACCGGTATGTTGCTATTTGTCACCCGTTACACTATCACCTCCTCATGTCTCCTAAGAAGCTATATACAGCTATTACATTATCCTGGGTGATTCCCTTCATTTACTTTGCCATTTTTTTCATAATGACTGTTCAGCGCACATTTTGTGGAATGATTATTGAAAAAGTGTATTGTGACAATTTTTCTTTAGTTAAACTGTCTTGTTTTGATACGAACGTTCAGAATATTGTTGGACTGGCATTAACTTTTGTTTCACCTTTTTCTCAGATCACCATAATACTATTTTCCTATGGACAAATACTCAGAATCTGCCTGTTTGCTTCTAAGGAATCTCAGACCAAAGCTATTCGAACATGCACCCCACACTTACTAACTGTGATTAACTTTTCTGTGGGATGCTTATTTGAGATCATCCAGAGTCGTTTCAACATGAGTCATGTACCTCTTAAAGCTCGCATATTTCTATCCCTACACATGGGCTTATTTCCCCCACTGTTAAATCCTGTCATTTATGGGATTAGCATTCAAGCCATTAAAATTCACATTTTCAGATTGTTTAAAAGTAAAAAGATGAGTGAATCCCTTTCAAGGTGATTATGAAAAAAATATATATTTTTCTGTCAATTACATTTTGTTTGTACGGCTGTACCCTGTATCACTTGGGTTGTCAAATGCCAGATTTTGGGCTGGAATGTCCCAGTGTTCTAATTATTTGAACAGGTTCAGTTTATAGTCCCAAATGGACAATATAAATACGCAGTTGAAAAAACTGAAATTTTTACTGACAAATTTCTTAAATCTCCACTGTTACAGTTTTTTTCTCCCCCAATAAACCTTCTCCCAAACCCCGGTCAATGAACTCAAACCTTTCCTCTGTGTACACAGACCACACCCACTTAGCATCGCCCCAACCAATCAAACAAAACCATTTCTAATAGCAAGCACTACGACTGACAGAAGTTTTTTTGATTTTGTTTTACTTAAATTGGGACACCCTCTTTAAAAAAAACAAAAAACTGCAGGCCTCAAATTGACACCTTCTAGAAGGACACATTGTGTATGATGAGTGTACATGTAATTCATACATACATATATGTATATATATATGTATATATATATATATATTTAACATTTCATGTGTGGCTGCTCCAAAGACATTTCCTCAGCCCATTACTGAAAGAGTCTCTCTGGGCAGCAGACTCTCTCTGGCTCCTTCTGGAGGTTGTGTTTGTGGGTGGAGCTGGAGACCGAGCCAAATTAATTCATGCGTTGCACCTGCGCAACCTGCATTCCAGGGATAAACGCAGCCAAATTTGGGCTTCACTGGTTCTTTGAATGGCTGCTTTAAATTGAGCCTCAGTCCTCGTGTGGGTTGTGTTGCGTAGCTCAAAGTGGGAAGACACTACTTTCTGTTACTTTCCGTTTAGTGCATTTTGGTTTCATAGGTTTTGGTCAGAGTACAAACTTTGCTTTTTTGGTCGTTTTCTTCAAATGTTTTTTTGGTTGTAACGTTCTTTTTGTTCATGTTTTTACGTTGCAAGTGTACTGCTTTATTCTTTGTTACATTTTGCACAAAAAATGTGTTTCTGGTAAACGTAACTTTGTCAATGTTACACCCATGGTCGTTGCTTGGTTGTTGATTTCTTTGCTATTTTTAGGGCTTATTCAGCTTTATTGGCTTGAACAGTGTAGAGACAGGAAGGCCGGGGGGTGAGATGGTGCTCCATACACCCTGTTGCTTGGTTACTGTAACTCCATCAGCTATTCTGTGATTATCACAGACCAAATGTCTGTTGTTAAATTAAAGGAAAAATGTGCCCCATACTTAACTGACAATGTGCATTAAAACACAAAGGCACCATCAACTGTGGTAAAAACTGAACACAGAAAAAGCTGTATTTCTAACCAACCCTGCTTTAATTTTGCAAAACCACGGTGAGCACCATGGACTCGAGTCAAATTCAACCGATGCCAGTACCAAATGTGGCCAGCAGCCCCACCATAACTGACTAGCTAGCTAACAGGACACCATAAGTGGCTAGCTAGCAAACATGACACCATAATTGACTGGCTAGCTAACAGGACACCATAAGTGGCTAGCTAGCTAACATTACACCATAATTGACTGGCTAGGTAACATGACACCATACTTGGCTAGCTAGCTAACATGACACCATAATTGACTAGCTAGCTAACATAACACCATAAGTGGCTAGGTAGCCAACATGAACATGATATAATAAGTTATGAGGTAGCTAAAGTTATACCACTAGTGGACCATCAGGGCATTCTCTGCTAGTCCAACCAGAATTGAAGAAACATAATATCCGTGATTAAATCTGTGTTTATTATTTATTTTTAAGTTCATAAATAGCTAATTTTATAGGAAAATTTGACTACTATTATTGGAAAATTTTCATATAATTGCACCATTGTTGGATCAAAACCATGTAATTTCAGAAGGTGAGTCGCAAGGACTTTCCAGTCCAAGGCAGGAAAATAACAGAATTCAAATTTGGCTCAATTCTGAAAATATTACTAGTGAGAAATAAATGATTTTTAATAGAAACAATCTACATCCCTTGGCTATGATTACACACCACAATGAAATGTTTGGGACATACCTATCACTAGCAACTTTGATTTAACTAAATTTCATTCCATTTATTTGTTTTTTGTGACCTACTTATATCTGTGAAAATCTATCACGGTGCCTTATTATCCGGTTCCCGTCTAATGTCTGTTCGATCCAAACAGCTGTATCAGTCGATGTCACATGTCACCACGTAGCTTAAAGTTAAAGTTGAATTTAATATATTTATGAAAATCGGGGGCCGTCTGGGCAGTGTAGAGGTATAAGCCCTTGCCTACCACCACAGAGACCCGAGTTCAATCCCCGGCAGCGGTACTTCCAGCTTGGTCAGACGTTCCTACAAACACAATTGGCAGTGTTCGCGGGTGGGAAGCCGGTGAGGGTATGAGTCCTGATCGTTGCATTAGCGACTCCTACTGGTTGGTCGGGGCGCCTGTTCAGCAGAGAGGGGATCTGGGGGAGATAGCGTGAACCTCCGCAGGCGCTCTCCCAGTGAAGCTCCTTGCTGTCAGCTGAAAAGAGGCGGCTGGCGACTCCTCATGTATCGGAGGAGGCATGTGGTAGTCTACACCCTCCCCAGACCAACAGAGGATAGCGCATCGACCAGGACCGTGATTCACACAGGGAATTGGTATAATGACTAAATTGAGACAGTGGGAGAAAAATGGCAAAAAAAAAAAAAAAATATATATATATATATATATATATATATATATATATGAAAATCTGGTCTGAGTTGAACAAATTCAGTCAATTGGTTAATTCATAATCTAATGACAAGAGGCTAAGAACCCCATTCGGTTTAACCACACAGGGTTTGGCAGCACAGGAGCGAAAAACTTATTAAACATAACATTCAACGTTTAAGGAAAAATGGCAACAAAGCTAGCTGGCTAGCCTGTTCTGCTCAATACAAACAGCGACAAATAAGTTTTCTTTACGTTGCACATTTCTCCTCCCTCCAGGTTTACGATCTCAAGGACTTCCTTTTCCCTCCAGTCTGATAAATACAAAAACAACATTAAAGCTCGATTTATGTTAGGATTGAATCACTGAATCTGAATACCAATCTTTGTTTCAAATTTATCCCTTTTGAAAATCCCAATTTTCATATGAAATCCAATCTGACTGCTGTTGTTCTGCTAGATACGTTTTGAAAAACTGGGCCCATGAGTCCAAAATGGAAAAAGTGGTCATTGGGGTATTTAATAAAATATCACTGTATTAGAAACAACTCTCAGCTTAATTTGATAAGGGGATATGTCGGATACCTCACAGGCAGTGATTGGTCAGAGCTGTAACGTCACACGCTGGTGTGTATTTTTACATGGTTCTGTCCTTATAAAAGACTCAATGTTGGAGATATCTCTTTCAGCCATCCAGATGTTCTGCATGACCACAGAACTGCAAGCATTCTGAAACATTCCTCTGAAGGTAAAAGACCCCATTCAAAAAGAGGTAAATCACTAAAAAATGTCTGCAAGACTAATATCATACTGTATGTGTTCTCTGTATTTTTAAGAAACATGCATTGTAGTATTATTTAAATGATACAGCCTGCTTTAAAATTAAAAACCTGTGTTTTGTAGTTGTTCCAATGACCATTATATGCACCTTTGTACATCGCTTTGGATAAGAGTGTCTGCAAAATAAATGTAATGTAATAATAATAATACGTTTCTTGAAAATATATAAAATTAAAAAAACATTAAAGCAATAGAAAAAGTGCAAAAATAGATTCAGGTATAAAATGATAAATATACAAGGAAACACTTCATCTATTTAAGTTCAGCATGAAGAAAGTAAATAAAGAATATGATTGAGATTTTTGAAATTATTAAACTATTTGAAAGGCAAAACATTTTTTAGGTTCACAAGGGAACAAGGAGGTATAAGTGGAAATTTATCAAGTGATCAAAGGCGTTTTTCATCACATGGAAAGCTTTCCTGCTCATGTAGTAAAATACACCTTTGAGGCAGGGACGAGAGATTCGGTTGGGGTTAACATTACTGAGAAATTTAATTTAAGTTTTTTGTTCTTACGCTTCAACATTCTGAGTGCAGCAACCACAAAAAAAGAACTGACTAAGCTGAGTTTGCGAAGAAAAAGCATAAGCCTTGCATGTACTCTTAAGGTAAATTTAAGTGATTGCTGAACGACAGGTTACTTTCCAGATCATTGGAATGTAAAGCTTGTTTTCAAATTATGTTCTTATGTAAACGGTGTATAAATTAAAAGTGCTTCAGTATAAGTGCTTCTCCGACACTATATGTTGATTTAATTCAATGTCAGAAGGCTCAGTTTGAAAACATGTTCACAAACCCTCACATTCTTCTCAACAGCACTGACTCTACATCCAGGTGACCATGGAGAATGTATCAGCAGTGACATCCTTCATTTTGACAGCATACACTGAACTGGAAGATCACAGATATTTATACTTCATATGTTTCCTTATTTTATACATTATGATTATAGTGGCCAATTCAGTACTAATAACAGTAATATACATTGAGAGAGGTCTGCATGAACCCATGTATTTGTTTATATGTAGCTTAGCTGTGAATGGAGTATTTGGGAGCACATCTTTATTACCATCTATGCTTGTCTTTCTGTTGTCTCATAATTATGAAATATCTCTGACTCATTGTTTGTTACAGATATATTGTTTATATTCATATGCTTCCGTTGAATTTACTATTTTAGCAGCGATGAGCTATGACCGGTATGCTGCTATTTGTCACCCGTTACACTATCACCTCCTCATGTCTCCTAAGAAGCTATATGCAGCTCTTATATTATCCTGGGTGATTCCCTTCATTTACTTTACCCTTTTTTTCATAATGACTGTTCAGCTGACATTTTGTGGCAAGATTATTGAAAAAGTGTATTGTGCCAATTTTCCTTTAGTTAAACTGTCTTGTTTTGATACGAACGTTCAGAATATTGTTGGACTGGCATTAACTTTTGTTTCACCTTTTGCTCAGATCCTCCTGATACTGTTTTCCTATGGACAAATATTCAGAATCTGCCTATTTGCTTCTAAGGAATCTCAGACCAAAGCTATTCGAACATGCACCCCACACTTACTAACTCTGATTAACTTTTCTGTGGGATGCTTATTTGAGGTCATCCAGAGTCGTTTCAACATGAGTCATGTCCCTTATAAAGTTCGCATATTCCTGTCTGTACATATGGCCTTATTTCCCCCATTGTTAAATCCTGTCATTTATGGAATTAGCAATCAAGCCATTAAAAATCAGATTTTCAAATTGTTTAATAGCAAAAAGGACAGTGAACCCCACTCAAGAAGATGAGGAATTTAGTTTCTCTTATTTATATTTTGTTCGTAAGGCTGTGCCCTGTATCACTTCAGTCGCCAGATGCCAGATTTTGGGCCGGAGTGTCCAGTTTTCTAATTATTTTTACAGGTTCGATTTGTAGCCTCAATTGGACAATATAAATACCCAGTCGGACTAATAACTGAATAAATTTAACCTGACTGCCAGTATGTAACCAGTTTCATCAATGTCCACTGTTGCAATTTTTTTCCACACTCACCACAACCCCTGTAGTAAGGGATACCTAAGTGCCAATCACCCCCAGGACGGGTTTTGTTTTTTGGTTTTTTTTTTTTGGTGGGGGGGGGGGATCTGTGCCACCTGGACACCTATATCCATCGCCCAATCCATAAACTTTCTTTTTATTCACCCACCTTTCCCTTTGTTTCCGAACCACCTGGATCTTCCCACTCCTGTTATATGTTTGCTTGCTTCTAGACCTAGGTTGGGTTTAACGTGAGTAATGCACTTCTGTATGGTCTGATTGAATTGCGATTATAACTAATTTACTGCAACTCATAGAGCTTAGCGTTGCAAACCCACCTGGCAGTGAAATTTTAGCAATCTGGTGCGGGTTCAAATACTATGCGTGTTCTAACCTGTTTAACTGTGTTATTCTCTCGTTATCTTTATAATAAAGCTATAAAGTTACTCATGTCTGTTCTCATTACTGAGTAAGCTGACCCAGGTATTTTATTGTGAAGAGGGATTTTAATTCTTTATTAATAAATATTGTTGGTCAGTAAGGGCAGTCTTAATATATACAGGGGTTCAAAGCGTCTCGTGGTGCATAGAAGATTTTTTTTAGTCCACGCGGGATTCAGAATTTGGCGCATTAAAGTGCTGAATTTCAACTGATGCGACAAGCTGGGAGGTTTCTGGAAAGAGTGCTGGAGACCTGTGCCTCAATCTTTAGAGGTGGCAGGTTTTTGTTTCCGAAAAACATCCCACCATTATTTTTCTCTTGTGTGTTTTCTGGTATGAGTGGAGGGGACCATTATGAAAAAAAATCACGAGTTCGGAAACCACATGTGAACACCTGACATGTGAAGAGTATACATGTGAACTGTAAAAATAATCCCACTTATAAAATGAGAGTGGTAAAAGATAACCTATTTACATGAGAAAAGTGTAGTTCACATTTTAAAAGTCAGTCACATGAAAATGTGACATGAAATCACGTGAAATTCCACGTTTTGTGTTCGCATGTGGAAATGGTTGAGTTCACATGACATTTCCTTTTCACGTGAGAATATATTTATTCACATGTAAAAAGTACATGTGAAATTGTGATTTTAAAATAAAACTTAATTGCACATTGTAAAAATAGTCCCAAAACATGCATGTTAATATGCAAGAGGGAAATTTTTCACAAAAAAAATGAGCCGCGTTTCCACCAAAAGTACCCAGAACTTTTATTCCCAGGAACTACTTTTCAAGGAACTAAAAGGTTCCTTCAGCCCATGGTTGTCTGCGTTTCCACCGCGGTCTAAAGTCCCGCGAAGATTAGGTAAATTAGCCCACTGACATATGAAAAAGCGACGTTGTCGTCAGTCCATCTGTCCTATGATTTCTTCTGTAACCCCATACTACCACCAAAGTAGCCTACATTATTTTCTAACAACCGGGACAGCCCAGAGGGGTTTATTCCACTTATATACAATGGGTTACCAACAATGACTATATATGGTTACTTTTGTATTTATTGATTTTTATCGATTTAATCACCTGGAATTGAAATATTCTTCTGTAGCCGTTTGGGCATATTTTACCGTTGTCAAGCAAAACCGTCGTTGGTACTTGAACTTGGACCGTTGTTATGCAACAAATAGGATATAACAGGCCAATAGTCAGATTGTAACTGTTTTATGTATCCTCTCAAACACATTCATTATGTTTTTATGCTAACATTCACTTTCATGCCTTGACATCCGAGGCGACAGAATGCATTCACATTTCCAATATAACTGGCAACAACAGCAGAAAACATGCACACGTTGTAAACAATTTGCTGTTTGATTACTTTCTAATCGTCAATTCCATATAGGCTAATCGCAAAATGACAAGAATAGAACGAAAACTCGGATTTGCGTGAAAATTTAAATTAGCAGTGGTACAGCCACCGTTTGCTTTCCTTCGAAGTTACTGCTAGCCGAGCAGCGAAGTGTGCCCTCCAGATGCGAACCATGCACCATAAATTAGTCCATAGTCTTCCTGGTCTTTTTGAGTAAAATTACGACAGTCTGAAAAAGCTAAAGGGACGATTACTAGAATTAACCCGTTATTTTACCCTGACAAAAAGTGTGGAAGGTGATTTCCAGTTTGCTTTTACTGTATCACCAATGTGAATTACGCAGAACTACTGCATACCTCACATAACTGTATCAAACGTTTTGAGTCAATTACAACAAAGAAAATCCGGAAGAAAATATTCAGCAACCAAATTAATCCGTTTGAATGTTTTGGTACGTGATATGCTGTTCCAGCACGAATGCTTAGCATTTTATGAAACGAATACTACAGCAAGAAAAGAACAGAAGAGCACACGTTATAATTCCAAGACGTTGGCAGGCTATAACCAAAACTAGGCTACTGCGCCGCATAACATACAAGTTTGATTTGAAATTATTATGAAAATATATCGGTTTGCGGCTGCAGATTTTTAAACATGGCGGTTGAAATAAAACAAATAACACTGCAAGTATTCGACCAATCAGAAATTTTCAGCGCTTGCGCCCCACCCCAAAGGTTCCGGTGCTTTTGGAAAGTACTACCCCCTGAGCAGGAACTTTTTTGGGGGGAAAATAAAGCCCCCGGAACTAAATTTAGACCCTAGTTCCTGCGGTGGAAACGCACTGAGTTCCTCAAAAGGTTCCTAGTTCCGGGGTAAAGTTCCTGCGGTGGAAACGCGGCTATAGACAGGGGAACTTATGTCTTAAGGGTAGCCAAGCTCCCGTGAATATCACATCCTGATTAACACCTTTGGGGGAGAAGTGCTTAATTAAAACTGCTGTGTCACTATGACTGTAAAAGTATTGAACAATGCGCAGCTATGACATCACCAACTAATTACAAGTGACATGGGCCAGGCCTTTATAAAAAGCTGAAAAAAGACTCCATTCCACAAGTGCGTTGTCTGAAGTGTGTTGTCTGCAGAAAACCAACATGATCAGCAGGACTATTTTAAAGGAAGCCAACAGTAAGTAAAGTAGATGCTGGGTATGTATGCATTTATTTTTATTTATGCTGAGACTTTGTTGTTCTGTCAAACACATTACACAAGGCAGGGAATTCCTAATAATAATAATAATAATAATAATAATAATAATAATAATAATAATAATAATAATAATGTTATTGTTATTCATAATAATAATAACAATGTGAACAATAATAAAATAATAATAATACATATTATTGTTGTTGTTGTTATTATCATTATCATTAGTATTATTATTATTATGAGTGTGACACGTTGGTGCAGTGGGTTTGAATCCTGGCCTGGGCTTTTCTGTGTGGATTCTGCATGTTCTCCCTGTGTCTACGTTGGTTTCCTCCAGGTACTCCTCCAGTTTCCTCCTACAGTCGAAAGACATGCAGGTTAGGCTAACTGGAGACTCCAAAATTGCCCATAGGTATGAGTGTGTGAGTGAATAGTGAGTGAATGGTGTGTGTGCCCTGCGATAGATTGGCGACCTGTCCAGGATGTATTCCTGCCTCTCGCCCAATGCACACTGGGATAGGCTCCAGCATCCCCCGCAACCCTGACCAGGAATAAGCGGGTATAGATAATGGATGGATTGTGCATATAATATTTCACGTGAAAATGTTAAATTCACATGTAAAATTGCGATTTTCAAATGTGAAAAGGATCATTTCATGTGATTTCTTTCGTAAGGGTCTCTACATCTATCAACACTGCATATCTGCCTCTGAAAATCTGCTTTTTTTTAAATAAATAAAAAAGGAAAAAGAAAAACCAAAATACCAGTTTCAGATATAAAATCAGCTCCTTGTCATGTCTGAATCCACAAAAAAGAGCCAGTGATACCCAAAATGCATTGCCCAGGGTTGCACATGTGCCAGTACAAAAGGGGTACATGCGGGTAAAGGATGCAAGGGAATGTGTAGCCAATCAGATTCACCGATTAGATCACCAGTTGCAGATATCATTTTTGTGGGAATTCGAAACAGGAGTTAACACCTCAACACTTGGTCAGCGCTTTGGTTTCATGACTTCTGTGAAGCACTTGCGGTACAACCCTCACTTTTTTTTCCTCCATAAATTAAAATAATGTACTTTAAAAAAAGAGAAAATATTAACCCCAAATGCAATCTAGGAAAGCTTGTATAAAAAATGTATTAATTTGCTATTTAATTGCTTCCGGTGTTTCTATTCAACAGAGGATGCCTGCTGCCAAAATAAATATATAAATCTGCTGCTTAGTCTGTTAAAATATCAATGGTACTATTTTCCTTGTGAATTAAAAGCTGGCATGCATAGCTCAGGATTTGTAAAGGTGTGATTTCACCCAGTACTTTGATGTCCGGTCATGGATGATGTATCCTGCTAATTATGCTAATTTAAATGCTAAGTTCCTTGTCAACGATCAATAATTCCATGTTATTTTTTCTCTGCAGGATTCATTGTACAGCAAGATCATGGAAAATGAATCAGTGGTGACGTCATTCATATTGAAGGCATACACTGAATTGGAAGACCATAGATATATATACTTCACAAGTTTCCTGTTATTGTTCATCGCTACGGTATTAACAAATTTAATTCTTATTACAGTAATTTATATTGAGCGATGTCTCCATGAACCCATGTATTTTTTTATGTGTAATTTAGCAGTTAATGGAATTTATGGCAGTTTATCTTTATTCCCATCGGTACTTGTTAATTTAATGTCTCATACTTATGAGATATCTCTGGCAGCTTGTCTTTTACAGATCTTTTGTGTACACACATATGCTGCAGTTGAATTTACTATTTTAGGTGTGATGGGTTATGACCGTTATGTCGCCATTTGTTATCCATTACACTATCACCAATTAATGTCTCATAGAAAATTGTGCACCCTTATTGCATTGTCCTGGATTTATCCGTATGTTCTTTTTGGACTCTATTTCATATTAACTGTACAGCGGACATTTTGTGCCAGGTTCATAGATAAAGTGTATTGTGTGAATTTTGAATTAGTCAAACTGTCTTGTTCTGAAACTTCTTTTCAGAGCAAAATTGGCTTTGTTGTAACTATTTTGGTATTTGTGCCCCAGCTGCTTATGATACTATTTTCCTATGCACAAATACTCAGAATCTGCTTGTCTGCTTCTAAGGAATGTCAGACCAAAGCTATTCAAACATGCGCCCCACACATACTGACCGTGATTAACAATGCAGTGGGAATGCTTTTTGAAATCATGCTGACTCGTTTCAACATGAGTCACGTACCTTATAAAGCTTGCATATTCATGTCCCTTTACGTTATGATATTTCCCCCATTGTGTCATCCTGTCATTTATGGAATTAGTATTCATGCCATCAGGGTCCAGATTGTAAAACTGTTTAGAGCTAAGAAAAATAAGTTAACGCCACTGCTGGTGATGACAAAGCAGTCTCATGATTAATTATTTAACACACTTTTAAGCCAATTACCTAAATGAGTAAAATGCAATGTCTGCACTCTGGTTCTTTGGTAAGAGGACAAGAAAACTGTTATTATTCCAGTCAGGAGAACTCATGCCCTTTCTCCGATATTCATTTTATAATTCAGCAGTCACTCTGATTCTTAGTCCAAAACACTAATTACTTGCTAATTGGTTAATAGCATTTGATGAATGTATCAATATTTTTTAAATAAAGCTGTCCTTGATTTTTGTTTGCATGACCTTTTCTCGCTCACTGATGTATCCAACAGGACGGTTTCATAGAACTGATTCATCATCATCATGGCCCAGTTTTAATTTTAAAATTATATTTTTAATTTAATTTTAATCTGAATCACAGTTGTCCAGGTAATGAAACCCCCATCCAGAATCAGATTGATTCCACTGATTTTGAGCCAGTTTTTAGTTATCCAGATGCCAACAAAATCGAGATTTCAAAATCCAGATTTCCAGTCATTTAATCCAAGAGGCATACAATAAGGCTGTCAAAAGTGCCATGAAATTGAGTTTGAATATTAGCTTTTGTAATTAGAGTTCGAATATATTCGAATATCATTTCATAATTCACAAAAATAAGCTGCTTATTGTCGGGCGCAATATGCACGTGATGCTCCCTCTAAACTGGCCTGCGCGTTATTTTCCACAAGCGGGCAGTAGAATAGAGGACATCAGTGAACTTTCATACTAGGTTACTGCAATCTGGGGCCTCATTTATAAACGTATTTTAGATCAACGGTGTGGCGCGTGCGTAGGAAATCACCTCAAAGTAGTGATTTATAAAATTTCAACATGACTCGATTTGACGTGGAAACGGTTGTGGCCAGGTCTTCACTTCGCATATGCACGCAAGTTCATTTTATAAATGAGCCCCCTGCAGTTTCTATAGCCTCATGTGCAAATGAATAAAGCACTCTCTTGTGGATGTAATTTGCCACAACCTGGCATTTATTAATCACAATAATAGGGAAATGATTGTTTATAGGAAATCCCTGTTTATTTCTTAACACAAAAACTATTCAAACGGCTAACTGTAGCCTAAAACAACATAAATTACTTACTCTGTTTAGATTGTTTAACTTCTTTCATCATCCAATTTTATCAAAATCTTCAGAACAGAAAGGAAACATAACCTGCTATAGGAACATTATTTAGCCTAAATTGATAGCTGACCAGATCTGTTGAACGAAGTGAAAAAATAGACTGGCTCGCGAGGCTAGCTGACCAGTAGAGTTAGGTGTCAGCTGAAAGTATCACGGAGGTTATTGGCAAGGAAAACCAGACGATCCACTTGCTCTGGATCCAGGGCAGAACGTTTTTTTTGTTGACAGAGAAAGTAACGTTAGCACAGGAAATGAACTTTGCGTGCATGAACATGATTCGCCGCATTAAATTAAGCCTGTATATTCATGTAAATTACAAAATGCGGGATCCAAAATTAATATTCGAATGCTCAAATTTAGGTTGTTTTAAAACTATCGGTCCATGGCTGATTGTAGTATTATCAGCCAATGCTGATCATATAATAGCCAAAATGTACGTCCATAAAGTGGCGAAAATGCTACTCAATTACTTATCAAAATAAGCAAGAGGAATTTTAGTGGAATTATACCACATCATTCTACTATCAATATCTGTGACTAAATATGGGATACGTATACAATCTTGCCATTGGTTTTACACATAAATATGTTCCTTTCAAGATTAACTGGCAATTTAATGTCTTGAACAATTTATTTGAGAAATAAACATGCAAATAGAAAGGTGGGGTAGGTATTTACAACGGCCATGCGAAAAACCTCACTCACAATTTAGACTGGTGTAACCCCTTTCAGTTAATTCTGCTTTGATGAACACCCCATGGGTGTCATTCATACATGTATGTTATTTGCATGCTGCAGCTGCAACTTTGAAACAAGACCGCTGTTCTCTTCAGTCTCCAAGAAACAGTGATTTACATGAACTGTTCGAGCCTGGCATCTGAGCACTGCCTGAACTAAGGGACAGAGCTGGAAATTAGAGTAAATCTTTCCCTCACACTGGAACATATTTTAGCTCACAGTTGTTCCAGTCCAGTGGAATCTGAAGTAGAAATGAAGACCACTAAAAACAAACCGCAGTGTCAAAACAATGAGCAGGCTTTGTCTACTAACTGGGATCATGTCAAGTGGGTGCCAACTATCACAAAAGCCTTGCTTGACAGGTGGTGTTGAACTGAACTTTTCTGATGGACTTGTGTAACTTCCCTAAACAGTTTTAAAAACAAGACCACTTTTAATGAGAGATGGGAATATGTTGCATACCTCACAGGTGTTGATTGGTCAGAGCTGTAACGTCACACGTTGGTGTGTATTTTTACATGGTTGTGTCATTATAAAAGAGTCAAAGCAGAAGACATCTCTTTCAGTCACCCAGATGTGGTGTACGACTACACAACTGCAAGGACTCAAATCTTTTCTCTGAAGGCAAACCCTTTCAAAAGAAAAAGGTATTTAAGCAATATAACCTGCATTAAATCTGTGATAATTAAAATGATTTTTAGAATCATTATTATTATTACTATTATTATTATTATAAATAATAATAATAATAATAATAATAATAATGAGAACAATAATAGTAATAATAATAATAATAATGATAAAAAAGACGAATAAGAAGAAATACTAATAATGAATAACCATAGAAAGTGATCATCATCATAATGCAATTATATGCAATATAAATTGTGTTCTTGGTAAAATTAGAATAGCATAATGGGCCGTACATAAGCAGCACAGGGGCGTAACCACGACCAAAAAAACCACAAGAGACTGGGGCTGAAGTGGGGTGAGGTATGGTGGGGTGCGTGGTTAGACCAGGGTATGCTCTTCTATTTCATTCAGTAGTTTAATTCAGAATGAATTACAGAGTGTAAAAGCAGTACATATGACTCTAGATTTGGCTTAAATTTGTGAAAATTTTAAAGACCATTCATTCCCCACCTGAATGATAGCAACAGACAATCTCACCAAAAGAATTAAATTAAATATAGGCTTTAGAAATGGACAGCCCTGCTTTGGGGTGTTCAGGTCCGGGCTTGACACAGTGCTGGTACTTTCAGAACTCAAGGACACTCATGAGCCTCAGTGTGCTGCCAGATGTATTTTCATCCTTATATGATCAAATGCAACTTCTTATAAATGAACATTTTAGTGTTTGCTACAATTTGTGGGATTAAAACAAAATTAGTAAAAAAATTGTTGGGTGCAGCAACCACGAACAATAACTGACTAAGCTGAGTTTGCGAAGACACAGTATGAACCTTGCATGTATTCCTAGGCCAGATTTGACTGAACACAGGATGACCTGTTGCTTTTGTTATTATTGATACAACGTCGAGTTTGTTTCAAAATTATGTTCATCTGTAAACTGTATATAAACAAAAACAGTTTTATTGCTTCTCCAAAACCATATGTTGATTTAATCCAGTATCAGTAGGATATAAGTTAGCAGTTTTAAAATATGTTGACAAACCCTCACATTCTTCTCAACAGCACTGACTCTACATCCAGGTAACCGTGGAGAATGTATCAGCAGTGACGTCCTTCATTTTGACAGCATACACTGAACTGGAAGATCACAGATATTTATACTTCATAAGTTTCCTTATTTTATACATTCTGACATTATTGGTCAATTTAGTTCTTATTGTAGTAATATGCACAGAAAAAGGTCTGCATGAACCTATGTATTTGTTTATATGTAACTTATCAGTTAATGGAGTGTGTGGTAGTACAGTTTTATTACCATCTATGCTTAGTCATTTGCTATCTCATAATTATGAAATATCTCTCTCTTTTTGTCTATTAGAGATATACTGTTTAATGTCATATGCTTTAGTTGAATTTACTATTTTAGCAGTGATGAGCTATGACCGGTATGTTGCTATCTGTCACCCATTACACTATCACCTTCTCATGTCCCCTAGAAAGGTTTCTGCAGCCATTGTATTATCCTGGGTTGTTCCCTGTGTTCACTTTGCCCTTTATTTCATATTAACAACTGCCCAACTGTCATTCTGTGACAGGTATATAGAAAAAATATATTGTATGAATTTCGAATTAGTTAAATTGTCTTGCTTTGATACAACGATTATAAGATTTGTAGGACCAGTATTAATAATTGTTTGTCCTAGTCCTCAGATTGTCATGATATTATTTTCTTATGCACAAATACTTAGAATCTGCCTGTCTGCTTCTAAGGAATCTCAAGCCAAAGCTCTTCAAACATGCACCCCACACTTACTGTCTGTGATTAATTTTTCTGTGGGATGTTTATTTGAGGTCATCCAGGGTCGTTTCAACATGAGTCATGTACCTCTTAAAGCTCGCATATTCCTGTCCCTGTACATTCTGATAATTCCCCCATTGTTTAATCCTCTCATTTATGGAATTAGCATTCAGGCCATTAAAGTTCAGATTTTCAAATTGCTGAGTAGTAAAAAAAGAAGTGAAACCAACGCATGGTGATGATTTAAAAATATATTCTCTTTCTGTTATTTAGATATGGTTAGTAAGGCTGAACCCTGTATCACTAGTCTTCCCAGATGCCAGAATTTGGGCCGAATGTCTAGTTTATTTTTTAATGTTTGTACAGGTTTGGTTTTTGGCCCCAACTAGACAATATAAACGCCCGGTCTGAATAACTGAAATTTTTCGCCCCCTTGGCCACCCCACCCATTTCATTATTAAGCATCAACCTGCCCCCCTGGTCAGAGAACCCGAACCTCACCTGTGTGTACACTCCATGTTTGATATTCAGTTTTGACTAATTCTACATCTGGCAATCCTACGTATCACAAAGTAATATAAAAGGACATGTAATATTAAAAATCACTGAAATATTGAAAATGTCTTGTCTGGGTATTGCTTGGTTTCTACATATTTAAATAAAAATATGGACTGTAAAGTATTAAATAAAGTGCTTTCAGTGACCAGGCTTGGTTGTAAGACAAACCACACCCACTTACTGTAGTTTAGCTCCAACCAATTAAATAAAACCATTTGTAATAGCAAGCATTAACACTGTTGTTGTTTTTGTTTTTTTGACGATTCATCCTCTCTGCTGCCCACATGTGGACCAGCCCCTACAGCATGGTGTTGGTGACATGCCTGACACTGAGCTCCAATGCTTCACAGCAGTGGCGTAGCCAGAAATGAAATTGCAGGTGGGCCTGAATAAAAGTGGGTGGGCCACACAATTCATTCCATAAATAGCTCAATAGCATTTACAGTACATTACAAGCGCGAAAGTGTTCTGCAATGCATTGGCCTGCTGTGTCACACTGCTGTTGTTTATCTATTTAGTTCTGCCTACTTATGTGGATGTTTTTTTCGCTAGGTTTATTTGCAGTAATACTGATTTGTCATTACTATTAGACTTAAAGTTTGTGTTAAACAACTAACATTACAGGTAATGTAGACAAATCGATGTCCTCAAAACATACAGGCTTGAGAAAGTCTCATAAATCAGCTTCTGAAAATGAATGAAAATTTGAGTCGAAATATAGAAGTACATGTTGCTATTTGATAGGCTATACAGGCTACCAAAATTGTTACCAGAATTCCTTACCTGAAAGTTCGTTTTTTTTCTTGGATCAGATAAAAGAACGTTTAAAGCCACGAGAATCAATCAAAGCTCGTTGGCATTTTCATCCCTTTCACTTAATCTTTCGGCTTCAATCCTTAGGACTGTATTCATGGAATCCGCGCACTGATTTTGGATGAGCTCGATTGAATAGATGTTGAATAGATGAAAATGCTTTCACTAGGCTAAGTAGGGGGAGGGGTATCGTATCAGCAGGGAAATTACGCTCTCAAAGTAACGACGGTGACAAGTCTGTATGACTTTTTTTTTTCTTTTCTGTTATCGCTAAAAGACGAGATGCGAGTTGCACCCTAGGATGGGCCTAGGCAAGAATAGGTGGGCCTAGGCCCAGCCAGGCCCACCCATAGCCACGCCCCTGCTTCACAGCTAGAGGGCTGATCTAGGATCAGTTCTGTGTTCCAGCTAATAATGGATGAGGACAGGATGTGGACATCGGAAACCTGATCCTCAATCAGCACTCCTACTCTGACACACTGTTTGAATATGAACACCTTGAATGAATGAATACCTAACAAGATTCCAGATAAGGAGTCCTCTTAATCCACTGTCAACATGTATGGAAACTGCAGTGATGCCAAGAAATCCTTGGTCATTGTAAGACTGAGGATGTTTTGCACATTAAGAACTGGACGATATGGGTGCCATTCATATGTACAGACGGGTGACAAATTAAAGGAAATACCAGAATAAGTGAGTGGAGAAACATAACCCATGGAGATGCTTCCATACAGGTGCACTGCATGAAAGATTTAAGCAATTAACATCCTGTAATGCTCTGTGGCATGTATAGAAATGCTGAGTAGGTGCAGCTGACCTTTGGATCAAGATGTGAAGAGGAAAAGATCTAAGTGACTTTGAAAGAGGGTTCATTATTGGGCCACGAATGGCAGGAGCTTCAGTCCCAAAGACTGCTCAACAGGCTAGTGTTTCAATAGGAACAATGACTAAAGTGACACGTGCTTTTAGATCTATGGGAAAGACATCAGTAAATAGGGTCAAAATTGTGACTCAAATAGTTTGGTTGCAGTGCATAAACCCCTCATTACAAAGACAAATGCACATCTGAGAGTTCAGTGGTGCAAAAACCATAGGCACTGGTCTACAGAGATGTGGAAAAAAGTGATATGGTCAGGTGAGTCATACTTCACTATATTCTCGACAAGTGGGTGAGTCCGAGTGTGGCGTACACAAAGAGAATGGTACAGGCCTGAATGCTTGCCCCCCATACAGTGAGTTTTTAAAGGCTTTTCGATTGGAATGCAGCATCCATTTCAGGCTAAGTACCACTCAAACTCGGTGACAGACCTGGAAACAAGAGTGAATTTTACTCTCGTACTAGAACATATTTTGTTACGCAATTGACCCAGCACAGTGGACTTTGAAATAGCAATGGAGATCACTGTGGTGCTTAAAAACTAATTTCACTGCATCTGAACCATGATCAGTTCTTGTATACTGTTTGACTTTGGGACAAAATACATGTTTTGTGACAGGGGATATTAAACTGAATTATATTTTCTTGGGGTTTAGCGCCACAACAGCCTTTTCTCATGGACGCATGCAGCTTTTCTAAACAGTTTTAAAAACAAGACCACTCTTAATGAGAGATGGGAATATGTTGGACACCTCACAGGTGTTGATTGGTCTGAGCTGTAACATCACACACTGGTGTGTATTTTTACATGGCCGTGTCATTATAAAAGACTCAACAATAGAAACATCTCTTTCAGTCATCCAGATGTGATGTGCGTCTGCAGAACTGGAAGTACTCTGAAAGCTTTTCTCTGAAGGAAAAATAAACCCTTTGAAGGAAACAGGTAATGGAATAGCTGTAAGAATTTTAGTGTATGTGTGTTTTTTTATTTTTAACTTTATTTGTCATATACAAACACATCAAAGGTGTCATATAAATAGGGGTATTGGTGCGCATGTATGTAAACATAACCATTGGTAAATTCCATAAAAATGACGAACTCTTTCAAATCAATGTGCCTCACAAACACCACATTTTAATTCAGTGTCAGTAGGATGTAAGTCCTCTGTTTTAAAACATTTTCACAAACCCATATATATTCTCTTCCACAGCACTGACTCTACATCCAGGTGATCATGGAAAATGTATCAGCAGTGACATCCTTCATTTTTACAGCATACACTGAACTCGAAGATCACAGATATTTATACTTCATATTTTTCCTTCTTTCATACGCAGTGATATTGTTGGTCAATTCAGTTCTAATTTTGGTAATATGCATTGAGAGAAACCTGCACGAGCCTATGTATTTGTTTATATGTAACTTAACAGTAAATGGACTTTTTGGGAGCACATCTTTATTACCATCTATGCTTGTCCTTTTATTATCTGTCCATTATGAAATATCTGTAACAAATTGTCTATTACAGGTATATGCTTTACACTCATATGGTACAGTTGAATTTACTATTTTAGCAGTGATGAGTTATGACCGTTATGTTGCTATTTGTCACCCATTACACTATCACCTCCTCATGTCTCCTAGAAAAGTTTTTGTAGCCATTGTATTATCCTGGATTATTCCTCTTCTATTCTTTGCCCTTTATTTCATAATGACTGTTCAACATTCATTTTGTGGCAGGATCATTGAAAAAGTCTATTGTACAAATTTTCCTTTAGTTAAACTCTCTTGTTTTGATACCACTGTTCAGAACTTTGTTGGACTGGCATTAACTTTTGTTTCGCCTTGTTCTCAGATTGTCTTGATACTGTTTTCCTATGCACAAATACTCAGAATCTGCCTCTTTGCTTCTAGGGAATCTCAAATCAAAGCTCTTCAAACATGCACCCCACATGTACTGTCTGTGATTAATTTTTCTGTGGGATGCTTATTTGAGATAATCCAGAGTCGTTTCAACATGAGTCATGTACCTCATAAAGCTCGCATATTCATGTCCCTTTACTTTGTGATAATTCCCCCATTATTTAATCCTCTCATTTATGGAATTAGCATTACAGCCATACGAGTTCATATTTTCAAGTGGTTTATTGTTATAAAGAAAAGGTAAATGAACTCTGCTGTAGGTGATGATGAAATAATTTCCTGTCTCTGTCAGTTTTGATGACTGAGTAAATCAGTTTTAATGGATAGTAGGCTTTCTGAGGTTTTATTTGACTTTCTGGCAATATTATGTCAGTTGTGTGTTTTTCAATTCATCCAGGCAGTTTTGGGTGCGGTCAAGGATAATTTAGACACTTTTTTGAAGTTTTTTGATTACCTTGCATCTTTCTGATGGCTGGTGTAGTGGCAATCATCAGTAATTCATAATTTACACCAAAGAATTCATGATTTAAACCAAAAGAAAAAAAAAAAAAACACACTTCAGGTACATATAAGTTAAACTCTCAAGCTGCTTGTACAGAGATCCCACACATCAGCGGACTGCATTTATAGCATTAATTCACAAGAACATAAAATATGTTTTGATATATTGTGTCGATACTTCTTTCCTCCCCGTTTTTCAAACAGTGCGAGCTCTTCACTCCTAAGGCCAATGCAGTCATGCTGAGGCAGTTGCAGCACTGGAGCTGCTCAGTGGCCAACAATAGAAGATTGTGGTTGTACTGGGCAGCTCCCAGGTGTGAATGTGTATGAGTGTGAAGCAGGGCGTTCCTGCAAAAGAGCATCCGTGCTCAGTGAACCTACCCTGGGTAAATAAAGGTTAAATAAATAAATTCCTTCCTGGAAATTGTTTTCTTCATACGTGAGACTGAATTTAAATTTTGAGCAATAATCAGGCAGTATATAAATGCACAGCCCCTGCTGGCATAAAATCACTGCACAAGCCACTTTGGAGTTACTTGAAGTAAAATTTCTTCCATTACAAAGTCTGTAGGTAATCAGAAACTTGCCTAAATATCTATCCTTAATTACACACACTGTATGGGCTCAGCAAACATACACTAAAACAAGACTAGCCAAGCCTAATTCAGCCAGACCCTGGATACAGCCTGTGGGGAACATTATCATGATTTTTGGTCTGTAAATGATACTAGGCTGTCTTTTCACATACGTTCCAGAAAATACTTCCTCTTTATTCAAAATCAAAATTATACCACTATCATATAACTTCAATCAATCAATATCACAATGTCTATGAATCCAAGGTATGGTCAGTGCCATACCTTGCCATATCCAAACAAGGTCTCTGGCTATTGAAATCAATGTTAATACATTTCCTCTGAATACTTTTGAAAAATTGTATTATTCTTCATATTATGCAAATTATTGTTTTCAATTAGCCTATTGACATTCATTATCATAGTCAATAAATATATATGCTTTATATACAAACAATTGTTCTGTCTATGTTATTTCACAAAGTCAGACATACACAATACCGACTGATTGTTGAACTCAACTTTCTGAATAATCCTGAGAGAAGAAAAGAGGTTGATGTGGGGAGGTTCTGTGGTTTGGCCATGCTGGACTTGCAAAAAAGGATTTGAAACAGTTGACTATGGGATTTTAAATGATAAATTTCGCGCTAGTGGTTTTAGTAGATGACTTATAAGATGGTTGTCAGATCAGAAACGTAGTGGATGTTTCTGGGACACCAAGACCAAGACCCATAGGGTGCGAGGTAACACATGGAAAGTGTCTTGGGTCCACACTTCTTTTTATTTTACATAAATTACTTAAAGGCAGCCTCTTCTTGTCACCTTTTCACACGTGCTAAAGACTCGGACCTCCTTCATAAAACAGCTGTTGAAAAAGTGCTAAGTGTGGAAATACAAAATCTGGGTGGAATGCTTTCCGATAATCAACTCTGCAGAAATTATATTATTTGGTTCCAAAATTAAGCTTGGGAAATCACCAGGATTCAATCTCAAAGCTGGGAACTCCCAGATTATTGCTGAACCATCTGTTAATTATCAGGGATGTGTCTGAGACAATTGTCTTTCTGGGGAAAGTATGGCTTTAAAAGCCATTACAAAAATAAATTATAAGACTAAATTTCTTGCTCCAAAAGATTTATTTTTTGGAAATTGCAGCACAACAAATGTTAGCAGAGGCTTTGATACAAAGCCACTTTGATTATGCTGCTTATCTGTGGTATGATGGTCCACCTCAGCGTCCCAAACATAAATTACAATCAGCAGAAAATAAATGGATGTTTCCACTCAAGCCTTGCTTGACAGGTGATGTACAGATTTAATATTTTTAATTTGGGTTTAGTGCCACAAAAACCTTTTCTTACGCACTCTGCAGCTGTTCTAAACAGTTTTAAAAACAAGACCACTCTTAATGAGAGATGGGAATATGTTGGTACCTCACAGGTATCGATTGGTCTGAGCTGTAACGTCACACGCTGGTGTGTATTTTTACATGGTTGTGTCATTATAAAAGAGTCAACAGGAGAAATATCTCATTCAGTCATCAAGATGTGGTGTATGATCACAGAACTTTTCTCTGAAGGAAAATATTCTTTCAAAAGAATCAGGTATTTACCAAAAAATCTTTCAGACTAGTAGAATATTTATTATCTATATTTTTCTAAACCTTTCTCAGTCATGTTTATCAGTGATATTGTATCAATCTTGTTAATTTGATCATTCTATAAACAATGTTTCAAAACCAGAACATCAATATTGATCAACTAATGGTAAATAAGAAATTATTTTTCTGTTACAGTTGAACTGAAGTATCGCCATAAGTGTGGTCACCGATTTCTTGATGAGTACATTTTAATGAAATAAGGTACTGTATGATCTTTTTTCACTTTAATTTGTTCATTTAATCAATGATGAATTTTACAGTGTAAAGAGAACACATTAAGATCAATCATGCCTTAATCAGTTCTGTCTCCTAAATAATTTGCAAAGGATAAAAAATAAATTAAGTAGAGGCTTTAGAAATGGACATAAACAATAAAAAAATACTGAGGACATGACCTTGGTGGGCCAGCACGATGGTGCAGTGGGTAGCACTGTTGCCTCACAGCAAGAAGGTAGTGGGTTCAAATCTCGGCTTGAGGCCTTTCTGTGTGGAGTTTGCATGTTCTCCCTGTGTCCGTGAATGGTGTGTGTGCGCACGTGTGATAGATTGGCGGCCTGTTCAGTGTGTATTCCTGCCTCTGGCTGGAATAGACTCCAGCACCCCCCGCGACCCTTCTCAGGATAAGCAGGTATAGATAAAGGATGGATGGATGAATTAACTTGATGGGGGTGGAGGAAGGTCCTTGGTTCGAATCCCAGCCGGGGCCCCCCTGTATGAAGCCTGCATGCTTTCCCCGCACCCATGTTGGCCTTCTCAGGGTACCCCAGCTTCCTCCCCCAACCCAAATAACATGCAGCTTAGGTGAATTAGAGAGTCTAAATTGACCCTAGTTGTGTGTGTGTGTGTTTGTGAGTGAAGTGTGTGTGTGTAATCTGAGATGACCTGGTGAACTGTCCAGGGTGTATTCAATGCATGCTGGAATAGGCTTCAGCACCCCCTGTGACCCTGACAAGGAATAAGCAGGTATAGATGATGGATGAATGGACGGATGGATGGTGTACAGTGCTGGTGCCCTCAAAACTGTAGGCTAGTCATGAGCCTAGATAGGCTGACTGATTTATTCTCATCTTTACATAATGCAACACGATTATATATACATTTACATTTTATAATTTTAAGTCAGAATTGGTTAAAAAAAACAAAACAATTGTACTATATGTTACTTAAAATGCAAGTGTTCACTTGAACATTTTCAGTGCAGCAACCACAAAATAGAACTCACCAAGCTGATTTTGTGAAGTTAAATGTATAAAATTTGTACGGCCTCCTTAGCCAAATTCAACAGGATGACATGCTAATTTAATTCTTATCAGTACAATGTCAATATTGTTTCCAAATTATGTTCTCTTGTAAACTGCATATAAATTATAAAGCTCTTCAGTGTAAGGGCTTCTTCAACACCATACGTTGATTGAATTCAGAATCAGTAAGATATAAGTCCTCAATTTTAAACAAATCCTCACTTACTCTACATTCAGGTGACCATGGAAAATGTATCAGCTGTGACATCCTTCATTTTGACACCATACACTGAACTGGAAGATCACAGACATTTATACTTCATATGTTTCCTTCTTTTGTACATTGTGATATTATTGGTCAATTTAGTTCTTATTGTAGTCATATGCACTCAGAAAAGTCTTCATGAACCTATGCATTTGTTTATATGTAGCTTATCAATTAATGCAGTGTGTGGTAGTACAGTTTTATTTCCATCTATGCTTAGTCATTTGCTATCCCATCATTATGAAATATCTCTGCCCTTCTGTCTACTACAGATATACTGTATGATCACATGTGCTTTAGTTGAATTTACTATTTTAGCAGTGATGAGCTATGACCGGTATGTTGCTATCTGTCACCCATTACACTATCACCTCCTCATGTCCCCTAGAAAGGTTTCTGCAGCCATTGTATTATCCTGGGTTTTTCCTTGTGTTTACTGTGCATTATATTTCATATTATCAACTGCCCAAAAGTCATTCTGTGAAAGACATATAGAAAAAATGTATTGTATGTATTTCGAAATAGTTAAACTGTCTTGCTTTGATACAACAATTTTGCGATTTTTAGGACCAGCATTAATGATTATTTGCCCTAGTACTCAGATCGTCATGATATTATTTTCCTATGTACGTATACTCAGAGTCTGCCTGTCTGCTTCAAAGCAATCTCAAGCCAAAGCTCTTCAAACATGCACCCCACACTTACTGTCCGTGATTAATTTTTCGGTGGGATGCTTATTTGAGGTCATCCAGAGTCGTTTCAACATGAGCCACATACCTCATCAGGCTCGCATATTCCTATCCCTGCACATGGCCATAGTTCCCCCATTGTTTAACCCTCTCATTTATGGATTTAGCATTCAGGCCATTAAAGTTCAGATTTTCAAATTGCTGAGTAGCAAAAAAAGAAGTGAAGCTGACGGCGAACGGAAACAACGAGCGACCGCAGGCAGCTGTGTTGCGGTGTGCCACGCCAGCGAGGTGCCTGGATGACGGTCTGCTACCGGCAACCGCCGCCAAGACGCCAAAAAACGACCACCATCCAGTTTCAGCAAGTAATAGTGATTACAGAACTTCCTCAAGACCAGTGCATAATGACGATACTCTGAACTTTGTTTCAAATGTCTGTAATCCAACCAACATTAAAACGCGTGTGGCTGAAAGAAACGCCAACAAATCAACCCAGAAATTGATAAATCCAGCAATCGTGAAAAACCGGAAATGGAATGTTTTTCAAACGGTTAATAACTCATGGATAATTTGGGACCCCAAGGCAAAACCAAGGGGTTTATTGGGTGGGCATTTGAACATACGGCGTATCACATCTAAACGTGATCAAATCCAACATCTTTTAATTGAGTCTAATTTAGATTTTCTCTGCTTATCTGAAACATGGCTTCACGAACATGCACCATCAGCAGCCTTAGTAGTACTTGGATATGTTAATTTTAGAAGGGATAGGGTGGGTTTAAAGGGAAGTGGGGTCATGATTTATGTCAAAGATAACATTCATTACGAAGAAATCCGTTGGTCAAATTATGAGTTGGAATGTATTGGTCTAAATGTAACCCTATTGCCACAAATGTCCTTTATCCTTATTGTCATTTATAGACCACCCTGATCAAATATTGATTTTTATGAGAAACTTAATAACATGCTGAAAGAATGTAATTTTAAGTAAGAGGTGGTCATTATGGGTGACTTAAATATCAACTGGGAGGATAAATTATCTAGGAAAAACCTCAAGCACCTTACAGACGGTCTGGACCTATCGCAATTGATTTAAGGGCCTACAAGAATAACAAATTCCACCAGCACTCAGATTGATTTAGTTTTTAGTAACAGACCCGAGAGAATTTTAACCCTAGGATGGGTCTAAGCAAGAAGTGGGTGAGCCTAGGCCCAGCCAGGCCCACCCATAGCCACGCCCCTGCTTCACAGCTAGAGGGCTGATCTAGGATCAGTTCTGTGTTCTAGCTAATAATGGATGAGGACAGGATGTGGACATCGGAAACCTGATCCTCAATCAGCACTCTTACTCTGACACACTGTTTGAATATGAACACCTTGAATGAATACCTAACAAGATTCCAGATAAGGAGTCCTCTTAATCCACTGTCAACGGCAGTGATGCCAAGAAATCCTTGGTCATTGTCAGACTGAGGATGTCTTGCACATGAAGAACTGGACTATATGGGTGCCATTCATATGTACAGACAGGTGATAAATTAAAGTAAATGCCTAAGTAAGTGAGTGGAGAAACATAACCAATGGAGATGCTTCCATACAGATGTACTGCATGATGCAATTAAGCAATTAACATCCTATCATGCCCTGTGGTATGCATAAAAAAGCTGAGTAGGTGCAGCTGACCTTGATTTTGGATCAAGATGTGAAGAGGAAAATATCTAAGTGACTTTGAAAGAGGATTCATTATTGGGGCACGAATGGCAGGAGCTTCAGTCCCAAAGACTGCTCAACTGGCTAGTGTTTCAATAGGAACAATGACTAAAGTGACATGTGCTTTTAGATCTATGATAGAGGCATCAGTAAATAGGGTCGGAAATTGTGGTCAAAAGCGCACATTCGCAGACGATAAAGCACGTGCATTAGATCAATATGTAAGGAAAAACAGAAGAGTGACTCTTCCTTGGGCGACTGAGAATGTCAATGCATGACGTGATCACTCTGTCAGCTAGACTAGTCCATCAACAACCACATACAGAGGGATATTATAGTAGAGCTGCAGAGCATAAACGCTCTCATTACAAAGACAAATGCACATCTGAGAGTTCAGTGGTGCAAAAACCATAGGCACTGGTCTACAGAGATGTGGAAAAAAGTGATATAGTCAGATGAGTCATACTTCACTATATTATCGACAAGTGGGAGAGTCCGAGTGTGGCATACACCAAGAGAATGGTACAGGCCTGAATGCTGGCCCCCCATACAGTGAGTTTATCAAGGCTTTTCGATTGGAATGCAGCATCCATTTCAGGCTAGGCTATGGCAAGGAATGGTCAGTGCCATACCTTGCCATATCCAAACAAGGTCTCTGGCTATCGAAATCAATGTTAATACATTTCCTCTGAATACTTTTGAAGAATTGTATTATTCCTCATATTATGCTAATTATTGTTTTCAATTAGCCTATTCACATATTCATTATCATAGCCAATGAATATATATATGCTTTATTTACAAACCATTGTTGTGTCTATGTTATTTCACTAAATCAGGCTCTATAGACATACACAATACCGATTGTTCAACTCAACTGTTCTGAATAATCCTGAGAGAAGAAAAGAGGTTGATGTGGGGAAGTTCTGCAGTTTGGCATGCTGGACTTGCAAAAAAGCATTTGATACAGTTGACTATGGGATTTTAATTGATAAATTCCACGCTAGTGGTTTTAGTAGATGACTTATAAGATGGTTTCATTCATATTTGTCAGATCTGACACAGGTAGTGGATGTTTTTGGGACTCCAAGACCAAGACCCACAGGGTGCGGGGTAACACAGGGAAGTGTCTTGGGTCCACACTTCATTTTATTTTACATTAATTACTTAAAGGCAGCCTCTTCTTGTCACCTTTTCACATGTCCTAAAGACTCGGACCTCCTTGATAAAACAGCTGTTGAAAAAGTGATTAGTGTGGAAATACAAAATCTGGATGGATCGCTTTCCGATAATCAACTCTGCAGAAATTATATTATTTGGTTCCAAAATTAAGCTTGGGAAATCACCAGGATTCAATCTCAAAGCTGGGAACTCCCAGATTATTGCTGAACCATCTGTTAATTATCAGGGATGTGTCTGAGACAATTGTCTTTCTGGGGAAAGTATGGCTTTAAAAGCCATTACAAAAATAAATCACAAGACCAAATATCTTGCTCCAAAAGATTTATTTTTTGGAAAATGCAACACAACAAATGTTAGCAGAGGCTTTGATACAAAGCCACTTTGATTATGCTGCTTATCTGTGGCATGATGGTCCACCTCAGCGCCCCAAACATAAATTACAATCAGCAGAAAATAAATAGATGTTTCCACTCAAGCCTTGCTTGACAGGTGATGTACAGATTTAATATTTTTAATTTGGGTTTAGCGCCACAACCTTTTCTTACGCACTCTGTAGCTGTTCTAAACAGCTTTAAAAACACGACCACTCTTAATGAGAGATGGGAATATGTTGGATACCTCACAGGTATCGATTGGTCTGAGCTGTAACGTCACACGCTGGTTTGAATTTTTACATGGTTGTGTCATTATAAAAGACTCAAAGGGAGAAATATCTCTTTCAGTCACCAAGATGTGGTGTATAACCACAGAACTGCGAGAACTCAAATCTTTTCTCTGAAGGCAAATATTCTTTCAAAAGAATCAGGTATTTACCTAAAAATCTGTCAGACTAGTAGAATATGTATTATCTATATTTTCCTAAACCTTTCTCAGTCATGTTTATCAGTGATATCGTATCAATCTTGTTCCTTTGTTCATTCTATAAAGGATTTTTTTAAATCAAGTACATCAATTATGATTTACCATTTTAAATAAGAAATTATTTTAATTATTAAAATTACATTAATTATTTTTCTGTTACAGTTGAATTGAAGTATCGCCATAAGTGTGATCACTCATTTCTTGATGAGTACATTTGAATGAAGCAAAGTACTGTATGCTCTTTTTTCCACTTTAATTTGTTCATTTAATCAATGATGCATTTTGCAGTGTAAAGAGAGCATGTTAAGATCAATCATGCCCTTCCTAAATAATTTGCAAAGGATGTTCTCACTAAAAAACAAAATGAATTATAGGCTTTAGGATAGCACTGTTATAGGGTGGGTAGCACTGTCGCCTCGCAGCAAGGTCGTGGGTTCAAATCTCGGCTTAAGGCCTTTCTGTGGGGGGTTTGCATGTTCTGCCTGTGTCCGCGAATGGTGTGTGTGCACCTGTGATAGACTGGCGGCCTGTTCAGGGTGCATTCCTGCCTCTCGCTGGGATAGGCTCCAGCACCCCCCTGCGACCCTGCTCAGGATAAGTGGGTATAGATAATGGATGGATGGATAGAAAGATGACCTTGGTGGGGGTGGAGGAAGGTCCTTGGTTCGAATCCCAGCCGGGGCCCCCCTGTATGAAGCCTGCATGCTTTCCCCGTACCCATGTCAGCCTTCTCAGGGTACCCCAGCTTCCTCCCCCAGCCCAAACAACATGCAGCTTAGGTGAATTAGAGAGTCTAAATTGACCCTAGGTGTGTGTGTGTGTGCGTTTGTGAGTGAAGTGTGTGTGTGTGTGTGTGTGCGCTCTGAGATGACCTGGTGAACTGTCCAGGGTGTGTTCAAGGTATGCTGAAATAGGCTCCAGCACCACGTGACCCTGACCAGGAATAAGCAGGTATGATGGATGGACGGATGGATGGTGTACAGTGCTGGTGCCCTCAAACCTGTAGGCTAGTCATGAGCCTAGATGGGCTGACTGATCTATTCTCATCTTTACATAATGCAATACGATTATATATATATATATATATATATATATATATATATATATATATATATATATATATATATATATATATAATTACATATTATAATTTAAAGTCAGAATTGGTTAAAACAGGATGTCATGCTAATTTCATTCTTATCAGTACAATGTCAAGCTTGTTTCCAAATTATGTTCTCTTGTAAACTGCATATGTGACGGGTGCTGGAGAAAAGGTCCGCAAGTCGGAAATCTTGAAATCGCGCTAGGAGGCAAAAAAGGTTTTTAAATTTTTTTTTACTGTTTTCCTTTTTTTTTCATATTACGAAAGTTAAAGTGTTGAAGAAGTCACTCAATAGAATAAACAACATTTTTAGGGTCACTAAATACTTATAATTTGTCAGCAAAGTCGGCTTGTTTTAGTGATTCTAACAGCCGGGTTTTGGAGGCGTGATGGGGGTGCAGTTTAATTAGCATGTTTGATTTCGTTGGCTATTGTCACTTTGTTTCGGTCAAGCCACCGCCCATAAATAAAGCCGTGTGGTAGTAGCCTATGTTTGTTTACTGTGTGAGGTTGCTACAATGGCGGACGCTCAATCAGTAGGTGAGAGTATAAGCTTTCTAACGATGTATAACATGTCTAATTTTGCTTTTGGAATAGCGTTTTATAGGTTAGCGTAACCGAACATTTTCTTACCATGGTATTCGCTCTATATGGTACTATTAAAAGACGTTGCACCTAACGAAACGTTGTGAACGATTTTTCGTAATTCCTTGGAAAATACCATTATTATTGAGGACTTCTGGGCATAGCTAAGCCATATGTTTGCTGATAGACCTATCTGACATCGTTTTCTGGAGCAAAACAGAAGCGAATAATTGTTATTGATTTGCTGTCTCTGTCTCCATCTACTAAACATAGATAAGATTTCATCATTGCTATGTAAGTATTACTGCTCAAAATATTTCGGTTATTACGTTATTTTAGAAACTGAGTGTCTTTAAATAGGTTAGTAGTATTATATAATGTGGATATTTCACACTGTAATGTAAGCGTTAGTTAGTAGTGTAATGGTTTTTGTGACGCATACAACAGTGATGAGGAGAGTGTTGAAACATTGCCAAAACGTGGTGGACGGCTGAAAAATGTTTTTATATCGTCCCATTCCCATACAAGGAAACATAGTAGATGTATACTTTAACCCGCAATCTCCCAGTATTTCATTGAAAACTAAAAAAGGAGCAAATTCATTTTAGATTTTTTGTCTTGACCATTGCATTTGTGGCACTTTATTTCTTACACAATTATGAATATAAAGTAATCTAAGCTAGTATTATAAATGGTACAAATGTATTGCTTCATTTAAGACATTTTTCTAGTCTCTGTGGTGTTCACATCTGGCGTTATAAAGCTTTAAATAGGGTAACCCCTAAATGGGCAATGATTTACAGGTACTCTAGTAGGGGAGTGGTTGGGGTGGAGTTAACTAGCTATTGTTCCCACCCATTATCTCCCTGTGAGAAGTGCGAAAAGTTCAAGATCTTTCAAGGGGATTTTCTCTGCTACTTGATTTTAGGAGTACCAACATTCAAATAAGCATATCTTCTTCAACTATTTTCAGATTCCAATGTATGACACATCATTTGAAAGCTTATAATCTGCACTTTCATGATCTGTAAAAAACTGAAAAATGACCTTGCCCTACTTGCGGACCAAAACACCAGCACCTGTCACATATAAATTAAAAAGCTCTTAAATGTAAGGGCTTCTTCAACACCATATGTTGATTGAATTCAGAATCAGTAGGATGTAAGTCCTCAATTTTAAACAAATCCTCACATTCTTCTCCACCTCAATTACTCTACATCCAGGTGACCATGGAAAATGTATCAGCTGTGACATCCTTCATTTTGACAGCATACACTGAACTGGAAGATCACAGATATTTATACTTCATATGTTTCCTTCTTTTGTACATTGTGATATTATTGGTCAATTTAGTTCTTATTGTAGTCATATGCACTGAAAAAAGTCTTCATGAACCTATGCATTTGTTTATATGTAGCTTATCATTTAATGAAGTGTGTGGTAGTACAGTTATATATCCATCTATGCTTAGGAATTTGCTATCTCAAAATTATGAAATATCTCTGCCCTTCTGTCTACTACAGATATACTGTATGATCACATGTGCTTTAGTTGAATTTACTATTTTAGCAGCGATGAGCTATGACCGGTATGTTGCTATCTGTCACCCATTACACTATCACCTCCTCATGTCCCCTAGAAAGGTTTCTGCAGCCATTGTATTATCCTGGGTTGTTCCCTGTGTTTACTATGCATTTTATTTAATATTATCAACTGCCCAACTGTCATTCTGTGAAAGGCATATAGAAAAAATGTTTTGTATGCATTTCGAATTAGTTAAACTGTCTTGCTTTGATACAACAATTTTGCGATTTTTAGGACCAGCATCACTTATTGTTTGTCCTAGTCCTCAGATCGTCATGATATTATTTTCCTATGTACGTATACTCAGAGTCTGCCTGTCTGCTTCTAAAGAATCTCAAGCCAAAGCTCTTCAAACATGCACTCCACATTTACTGTCTGTGATTAATTTTTCTGTGGGATGCTTATTTGAGGTCATCCAGAGTCGTTTCAACATGAGTCATATACCTCATCAAGCTCGCATATACCTATCCCTACAGACGAGCATGGTTCCCCTATTGTTAAATCCTGTCATTTATGGAATTAGCATTCAAGCCATTAAAGTTCAGATTTTCAAATTGCTGAGTAGTAAAAAAAGAAGTGAAACCCACTCATAGTGATGATTTAAAAATATATTCTCTTTCTGTTATTTAAATATGGTTCGTAAGGCTGAACCCTGTATCACTGGGGTTGCCAGATTCCAGATTTGGGCACAAATGTCTAGTTTTTTATTATTTGTACAGGTTTGGGTTTTGGTCCCAAATGGACAATATAAATACCCGGTCTGAATAACTGAAAGTTGACGGGGAGTTTGTAATGAAGTTCTTCCATCTCCACTCTTTTTACCTAATTATCCCCCCCACCCCACCCCACCTCGCCCACTTCATGATCAAGCATCAAGATGCCCCCCCGCCCCCCCGGTCGGCGAACCCGAACCTCGCCTGTGTGCACATGTTTGATATTCGATTTTGATAAATTATAAATTTGGCAACCCTACGTATCACAAAGTAATATAAAAGGACCTGTAATATTAAAACCCACTGAAATATTGAAAATGTCTTGTCTGGGCTTGTACATATTTAAATACCTATATGGACTGTAAAGTATTGAAGTGTGGCCTCCCATAATACATTTCCTTGCCCCATTACTGGAAGACTCTCTCTCTGGTCAGGACTGTTCATTCTCTCTGCTGCCCACATGTGAACCAGCCCCTACAGCATGGTGTTGGTGACATGCCTGACACTGAGCTCAGTCATCAAATGCTTCACAGCTAGAGGGCTGATCTAGGATCAGTTCAGTCTCCTAGCTCATACTGGATAAGCTCAGAGTTCAACTTTAATTCCAACTTTAGAACTGTATCTCATAAATTGGTGGATAGAGTCCCTGAGCATACTGGTCTATATGGTAAAATGTATGTTAAGAATGATTGTGCACATAAATTAGTATCTCGAAAGTTTCAGATGCGACAGGCTGTAAATGACTTAAAGAATTGAATCCTTTTAAAGAAATGGGATTATATAATGTACCAACTAGGGTTATAATAGATGCAGCAAATATTGTTACTCCTAATGTTACACATGTAATTAATTTATATATATATATATATATATATATATATATATTCATACAGGTTGGAAAGGTCCCAGATGAATTTAAACACGAAAGAGTAATCCCACTGCACAAAAAGGAAATAAACTATATCAAAGTGATTTTAAACTGATGTACATTCTTAATTGAAAAAATCATGCTTAATTAAATTAATGAATACATTTTAAGTAATACCATTTTGTGTGATTTGCAATCAGGTTTTCAGAAAATCTCACTCCACTGATGCATGTCTTCTGTATTTAACTGATCTCCATAAACAGAAAAGAGGTTGATGGAGGGAAGTTCTGCAGTTTAGCCATACTGGCCTAACAAAAAAGCATTTGATACAGTTGACTATGGGATATTAATTGATAAATTCCAGGCTAGTGGTTTTAGTAGATAAGTTCTAAGATGGGTTTATTCATATTTGTCAAATCAGACACAGGCAGTGGATGTTCTTGGGACTCCAAGACCAAGACCCATAGGGTGCGGAGTACCACAGGGAACTGTCTTAGGTCCACTCTTCTTTTTAGCTGTGACTGCAGCTCTATAGCGCTGGCTGTCGGTCGGTCGGTTGGTCGGTTGGTCCACAAAAAGTGTCCCACCCGGTAGCTGCCAGTTTTCGCCCCAGGTGGCTGAAATTTGGCATGGACGTTAGTCATGACCAAAGGTAAAGTTGAGTAACTTTCAATGCCGATTGACCAAGAGGGGGCATGGCGATGGGCGTGGACTATCACAAAAAGGCGTATAACTCCCGAATGGATTCACACACTTGCACAAGATTTTGTGGAAAGGTTGGTCATGAGCCAAAGAAGAGGTTACATGTTTGTGTGAGGGTTTGAGAGGGGGCGTGGCGATGGGCATAGCCTATCACAAAAAGGTGCATAACTCCCGAACAGATTCACAGATTTGTATAAGATTTTGTGGAAAGGTTGGTCATGAGCCAAAGAAGAGGTCACATGTTTGTGTGAGGGTTTGAGAGGGGGCGTGGCGATAGGCATAGCCTATCACAAAAAGACGCATAACTCCCGAATGGATTCACAGATTTGCACAAGATTTTGTGGAAAGGTTGGTCATGAGCCAAAGAAGAGGTCACGTGTTTGTGTGAGGGTATGTGAGGGGGCGTGGCGATAGGCATAGCCTACCACAAAAAGGTACATGACTCCCAAATGGATTCACAGATTTGCACAAGATTTTGTGGAAAGGTTGGTCATGAGCCAAAGAAGAGGTCACGTGTTTGTGTGAGGGTGTGTGCGTGGATGCATGCACACATGGATGTATGCGCGTGTGCGGTCGCAGCTATTGCGGATTTGCGCATGTCATTTTACATTAATTACTTAAAGGCACCATGTTCTTATCACCTTTTCCCATGTGCTAATGGCTTGTACCTCCTTGTATACCATTAAGACAAAACAGCTGTTGAAAAATTACTGAGAAAAAAAAGTGGAAATACAAAATCTGGGTAGACGGCTTTCCGATAATCAACTCTCACTGCATCTCAAAAAACTGAAATCATAATATTTGGTTCCAATTTTAAGCTTGGGAAATCACCAGGATTCAATCTCAAAGCTGGGAACTCCCAGATTATTGCTGAACCATCTGTTAATTATATGGGATGTGTCTGAGACAATTGTCTTTCTGGGGAAAGTATGACTTTAAAAGCCATTACAAAAATAAATCATAAGACCAAATTTCTTGCTCCAAAAGATTTATTTTTTGGAAAATGCAACACGACAAATGTTAGCAGAGGCTTTGATACAAAGCCACTTTGATTATGCTGCTTATCTGTGGTATGATGGTCCACCTCAGCGACCCAAACATAAATTACAATCAGCACAAAATAAATAGATGTTTCCACTCAAGCCTTGCTTGACAGGTGATGTACAGATTTAATATTTTTAATTTGGGTTTAGTGCCACAACCTTTTCTTACGCACTCTGCAGCTGTTCTAAACAGCTTTAAAAACACGACCACTCTTAATGAGAGATGGGAATATGTTGGTACCTCACAGGTATTGATTGGTCTGAGCTGTAACGTCACACGCTGGTGTGTATTTTTACATGGTTGTGTCATTATAAAAGACTCAAAGGGAGAAATATCTCTTTCAGTCACCAAGATGTGGTGTATAACCACAGAACTGCGAGAACTCAAATCTTTTCTCTGAAGGCAAATATTCTTTCAAAAGAATCAGGTATTTACCTAAAAATCTGTCAGACTAGTAGAATATGTATTATCTATATTTTCCTAAACCTTTCTCGGTCATGTTTATCAGTGATATCGTATCAATCTTGTTCCTTTGTTCATTCTATAAAGGATTTTTTTTAAATCAAGTACATCAATTATGATTTACCATTGTAAATAAGTAATTATTTTAATTATTGAAATTACATTAATTATTTTTCTGTTACAGTTGAATTGAAGTATCGCCATAAGTGTGATCACTCATTTCTTGATGAGTACATTTGAATGAAGCAAAGTACTGTATGCTCTTTTTTCCACTTTAATTTGTTCATTTAATCAATGATGCATATTGCAGTGTAAAGAGAGCATGTTAAGATCAATCATGCCCTTCCTAAATAATTTGCAAAGGATGTTCTCACTAAAAAACAAAATGAATTATAGGCTTTAGGGTAGCACTGTTATAGGGTGGGTAGCACTGTCGCCTCGCAGCAAGGTCGTGGGTTCAAATCTCGGCTTAAGGCCTTTCTGTGGGGGGTTTGCATGTTCTCCCTGTGGCCGTGAATGGTGTGTGTGCACCTGTGATAGACTGGCGGCCTGTTCAGTGTGTATTCCTGCCTCTGGCAGGAATAGGCTCCAGCACCCCCCGCGACCCTGCTCAGGATAAGCAGGTATAGATAAAGGATGGATGGATGAACTTGGTGGGGGTGGAGGAAGGTCCTTGGTTCGAATCCCAGCCGGGGCCCCCCTGTATGAAGCCTGCATGCTTTCCCCGCACCCATGTTGGCCTTCTCAGGGTACCCCAGCTTCCTCCCCCAACCCAAACAACATGCAGCTTAGGTGAATTAGAGAATCTAAATTGACCCTAGTTGTGTGTGTGTGTGTTTGTGAGTGAAGTGTGTGTGTGTAATCTGAGATGACCTGGTGAACTGTCCAGGGTGTATTCAATGCATGCTGGAATAGGCTTCAGCACCCCCTGTGACCCTGACAAGGAATAAGCAGTTATAGATGATGGATGAATGGACGGATGGATGGTGTACACTGCTGGTGCCCTCAAAACTGTAGGCCAGTCATGAGCCTAGATGGGATGACTGATTTATTCTCATCTTTACATAATGCAACACGATTATATATACATTTACATTTTATAATTTTAAGTCAGAATTGGTTAAAAAAAACAAAACAATTGTACTATATGTTACTTAAAATGCAAGTGTTCACTTGAACATTTTCAGTGCAGCAACCACAAAATAGAACTCACCAAGCTGATTTTGTGAAGTTAAAAGTATAACATTTCCATGGCCTCCTTAGCCAAATTCAACAGGATGACATGCTAATTTCATTCTTATCAGTACAATGCCAAGCTTGTTTCCAAATTATGTTCTCTTGTAAACTGCATATAAATTAAAAAGCTCTTCAGTGCAAGGGCTTCTTCAACACCATATGTTGATTTAATTCAGAATCAGTAAGATATAAGTCCTCAATTTTAAACAAATCCTCACTTACTCTACATCCAGGTGACCATGGAGAATGTATCAGCTGTGACATCCTTCATTTTGACAGCATACACGAAACTGGAAGATCACAGATATTTATACTTCATATGTTTCCTTCTTTTGTACATTGTGATATTATTGGTCAATTTAGTTCTTATTGTAGTCATATGCACTCAGAAAAGTCTTCATGAACCTATGCATTTGTTTATATGTAGCTTATCAGTTAATGGAGTGTGTGGTAGTACAGTTTTATTTCCATCTGTGCTTAGTCATTTGCTATCTCATAATTACGAAATATCGCTGCCCTTCTGTCTACTACAGATATACTGTATGATCACATGTGCTTTAGTTGAATTTACTATTTTAGCAGTGATGAGCTATGACCGGTATGTTGCTATCTGTCACCCATTACACTATCACCTCCTCGTGTCCGCTAGAAAGGTTACTGCAGCCATTGTATTATCCTGGGTTGTTCCCTGTGTTTACTATGCATTTTATTTCATATTATCAACTGCCCAACTGTCATTCTGTGAAAGATATATAGAAAAAATGTATTGTATGTATTTCGAATTAGTTAAACTGTCTTGCTTTGATACAACAATTTTGCGATTTTTAGGACCAGCATTAATGATTGTTTGTCCTAGTCCTCAGATCGTCATGATATTATTTTCCTATGTACGTATACTCAGAGTCTGCCTGTCTGCTTCTAAGCAATCTCAAGCCAAAGCTCTTCAAACATGCACCCCACACTTACTGTCTGTGATTAATTTTTCGGTGGGATGCTTATTTGAGGTCATCCAGAGTCGTTTAAACATGAGCCACATACCTCATCAGGCTCGCATATTCCTATCCCTGCACATGACCATAGTTCCCCCATTGTTTAATCCTCTCATTTATGGAATTAGCATTCAGGCTATTAAAGTTCAGATTTTAAAATTGCTGAGTAGCAAAAAAAGAAGTGAAGCTGACGGCGAACGGAAACAACGAGCGACCGCAGGCAGCTGTGTTGCGGTGTGCCACGCCAGCGAGGTGCCTGGATGACGGTCTGCTACCGGCAACTGCTGCCAAGACGCCAAAAAACGACCACCATCCAGTTTCAGCAAGTAACAGTGACTACAGAACTTCCTCAAGACCAGTGCATAATGACGATACTCTGAACTTTGTTTCAAATGTCTGTAATCCAACCAACATTAAAACTCGTGTGGCTGAAAGAAACGCCAACAAATCAACCAGGAAATTGATAAATCCAGCAATCGTGAAAAACCGGAAATGGAATGTTTTTCAAACGGTTAATAACTCATGGATAATTTGGGACCCCAAGGCAAAACCAAGGGGTTTATTGGGTGGGCATTTGAACATATGGCGTATCACATCTAAAAGTGATCAAATCCAACATCTTTTAATTGAGTCTAATTTAGATTTTCTCTGCTTATCTGAAACATGGCTTCATGAACATGCACCATCAGCAGCCTTAGTAGTACTTGGATATGTTAATTTTAGAAGGGATAGGGTGGGTTTAAAGGGAGGTGGGGTCATGATTTATGTCAAAGATAACATTCATTACGAAGAAATCCGTTGGTCAAATTATGAGTTGGAATGTATCGGTCTAAATGTAACCCTATTGCCACAAATGTCCTTTATCCTTATTGTCATTTATAGACCACCCTGATCAAATATTGATTTTTATGAGAAACTTAATAACATGCTGAAAGAATGTAATTTTAAGTAAGAGGTGATCATTATGGGTGACTTAAATATCAACTGGGAGGATAAATTATCTAGGAAAAACCTCAAGCACCTTACAGACGGTCTGGACCTATCGCAATTGATTCAAGGGCCTACAAGCATAACAAATTCCACCAGCACTCAGATTGATTTAGTTTTTAGCAACAGACCCGAGAGAATTTTAACCCTAGGATGGGTCTAAGCAAGAAGTGGGTGAGCCTAGGCCCAGCCAGGCCCACCCATAGCCACGCCCCTGCTTCACAGCTAGAGGGCTGATCTAGGATCAGTTCTGTGTTCTAGCTAATAATGGATGAGGACAGGATGTGGACATCGGAAACCTGATCCTCAATCAGCACTCTTACTCTGACACACTGTTTGAATATGAACACCTTGAATGAATACCTAACAAGATTCCAGATAAGGAGTCCTCTTAATCCACTGTCAACTGCAGTGATGCCAAGAAATCCTTGGTCATTGTCAGACTGAGGATGTCTTGCACATTAAGAACTGGACTATATGGGTGCCATTCATATGTACAGACAGGTGATAAATTAAAGTAAATGCCTAAGTAAGTGAGTGGAGAAACATAACCAATGGAGATGCTTCCATACAGATGTACCGCATGATACAATTAAGCAATTAACATCCTGTAATGCTCTGTGGCATGTATAGAAATGCTGAGTAGGTGCAGCTGACCTTTGGATCAAGATGTGAAGAGGAAAAGATCTAAGTGACTTTGAAAGAGGATTCATTATTGGGGCATGGATGGCAGGAGCTTCAGTCCCAAAGACTGCTCAACTGGCTAGTGTTTCAATAGGAACAATGACTAAAGTGACAAGTGCTTTTAGATCTATGATAGAGACATCAGTAAATAGGGTCGGAAACTGTGGTCAAAAGCGCACATTCGCAGACGGTAAAGCACATGCATTAGATCAATATGTAAGGAAAAACAGAAGAGTGACTCTTCCTTGGGCGACTGAGAATGTCAATGCATGACGTGATCACTCTGTGTCAGCTAGAACAGTCCATCAACAACCACATACAGAGGGATATTATAGTAGAGCTGCAGAGCATAAACGCTCTCATTACAAAGACAAATGCACATCTGAGAGTTCAGTGGTGCAAAAACCATAGGCACTGGTCTACAGAGATGTGGAAAAAAGTCATATAGTCAGATGAGTCATACTTCACTATATTATCGACAAGTGGGTGAGTCCGAGTGTGGCGTACACAAAGAGAATGGTACAGGCCTGAATGCTGGCCCCCCATACAGTGAGTTTATCAAGGCTTTTCGATTGGAATGCAGCATCCATTTTGGGCTACGCTATGGCAAGGAATGGTCAGTGCCATACCTTGCCATATCCAAACAAGGTCTCTGGCTATCGAAATCAATGTTAATACATTTCCTCTGAATACTTTTGAAGAATTGTATTATTCCTCATATTATGCTAATTATTGTTTTCAATTAGCCTATTCACATATTCATTATCATAGCCAATGAATATATATATGCTTTATTTACAAACCATTGTTGTGTCTATGTTACTTCACTAAATCAGGCTCTATAGACATACACAATACCGATTGTTCAACTCAACTGTTCTGAATAATCCTGAGAGAAGAAAAGAGGTTGATGTGGGGAAGTTCTGCAGTTTGGCATGCTGGACTTGCAAAAAAGCATTTGATACAGTTGACTATGGGATTTTAATTGATAAATTCCACGCTAGTGGTTTTAGTAGATGACTTATAAGATGGTTTCATTCATATTTGTCAGATCTGACACAGGTAGTGGATGTTTTTGGGACTCCAAGACCAAGACCCATAGGGTGCGGGGTAACACAGGGAAGTGTCTTGGGTCCACACTTCATTTTATTTTACATTAATTACTTAAAGGCAGCCTCTTCTTGTCACCTTTTCACATGTCCTAAAGACTCGGACCTCCTTCATAAAACAGCTGTTGAAAAAGTGATAAGTGTGGAAATACAAAATCTGGATGGATCGCTTTCCGATAATCAACTCTGCAGAAATTATATTATTTGGTTCCAAAATTAAGCTTGGGAAATCACCAGGATTCAATCTCAAAGCTGGGAACTCCCAGATTATTGCTGAACCATCTGTTAATTATCAGGGATGTGTCTGAGACAATTGTCTTTCTGGGGTAAGTATGGCTTTAAAAGCCATTACAAAAATAAATCACAAGACCAAATTTCTTGCTCCAAAAGATTTATTTTTTGGAAAATGCAACACTACAAATTTTAGCAGAGGCTTTGATACAAAGCCACTTTGATTATGCTGCTTATCTGTGGTATGATGGTCCACCTCAGCGACCCAAACATAAATTACAATCAGCACAAAATAAATAGATGTTTCCACTCAAGCCTTGCTTGACAGGTGATGTACAGATTTAATATTTTTAATTTGGGTTTAGTGCCACAACCTTTTCTTACGCACTCTGCAGCTGTTCTAAACAGCTTTAAAAACACGACCACTCTTAATGAGAGATGGGAATATGTTGGTACCTCACAGGTATTGATTGGTCTGAGCTGTAACGTCACACGCTGGTGTGTATTTTTACATGGTTGTGTCATTATAAAAGACTCAAAGGGAGAAATATCTCTTTCAGTCACCAAGATGTGGTGTATAACCACAGAACTGCGAGAACTCAAATCTTTTCTCTGAAGGCAAATATTCTTTCAAAAGAATCAGGTATTTACCTAAAAATCTGTCAGACTAGTAGAATATGTATTATCTATATTTTCCTAAACCTTTCTCGGTCATGTTTATCAGTGATATCGTATCAATCTTGTTCCTTTGTTCATTCTATAAAGGATTTTTTTTAAATCAAGTACATCAATTATGATTTACCATTGTAAATAAGTAATTATTTTAATTATTGAAATTACATTAATTATTTTTCTGTTACAGTTGAATTGAAGTATCGCCATAAGTGTGATCACTCATTTCTTGATGAGTACATTTGAATGAAGCAAAGTACTGTATGCTCTTTTTTCCACTTTAATTTGTTCATTTAATCAATGATGCATATTGCAGTGTAAAGAGAGCATGTTAAGATCAATCATGCCCTTCCTAAATAATTTGCAAAGGATGTTCTCACTAAAAAACAAAATGAATTATAGGCTTTAGGGTAGCACTGTTATAGGGTGGGTAGCACTGTCGCCTCGCAGCAAGGTCGTGGGTTCAAATCTCGGCTTAAGGCCTTTCTGTGGGGGGTTTGCATGTTCTCCCTGTGTCTGTGAATGGTGTGTGTGCACCTGTGATAGACTGGCGGTCTGTTCAGGGTGCATTCCTGCCTCTCGCTGGGATAGGCTCCAGCACCCCCCTGCGACCCTGCTCAGGATAAGTAGGTATAGATAATGGATGGATGGATGGAAAGATGACCTTGGTGGGGGTGGAGGAAGGTCCTTGGTTCGAATCCCAGCTGGGGCCCCCCTGTATGAAGCCTGCATGCTTTCCCCGTACCCATGTCAGCCTTCTCAGGGTACCCCAGCTTCCTCCCCCAGCCCAAACAACATGCAGCTTAGGTGAATTAGAGAGTCTAAATTGACCCTAGTTGTGTGTGTGTGTGTGTGTGTGTGTGTTTGTGAGTGAAGTGTGTGTGTGTGTGTGTGTGCGCACTCTGAGATGACCTGGTGAACTGTCCAGGGTGTATTCAATGCATGCTGGAATAGGCTCCAGCACCCCCTGTGACCCTGACCAGGAATAAGCAGGTATGACAGATGGACGGATGGATGGTGTACAGTGCTGGTGCCCTCAAACCTGTAGGCTAGTCATGAGCCTAGATGGGCTGACTGATCTATTCTCATCTTTACATAATGCAATACGATATATATATATATATATATATATATATATTATTACATATTATAATTTAAAGTCAGAATTGGTTAAAACAGGATGTCATGCTAATTTCATTCATATCAGTACAATGTCAAGCTTGTTTCCAAATTATGTTCTCTTGTAAACTGCATATAAATTAAAAAGCTCTTCAATGTAAGGGCTTCGTTAACACCATATGTTGATTAAATTCAGAATCAGTAAGATATAAGTCCTCAATTGTAAACAAATCATCACTTACTCTACATCCAGGTGACCATGGAAAATGTATCAGCTGTGACATCCTTCATTTTGACAGCATACGCTGAACTGGAAGATCACAGATATTTATACTTCATATGTTTCCTTCTTTTGTACATTGTGATATTATTGGACAATTTAATTCTTATTGTAGTCATATGCACTGAGAAAAGTCTGCATGAACCTATGCACTTGTTTATATGTAGCTTATCAGTTAATGGAGTGTGTGGTAGTACAGTTTTATTTCCATCTGTGCTTAGTCATTTGCTATCTCATAATTCCGAAATATCGCTGCCCTTTTGTCTACTACAGATATACTGTATAATCTCATATGCTATAGTTGAATTTACTATTTTAGCAGTGATGAGCTATGACCGGTATGTTGCTATCTGTCACCCATTACACTATCACCTCCTCATGTCCCCTAGAAAGGTTTCTGCAGCCATTGTATTATCCTGGGTTCTTCCCTGTGTTTACTACGCATTTTATTTCATATTATCAACTGCCCAACTGTCATTCTGTGAAAGACATATAGAAAAAATATATTGTATGTATTTCGAATTAGTTAAACTGTCTTGCTTTGATACAACAATTTTGCGAATTTTAGGACCAGCATCATTTATTGTTTGTCCTAGTCCTCAGATCGTCATGATATTATTTTCCTATGTACGTATACTCAGAGTCTGCCTGTCTGCTTCTAAGCAATCTCAAGCCAAAGCTCTTCAAACATGCACCCCACACTTACTGTCTGTGATTAATTTTTCGGTGGGATGCTTATTTGAGGTCATCCAGAGTCGTTTAAACATGAGCCACATACCTCACCAGGCTCGCATATTCCTATCCCTGCACATGGCCATAGTTCCCCCATTGTTTAATCCTCTCATTTATGGATTTAGCATTCAGGCCATTAAAGTTCAGATTTTAAAATTGCTGAGTAGCAAAAAAAGAAGTGAAGCTGACGGCGAACGGAAACAACGAGCGACCGCAGGCAGCTGTGTTGCGGTGTGCCACGCCAGCGAGGTGCCTGGATGACGGTCTGCTACCGGCAACTGCCGCCAAGACGCCAAAAAACGACCACCATCCAGTTTCAGCAAGTAACAGTGATTACAGAACTTCCTCAAGACCAGTGCATAATGACGATACTCTGAACTTTGTTTCAAATGTCTGTAATCCAACCAACATTAAAACGCGTGTGGCTGAAAGAAACGCCAACAAATCAACCAGGAAACTGATAAATCCAGCAATCGTGAAAAACCGGAAATGGAATGTTTTTCAAACGGTTAATAACTCATGGATAATTTGGGACCCCAAGGCAAAACCAAGGGGTTTATTGGGTGGGCATTTGAACATATGGCGTATCACATCTAAAAGTGATCAAATCCAACATCTTTTAATTGAGTCTAACTTAGATTTTCTCTGCTTATCTGAAACATGGCTTCACGAACATGCACCATCAGCAGCCTTAGTAGTACTTGGATATGTTAATTTTAGAAGGGATAGGGTGGGTTTAAAGGGAGGTGGGGTCATGATTTATGTCAAAGATAACATTCATTACGAAGAAATCCGTTGGTCAAATTATGAGTTGGAATGTATCGGTCTAAATGTAACCCTATTGCCACAAATGTCCTTTATCCTTATTGTCATTTATAGACCACCCTGATCAAATATTGATTTTTATGAGAAACTTAATAACATGCTGAAAGAATGTAATTTTAAGTAAGAGGTGATCATTATGGGTGACTTAAATATCAACTGGGAGGATAAATTATCTAGGAAAAACCTCAAGCACCTTACAGACGGTCTGGACCTATCGCAATTGATTCAAGGGCCTACAAGAATAACAAATTCCACCAGCACTCAGATTGATTTAGTTTTTAGCAACAGACCCGAGAGAATTTTAACCCTAGGATGGGTCTAAGCAAGAAGTGGGTGAGCCTAGGCCCAGCCAGGCCCACCCATAGCCACGCCCCTGCTTCACAGCTAGAGGGCTGATCTAGGATCAGTTCTGTGTTCTAGCTAATAATGGATGAGGACAGGATGTGGACATCGGAAACCTGATCCTCAATCAGCACTCTTACTCTGACACACTGTTTGAATATGAACACCTTGAATGAATACCTAACAAGATTCCAGATAAGGAGTCCTCTTAATCCACTGTCAACTGCAGTGATGCCAAGAAATCCTTGGTCATTGTCAGACTGAGGATGTCTTGCACATTAAGAACTGGACTATATGGGTGCCATTCATATGTACAGACAGGTGATAAATTAAAGTAAATGCCTAAGTAAGTGAGTGGAGAAACATAACCAATGGAGATGCTTCCATACAGATGTACCGCATGATACAATTAAGCAATTAACATCCTGTAATGCTCTGTGGCATGTATAGAAATGCTGAGTAGGTGCAGCTGACCTTTGGATCAAGATGTGAAGAGGAAAAGATCTAAGTGACTTTGAAAGAGGATTCATTATTGGGGCATGGATGGCAGGAGCTTCAGTCCCAAAGACTGCTCAACTGGCTAGTGTTTCAATAGGAACAATGACTAAAGTGACAAGTGCTTTTAGATCTATGATAGAGACATCAGTAAATAGGGTCGGAAACTGTGGTTAAAAGCGCACATTCGCAGACGGTAAAGCACATGCATTAGATCAATATGTAAGGAAAAACAGAAGAGTGACTCTTCCTTGGGCGACTGAGAATGTCAATGCATGACGTGATCACTCTGTGTCAGCTAGAACAGTCCATCAACAACCACATACAGAGGGATATTATAGTAGAGCTGCAGAGCATAAACACTCTCATTACAAAGACAAATGCACATCTGAGAGTTCAGTGGTGCAAAAACCATAGGCACTGGTCTACAGAGATGTGGAAAAAAGTCATATAGTCAGATGAGTCATACTTCACTATATTATCGACAAGTGGGTGAGTCCGAGTGTGGCGTACACAAAGAGAATGGTACAGGCCTGAATGCTTGCCCCCCATACAGCGAGTTTATCAAGGCTTTTCGATTGGAATGCAGCATCCATTTTGGGCTACGCTATGGCAAGGAATGGTCAGTGCCATACCTTGCCATATCCAAACAAGGTCTCTGGCTATCGAAATCAATGTTAATACATTTCCTCTGAATACTTTTGAAGAATTGTATTATTCCTCATATTATGCTAATTATTGTTTTCAATTAGCCTATTCACATATTCATTATCATAGCCAATGAATATATATATGCTTTATTTACAAACCATTGTTGTGTCTATGTTACTTCACTAAATCAGGCTCTATAGACATACACAATACCGATTGTTCAACTCAACTGTTCTGAATAATCCTGAGAGAAGAAAAGAGGTTGATGTGGGGAAGTTCTGCAGTTTGGCATGCTGGACTTGCAAAAAAGCATTTGATACAGTTGACTATGGGATTTTAATTGATAAATTCCACGCTAGTGGTTTTAGTAGATGACTTATAAGATGGTTTCATTCATATTTGTCAGATCTGACACAGGTAGTGGATGTTTTTGGGACTCCAAGACCAAGACCCATAGGGTGCGGGGTAACACAGGGAAGCGTCTTGGGTCCACACTTCATTTTATTTTACATTAATTACTTAAAGGCAGCCTCTTCTTGTCACCTTTTCACATGTCCTAAAGACTCGGACCTCCTTGATAAAACAGCTGTTGAAAAAGTGATAAGTGTGGAAATACAAAATCTGGATGGATCGCTTTCCGATAATCAACTCTGCAGAAATTATATTATTTGGTTCCAAAATTAAGCTTGGGAAATCACCAGGATTCAATCTCAAAGCTGGGAACTCCCAGATTATTGCTGAACCATCTGTTAATTATCAGGGATGTGTCTGAGACAATTGTCTTTCTGGGGTAAGTATGGCTTTAAAAGCCATTACAAAAATAAATCACAAGACCAAATTTCTTGCTCCAAAAGATTTATTTTTTGGAAAATGCAACACTACAAATTTTAGCAGAGGCTTTGATACAAAGCTGCTTTGATTATGCTGCTTATCTGTGGTATGATGGTCCACCTCAGCGTCCCAAACATAAATTACAATCAGCAGAAAATAAATAGATGTTTCCACTCAAGCCCTGCTTGACAGGTGATGTACAGATTTAATATTTTTAATTTGGGTTTAGCGCTACACAAACCTTTTCTTATGCACTCTGCAGCTGTTCTAAACAGTTTTAAAAACACGACCACTCTTAATGAGAGATGGGAATATGTTGGATACCTCACAGGTATCGATTGGTCTGAGCTGTAACGTCACACGCTGGTGTGTATTTTTACATGGTTGTGTCATTATAAAAGAGTCAACAGGAGAAATATCTCTTTCAGTCACCAAGATGTGGTGTATGATCACAGAACTTTTCTCTGAAGGAAAATATTCTTTCAAAAAAATCAGGTATTTACCAAAAAATCTTTCAGACGAGTAGAATATTTATTATCTATATTTTTCTAAACCTTTCTCAGTCATGTTTATCAGTGATATTGTACCAATCTTGTAAATTTGTTCATTCTATAAAGGATGTTTTTAAACAAGAACATCAATTATGATCAACTAACGGTAAAGAAGAAATTATTTTTCTGCTACAGTTGAACTGAAGTATCGCCATAAGTGTGGTCACCGATTTCTTGATGAGTACATTTTAATGAAATAAGGTACTGTATGATCTTTTTTCACTTTAATTTATTCATTTAATCAATGATGAATTTTACAGTGTAAAGAGAACACATTAAGATCAATCATGCCTTAATCAGTTATGTCTCCTAATTTATTTTTTATCCTTTGCAAATGATTTAAGTAGAGGCTTTAGAAACGGACATAAACAATAAAAAATACTGAGGACATGACCTTGGTGGGCCAGCACGATGGTGCAGTGGGTAGCACTGTTGCCTCACAGCAAGAAGGTCGTGGGTTCAAATCTCGGCTTGGGGCCTTTCTGTGTGGAGTTTGCATGTTCTCCCTGTGGCCGTGAATGGTGTGTGCGCACCTGTGATAGATTGGCGGCCTGTTCAGTGTGTATTCCTGCCTATGGCTGGAATAGGCTCCAGCACCCCCCGCGACCCTGCTCAGGATAAGCGGGTATAGATAATGGATGGATGAACTTGGTGGGGGTGGAGGAAGGTCCTTGGTTCGAATCCCAGCCGGGGCCCCCCTGTATGAAGCCCGCATGCTTTCCCCGCACCCATGTTGGCCTTCTCAGGGTACCCCAGCTTCCTCCCCCAACCCAAACAACATGCAGCTTAGGTGAATTAGAGAGTCTAAATTGACCCTAGTTGTGTGTGTGTGTGTTTGTGAGTGAAGTGTGTGTGTAATCTGAGATGACCTGGTGAACTGTCCAGGGTGTATTCAATGCATGCTGGAATAGGCTTCAGCACCCCCTGTGACCCTGACAAGGAATAAGCAGGTATAGATGATGGATGAATGGACGGATGGATGGTGTACAGTGCTGGTGCCCTCAAAACTGTAGGCCAGTCATGAGCCTAGATGGGATGACTGATTTATTCTCATCTTTACATAATGCAACACGATTATATATACATTTACATTTTATAATTTTAAGTCAGAATTGGTTAAAAAAAACAAAACAATTGTACTATATGTTACTTAAAATGCAAGTGTTCACTTGAACATTTTCAGTGCAGCAACCACAAAATAGAACTCACCAAGCTGATTTTGTGAAGTTAAAAGTATAACATTTCCATGGCCTCCTTAGCCAAATTCAACAGGATGACATGCTAATTTCATTCTTACCAGTACAATGTCAAGCTTGTTTCCAAATTATGTTCTCTTGTAAACTGCATATAAATTAAAAAGCTCTTCAGTGCAAGGGCTTCTTCAACACCATATGTTGATTGAATTCAGAATCAGTAAGATATAAGTCCTCAATTATAAACAAATCCTCACTTACTCTACATCCAGGTGACCATGGAGAATGTATCAGCTGTGACATCCTTCATTTTGACAGCATACACGAAACTGGAAGATCACAGATATTTATACTTCATATGTTTCCTTCTTTTGTACATTGTGATATTATTGGTCAATTTAGTTCTTATTGTAGTCATATGCACTCAGAAAAGTCTTCATGAACCTATGCATTTGTTTATATGTAGCTTATCAGTTAATGGAGTGTGTGGTAGTACAGTTTTATTTCCATCTATGCTTAGTCATTTGCTATCTCAAAATTATGAAATATCTCTGCCCTTCTGTCTACTACAGATATACTGTATGATCACATGTGCTATAGTTGAATTTACTATTTTAGCAGTGATGAGCTATGACCGGTATGTTGCTATCTGTCACCCATTACACTATCACCTCCTCATGTCCCCTAGAAAGGTTTCTGCAGCCATTGTATTATCCTGGGTTCTTCCCTGTGTTTACTACGCATTTTATTTCATATTATCAACTGCCCAACTGTCATTCTGTGAAAGACATATAGAAAAAATATATTGTATGTATTTCGAATTAGTTAAACTGTCTTGCTTTGATACAACAATTTTGCGAATTTTAGGACCAGCATCATTTATTGTTTGTCCTAGTCCTCAGATCGTCATGATATTATTTTCCTATGTACGTATACTCAGAGTCTGCCTGTCTGCTTCTAAGCAATCTCAAGCCAAAGCTCTTCAAACATGCACCCCACACTTACTGTCTGTGATTAATTTTTCTGTGGGATGCTTATTTGAGGTCATCCAGGGTCGTTTCAACATGAGTCATGTACCTCATCAGGCTCGCATATTCCTATCCCTGCACATGGCCATAGTTCCCCCATTGTTTAATCCTCTCATTTATGGAATTAGCATTCAGGCCATTAAAGTTCAGATTTTAAAATTGCTGAGTAGCAAAAAAAGAAGTGAAGCTGACGGCGAACGGAAACAACGAGCGACCGCAGGCAGCTGTGTTTCGGTGTACCACGCCAGCGAGGTGCCTGGATGACGGTCTGCTACCGGCAACTGCCGCCAAGACGCCAAAAAACGACCACCATCCAGTTTCAGCAAGTAATAGTGATTACAGAACTTCCTCAAGACCAGTGCATAATGACGATACTCTGAACTTTGTTTCAAATGTCTGTAATCCAACCAACATTAAAACGCGTGTGGCTGAAAGAAACGCCAACAAATCAACCAGGAAATTGATAAATCCAGCAATCGTGAAAAACCGGAAATGGAATGTTTTTCAAACGGTTAATAACTCATGGATAATTTGGGACCCCAAGGCAAAACCAAGGGGTTTATTGGGTGGGCATTTGAACATATGGCGTATCACATCTAAAAGTGATCAAATCCAACATCTTTTAATTGAGTCTAATTTAGATTTTCTCTGCTTATCTGAAACATGGCTTCACGAACATGCACCATCAGCAGCCTTAGTAGTACTTGGATATGTTAATTTTAGAAGGGATAGGGTGGGTTTAAAGGGAGGTGGGGTCATGATTTATGTCAAAGATAACATTCATTACGAAGAAATCCGTTGGTCAAATTATGAGTTGGAATGTATTGGTCTAAATGTAACCCTATTGCCACAAATGTCCTTTATCCTTATTGTCATTTATAGACCACCCTGATCAAATATTGATTTTTATGAGAAACTTAATAACATGCTAAAAGAATGTAATTTTAAGTAAGAGGTGATCATTATGGGTGACTTAAATATCAACTGGGAGGATAAATTATCTAGGAAAAACCTCAAGCACTTTACAGACGGTCTGGACCTATCGCAATTGATTCAAGGGCCTACAAGAATAACAAATTCCACCAGCACTCAGGTTGATTTAGTTTTTAGCAACAGACCCGAGAGAATTTTAACCCTAGGATGGGTCTAAGCAAGAAGTGGGTGAGCCTAGGCCCAGCCAGGCCCACCCATAGCCACGCCCCTGCTTCACAGCTGGAGGGCTGATCTAGGATCAGTTCTGTGTTCTAGCTAATAATGGATGAGGATAGGATGTGGACAACGGAAACATGATCCTCAATCAGCACTCTTACTCTGACACACTGTTTGAATATGAACACCTTGAATGAATACCTAACAAGATTCCAGATAAGGAGTCCTCTTAATCCACTGTCAACATGTATGGAAACTGCAGTGATGCCAAGAAATCCTTGGTCATTGTCAGACTGAGGATGTCTTGCACATTAAGAACTGGACGATATGGGTGCCATTCATATGTACAGACAGGTGATAAATTAAAGTAAATGCCTAAGTAAGTGAGTGGAGAAACATAACCAATGGAGATGCTTCCATACAGATGTACTGCATGATACAATTAAGCAATTAACATCCTATCATGCTCTGTGGTATGCTTAAAAATGCTGAGTAGGTGCAGCTGACCTTGATTTTGGATCAAGATGTGAAGAAGAAATGATCAAAGTGACTTTGAAAGAGGATTCATTATTGGGGCTCGGATGGCAGGAGCTTCAGTCCCAAAGACTGCTCAACTGGCTAGTGTTTCAATAGGAACAATGACTAAAGTTACATGTGCTTTTAGATCTATGATATAGACATCAGTAAATAGGGTCGGAAATTGTGGTCAAAAGCATGTGCATTAGATCAATATGTAAGGAAAAACAGAAGAGTGACTCTTCCTTGGGCGACTGAGAATGTCAATGCATGACATGATCACTCTGTGTCAGCTAGAACAGTCCATCAACAACCACATACAGAGGGATATTGTAGTAGAGCTGCAGAGCATAAACGCTCTCATTACAGTGACAAATGCACATCTGAGAGTTCAGTGGTGCAAAAACCACAGGCACTGGTCTACAGAGATGTGGAAAAAAGTCATATAGTCAGATGAGTCATACTTCACTATATTATTGACAATTGGGTGAGTCCGAGTGTGGCGTACACCAAGAGAATGGAACAGGCCTGAATGCTGGCCCCCCATACAGTGAGTTTATCAAGGCTTTTCGATTGGAATGCAGCATCCATTTCAGGCTAGGCTATGGCAAGGAATGGTCAGTGCCATACCTTGCCATATCCAAACAAGGTCTCTGGCTATCGAAATCAATGTTAATACATTTCCTCTGAATACTTTTGAAGAATTGTATTATTCCTCATATTATGCAAATTAGTTTTCAGTTAGCCTATTCATATATTCATTATCATAGCCAATAATAATATATGCTTTATTTACAAACCATTGTTGTGTCTATGTTATTTCTCTAAATCAGGCTCTATAGACATACACAATACCGATTGTTAAACTCAACTGTTCTGAATAATCCTGAGAGAAGAAAAGAGGTTGATGTGGGGAAGTTCTGTGGTTTGGCCATGCTGGACTTGCAAAAAAGCATTTGATACAGTTGACTATGGGATTTTAATTGATGAATTCCACGCAAGTGGTTTTAGTAGATGACTTATAAGATGGTTTCATTCATATTTGTCAGATCTGACACAGGTAGTGGATGTTTTTGGGACTCCAAGACCAAGACCCATAGGGTGCGGGGTAACACAGGGAAGCGTCTTGGGTCCACACTTCATTTTATTTTACATTAATTACTTAAAGGCAGCCTCTTCTTGTCACCTTTTCACATGTCCTAAAGACTCGGACCTCCTTGATAAAACAGCTGTTGAAAAAGTGATAAGTGTGGAAATACAAAATCTGGATGGATCGCTTTCCGATAATCAACTCTGCAGAAATTATATTATTTGGTTCCAAAATTAAGCTTGGGAAATCACCAGGATTCAATCTCAAAGCTGGGAACTCCCAGATTATTGCTGAACCATCTGTTAATTATCAGGGATGTGTCTGAGACAATTGTCTTTCTGGGGTAAGTATGGCTTTAAAAGCCATTACAAAAATAAATCACAAGACCAAATTTCTTGCTCCAAAAGATTTATTTTTTGGAAAATGCAACACAACAAATGTTAGCAGAGGCTTTGATACAAAGCCACTTTGATTATGCTGCTTATCTGTGGTATGATGGTCCACCTCAGCGTCCCAAACATAAATTACAATCAGCACAAAATAAATAGATGTTCCCACTCAAGCCTTGCTTGACAGGTGATGTACAGATTTAATATTTTTAATTTGGGTTTAGCGCCACAACCTTTTCTTATGCACTCTGCAGCTGTTCTAAACAGCTTTAAAAACACGACCACTCTTAATGAGAGATGGGAATATGTTGGTACCTCACAGGTATCAATCAATCAATCAATCAATCAATCAAATTTTATTTGTATAGCGTATTTTACAACAGTTTGTCACAATACGCTTTACAGACAACCCTAGCCTAAACCCCCACAGGAGCAAGCCTAAGGCAACAGTGGCAAGGAAAAACTCCCTGTGCAGATGGGGAGAAACCTCGGAAGGAATCGATTGGTCTGAGCTGTAACGTCACACGCTGGTTTGAATTTTTACATGGTTGTGTCATTATAAAAGAGTCAACAGGAGAAATATCTCTTTCAGTCACCAAGATGTGGTGTATAACCACAGAACTGCGAGAACTCAAATCTTTTCTCTGAAGGCAAATATTCTTTCAAAAGAATCAGGTATTTACCTAAAAATCTGTCAGACTAGTAGTAATAGTAATATTTATTATCTATATTTTCCTAAACCTTTCTCGGTCATGTTTATCAGTGATATCGTATCAATCTTGTTCCTTTGTTCATTCTATAAAGGATTTTTTTTAAATCAAGTACATCAATTATGATTTACCATTGTAAATAAGTAATTATTTTAATTATTAAAATTACATTAATTATTTTTCTGTTACAGTTGAATTGAAGTATCGCCATAAGTGTGATCACTCATTTCTTGATGAGTACATTTGAATGAAGCAAAGTACTGTATGCTCTTTTTTCCACTTTAATTTGTTCATTTAATCAATGATGCATTTTGCAGTGTAAAGAGAGCATGTTAAGATCAATCATGCCCTTCCTAAATAATTTGCAAAGGATGTTCTCACTAAAAAACAAAATGAATTATAGGCTTTAGGATAGCACTGTTATAGGGTGGGTAGCACTGTCGCCTCGCAGCAAGGTCGTGGGTTCAAATCTCGGCTTAAGGCCTTTCTGTGGGGGGTTTGCATGTTCTGCCTGTGTCCGCGAATGGTGTGTGTGCACCTGTGATAGACTGGCGGCCTGTTCAGGGTGCATTCCTGCCTCTCGCTGGGATAGGCTCCAGCACCCCCCTGCGACCCTGCTCAGGATAAGTGGGTATAGATAATGGATGGATGGATAGAAAGATGACCTTGGTGGGGGTGGAGGAAGGTCCTTGGTTCGAATCCCAGCTGGGGCCCCCCTGTATGAAGCCTGCATGCTTTCCCCGTACCCATGTCAGCCTTCTCAGGGTACCCCAGCTTCCTCCCCCAGCCCAAACAACATGCAGCTTAGGTGAATTAGAGAGTCTAAATTGACCCTAGGTGTGTGTGTGTGTGCGTTTGTGAGTGAAGTGTGTGTGTGTGTGTGTGCGCGCGCTCTGAGATGACCTGGTGAACTGTCCAGGGTGTATTCAATGCATGCTGGAATAGGCTCCAGCACCACGTGACCCTGACCAGGAATAAGCAGGTATGACGGATGGACGGATGGATGGTGTACAGTGCTGGTGCCCTCAAACCTGTAGGCTAGTCATGAGCCTAGATGGGCTGACTGATCTATTCTCATCTTTACATAATGCAATACGATTATATATATATATATATATATATATATATATATATATATTATTACATATTATAATTTAAAGTCAGAATTGGTTAAAACAGGATGTCATGCTAATTTCATTCTTATCAGGACAATGTCAAGCTTGTTTCCAAATTATGTTCTCTTGTAAACTGCATATAAATTAAAAAGCTCTTAAATGTAAGGGCTTCTTCAACACCATATGTTGATTGAATTCAGAATCAGTAGGATGTAAGTCCTCAATTTTAAACAAATCCTCACATTCTTCTCCACCTCAATTACTCTACATCCAGGTGACCATGGAAAATGTATCAGCTGTGACATCCTTCATTTTGACAGCATACACTGAACTGGAAGATCACAGATATTTATACTTCATATGTTTCCTTCTTTTGTACATTGTGATATTATTGGTCAATTTAGTTCTTATTGTAGTCATATGCACTGAAAAAAGTCTTCATGAACCTATGCATTTGTTTATATGTAGCTTATCATTTAATGGAGTGTGTGGTAGTACAGTTATATATCCATCTATGCTTAGGAATTTGCTATCTCAAAATTATGAAATATCTCTGTTCTTCTGTCTACTACAGATATACTGTATAATCTCATATGCTTTAGTTGAATTTACTATTTTAGCAGCGATGAGCTATGACCGTTATGCTGCTATCTGTCACCCATTACATTATCACCTCCTCATGTCCCCTAGAAAGGTTTCTGCAGCCATTGTATTATCCTGGGTTGTTCCCTGTGTTTACTATGCATTTTATTTAATATTATCAACTGCCCAACTGTCATTCTGTGAAAGGCATATAGAAAAAATGTTTTGTATGCATTTCGAATTAGTTAAACTGTCTTGCTTTGATACAACAATTTTGCGATTTTTAGGACCAGCATCACTTATTGTTTGTCCTAGTCCTCAGATCGTCATGATATTATTTACCTATGCATGTATACTCAGAGTCTGCCTGTCTGCTTCTAAAGAATCTCAAGCCAAAGCTCTTCAAACATGCACTCCACATTTACTGTCAGTGATTAATTTTTCTGTGGGATGTTTATTTGAGATCATCCAGGGTCGTTTCAACATGAGTCATATACCTCATCAAGCTCGCATATACCTATCCCTACAGACGAGCATGGTTCCCCTACTGTTAAATCCTGTCATTTATGGAATTAGCATTCAAGCCATTAAAGTTCAGATTTTCAAATTGCTGAGTAGTAAAAAAAGAAGTGAAACCCACTCATAGTGATGATTTAAAAATATATTCTCTTTCTGTTATTTAAATATGGTTCGTAAGGCTGAACCCTGTATCACTGGGGTTGCCAGATTCCAGATTTGGGCACAAATGTCTAGTTTTTTATTATTTGTACAGGTTTGGGTTTTGGTCCCAAATGGACAATATAAATACCCGGTCTGAATAACTGAAAGTTGACGGGGAGTTTGTAATGAAGTTCTTCCATCTCCACTCTTTTTACCTAATTATCCCCCCCACCCCACCCCACCTCGCCCACTTCATGATCAAGCATCAAGATGCCCCCCCGCCCCCCCGGTCGGCGAACCCGAACCTCGCCTGTGTGCACATGTTTGATATTCGATTTTGATAAATTATAAATTTGGCAACCCTACGTATCACAAAGTAGTATAAAAGGACCTGTAACATTAAAACCCACTGAAATATTGAAAATGTCTTGTCTGGGCTTGTACATATTTAAATACCTATATGGACTGTAAAGTATTGAAGTGTGGCCTCCCATAATACATTTCCTTGCCCCATTACTGGAAGACTCTCTCTCTGGTCAGGACTGTTCATTCTCTCTGCTGCCCACATGTGAACCAGCCCCTACAGCATGGTGTTGGTGACATGCCTGACACTGAGCTCAGTCATCAAATGCTTCACAGCTAGAGGGCTGATCTAGGATCAGTTCAGTCTCCTAGCTCATACTGGATGAGCTCAGAGTTCAACTTTAATTCCAACTTTAGAACTGTATCTCGTAAATTGGTGGATAGACTCCCTGAGCATACTGGTCTATATGGTAAAATGTATGTTAAGAATGATTGTGCACATAAATTAGTATCTCGAAAGTTTCAGATGCAACAGGCTGTAAATGACTTAAAGAATTGAAGCCTTTTAAAGAAATGGGATTATATAATGTACCAACTAGGGTGATAATAGATGCAGCAAATATTATTATTCCTAATGTTACACATGTAATTAATTAATATATATATATATATATATATATATATATATATATATATATATATATATATATATATATACATACATATAGGTTGGAAAGGTCCCAGATGAATTTAAACACTCAAGAGTAATCCTACTGCACAAAAAGGAAATAAACTATATCAAAGTGATTTTAAACTGATGTACATTCTTAATTGAAAAAATCATGCTTAATTAAATTAATGAATACATTTTAAGTAATACCATTTTGTGTGATTTGCAATCAGGTTTTCAGAAAATCTCACTCCACTGATGCATGTCTTCTGTATTTAACTGATCTCCATAAACAGAAAAGAGGTTGATGGAGGGAAGTTCTGCAGTTTAGCCATACTGGCCTAACAAAAAAGCATTTGATACAGTTGACTATGGGATATTAATTGATAGATTCCAGGCTAGTGGTTTTAGTAGATAAGTTTTAAGATGGGTTTATTCATATTTGTCAAATCAGACACAGGCAGTGGATGTTCTTGGGACTCCAAGACCAAGACCCATAGGGTGTGGAGTACCACAGGGAACTGTCTTAGGTCCACTCTTCTTTTTAGCTGTGACTGCAGCTCTATAGCGCCGTCTGTCGGTCGGTCGGTTGGTCCACAAAAAGTGTCCCACCCGGTAGCTGCCACAGTTTTCGCCCCAGGTGGCTGAAATTTGGCATGGACGTTAGTCAGGACCAAAGGTAAAGTTGTGTAACTTTCAATGCCGATTGACCAAGAGGGGGCATGGCGATTGGCGTGGACTATCACAAAAAGGCGTATAACTCCCGAATGGATTCACACACTTGCACAAGATTTTGTGGAAAGGTTGGTCATGAGCCAAAGAAGAGGTCCCATGTTTGTGTGAGGGTTTGAGAGGGGGCGTGGCGATAGGCATAGCCTATCACAAAAAGACGCATAACTCCCAAATGGATTCACAGATTTGCACAAGATTTTGTGGAAAGGTTGGTCATGAGCCAAAGAAGAGGTCCCATGTTTGTGTGAGGGTGTGTGAGGGGGCGTGGCGATGAGCGTGGCCTATCACAAAAAGGCGCATAACTCCCAAATGGATTCACAGATTTGCACAAGATTTTGTGGAAAGGTTGGTCATGAGCCAAAGAAGAGGTCACGTGTTTGTGTGAGGGTGTGTGCGTGGATGCATGCACACATGGATGTATGCGCGTGTGCGGTCGCAGCTATTGCGGATTTGCGCATGTCATTTTACATTAATTACTTAAAGGCAGCATGTTCTTATCACCTTTTCCCATGTGCTAATGGCTTGTACCTCCTTGTATACCATGAAGACAAAACAGCTGTTGAAAAATTACTAAGAAAAAAAAGTGGAAATACGAAATCTGGGTAGACGGCTTTCCGATAATCAACTCTCAATGCATCTCAAAAAACTGAAATCATAATATTTGGTTCCAATTTTAAGCTTGGGAAATCACCAGGATTCAATCTCAAAGCTGGGAACTCCCAGATTATTGCTGAACCATCTGTTAATTATATGGGATGTGTCTGAGACAATTGTCTTTCTGGGGAAAGTATGGCTTTAAAAGCCATTACAAAAATAAATCAGAAGACTAAATTTCTTGCTCTGAAAGCTTTATTTTTGGAAAAAGCAACACAACAAATGTTAGCAGAGGCTTTGATACAAAGCCACTTTCATTATGCTGCTTGTTTGCAGCATTAAAGGTCCCGAAGCACAGAGTTGCCTCCATCATTCTTAAATGGAAGAAGTTTTGAACCGCCAGGACTCTTCCTATACTTGGGTGCCTGGCCAAACTGAGCAATCGAGGGAGAAGGGCCTTAGTCAGGGAGGTGACCAAGAACCCGATGGCCACTCTGACAGAGCTCCAGAGTTCCTCTATGGAGATGGGAAAATCTTCCAGAAGGACAACCATCTCTGCAGCACTCCACCAATCAGGCCTTTATGGTAGAGTGGCCAGACGAAAGCCACTCGTCAGTAAAAGGCACATGACAGGCCGCTTGGAGTTTGCCAAAAGGCACTTAAAGTACTCTCAGACCATGAGAAACAAGATTCTCTGGTCTGATGAAACCAAGATTGAACTCTTTCGCCACAATGGCAAGCGTCACGTCTGGAGGAAACCAGGCACCGCTGCGACACCATCCCTACGCTGAAGCATGGTGGTGGCAGCATCAGGCTGTGGGGATGTTTTTCAGCAGCAGGAACTGGGAGACTAGTCAGGATTGAGGGAAAGATGAACGGAGCAGAGTACAGAGAGATCCTTGATGAAAGCCTGCGCCAGAGCGCTAAGGACCTCAGATTGGGGCGAAGGTTCACCTTCCAACAGGACAACGACCACAAGCACACAGCTAAGACAACACAGGGGTGGCTTTGGGGCAAGTCTGTGAATGTCCTTGAGTGGCCCAGCCAGAGCCTGGACTTGAACTCGATCAAACATCACTGGAGAGACCCGAAAATAGCTGTGCAGCAACACTCCCCATCCAACCTGACAGAGCTTCGGATGATCTGTAGAGAAGAATGGGAGAAATACCCCAAATACAGGTGTGCCACGCTTGTAGCATCATACCCAAGAAGACTCGAGGCTGTAATCGCTGCCAAAGGTGCCTCAACAAAGTGCTGAGTAAAGGGTCTGAACACTTATGTAAATGTGATATTTCAGTTTTTATTTTTAATAAATTTGCAAAAATTTCTAAACCTGTTTTCGCTTTGTCATTGTGGAGTATAGTGTGTAGATTGATGAAAATAAAAATTAATGTAATCCATTTTATAATAAGGTTGTAACGTAACAAAGTGTGGAAAAATGGGTCTGAATACTTCCCGAAGGCACTATACATTTTACATTGCACAAAAAGGTTGTATGGAGTATCCACATCATAGAGCCATGTCAGTACAACATGCCATTGCTTTATAATGCACAGAAATATCAGCAGAGTGCTTGGTGGAAATATGCTCTGAGAACTGAAATGGTTAAATAAAACTGTTTTCTTTTAGTGTGATGACACTGGAACCAATTCAACCAATAAATAACCGTTTAACAACAACAAACTATTAAATAAAAATACATTTATATTATATGTAACTATGAGATAAAACAACTACTACTTATATATTTTTTGCCACAAATGTGAATGATCAGTCTTCAAGCTACTGAAACAGGTGAAAAACTGCCAACAGAATTTCAATGTTTCAAACAGTTTCAGAATAACTGTAGGCTTTGTAATGCCTGTAAAACAATGGTTATATTCCTATAGTTATAATCGTCAATATAGTAGTGGAATGTATACATAGTAACATTTGTACATCATTACACAAACCGTAAAAAACAACATGTAACCCGTTAAAATAGCGTCAATTCATTAGTTTCACTTTGCCCTCAGTTTTACGTCGTCTTTCATGGAAATAAACAAACACAAATAAACACATTTTGAAACATGTTTCTGAAGTATTAGAACTGCAAGCTCACTGCTTTGTGTGTGTTTTCACCAGCTAGTATTGCTGGTGACGGAACAGCCAACATTTTCCAAAATGTAGTCGTAGTTTTCAAATGTAAATTTGGTTTTATTGTGGGTCAATTCAACATATTTGACAGACACAAGTCTCCACTGCATAACAACAAAAATAAAAAAATGGAGGGAGTGTTTTATGATGCTAATTGTCGTCATCCGGGTTTAATGAGTTAATATTTGTAGCGCCACAAAAAACTTCTCTTATGGACTCTACACAATTTCTCGAAAGTTTGAAAAACAAGACCACTCTTAATGAGAGATGGGAATATGTTGGATACCTCACAGGTATTGATTGGTCAGAGCTGTAACGTCACACGTTGGTGTCTATTTTTTACATGGTTGTGTTGTTATAAAAGACTCAAAGGGAGAAATATCACTTTCAGTCACCCAGATGTGGTGTACGACTACACAACTGCACGGACCTTCTTTTCCCTGAAGGCAAAAAACCCATTCAAAAGAAACAGGTATTTACCTAAATAGTTGTCGGACTTAGAATGTTTATTATCCATATTTTTCTAAACCATTCTTAGTCACGTTTATCAGTGATATTGTATCAAGCTTTGTTCATTCTAAAAGATGTTTTAAAACAAGAAAATCAATTATAATCATATAATGGTATATAAGAAATTCTTTTTCTGTTACAGTTAAATTGAAATATCTGATTTCTTGACGACTACATTTTAATGAAGCAAGGTACTGTATGCTCTTTTTTCCACTTGAAACTGTTCATTTAATCAAGGATGTATTTTACAGTGTAAAGAAAACATATTAAGATCATTCATCCATCCATCCATCCATTATCTATACCCGCTTATCCTGAGCAGGGTCGCGGGGGGTGCTGGAGCCTATCACTGCGTGCATTGGGCGAGAGGCAGGAATACACCCTGGACAGGCCGCCAATCTATTGCGGGGCACACATACCATTTAGAGTCTCCAATCAGCCTATCTGCATGTCTGCATGTCTTTGGATTGTGGGAGGAAACCGGAGCACACGGAGGAAACCCACGTGGACACGGGGAGAATATGCAAACTCTGCACAGAAAGGCCCCAAGTCGAAATTCAAACCCACAACCTTCTTGCTTACTTGACAGTGCTACCCACTGCACCACCGTGCCGCCCAAGATCATTCATGTCCTTCCTAAATAATTTGCAAAATAATTTCTCACTAAAGAACAAAATTAAACAGAGGCTTTACAAATAGGTATAAAATATAAAAAATACTGAGGACATGGCCCTGGTGGGGGTGGCTTGATGGTGCGATAGGTAGCACTGTTATAAGAAGGTCCTTGGTTCGAATCCCAGCGGGGGCCCCACTGTATGAAGCCTGCGTGCTTTCCCCGTACCCATGTCGGCCTTCTCTGGGTACCCCAGCTTCCTCCCCCAGCCCAAATGACATGCAGTTTTAGGTGAATTGGAGAGTCTAAACTGCCTCTAGTTGTGTGAGTGTGTGTTTGTGGGTGAATAGTGTGTGTGTGTGTTCCGCGATGAACTGGCAAACTGTCCAGGGTGGATTCCTGCCACTTGAACATTTTGAGTGCAGCAACTGCAAAATACAACTCACCAAGCCGATTTTGTGAAGGAAAAAGTATAAACTTTACATGGCCGCCTAAGCTAAATTTAAAAGGATGGCATGCTAATTTCATTCTTATCAGTACAATGTCAAGCTTGTTTCCAAATTATGTTCTTTTGCAAACGGTGTATAAATGAAAAGCTCTTCAGTGTAAGTGCATCTCCAACACTATATGTTGATTTAATTCAGTGTCAGTAGGATGTAGGTTCTCAGTTCAAAGCCCTCATATTCTTCTCCACAGCACTGACTCTACATCCAGGTGACCATGGCAAATGTATCAGCAGTGACGTCCTTCATTTTGACGGCCTACACTGAACTGGAAGCTCACAGATATTTATACTTCACAGGCTTCCTTTTTTTGTACATTGTGATATTATTGGTCAATTTAGTTCTTATTGTAGTAATATGGTCTGAGAAAAGTCTGCATGGACCTATGTATTTGTTTATATGTAACTTATCAGTTAATGGGGTGTGTGGTAGTACATTTATATTACCATCTGTGCTTAGCCATTTGCTATCTCATAATTATGAAATATCTCTGTCCTTTTGTCTATTACAGATATACTGCATATTCCTGTATGGTACAGTTGAATTTGTAATTTTAGCAGTGATGAGCTATGACCGTTATGTTGCTATCTGTCACCCATTACACTATCACCTCCTCATGTCCCCTAGAAAGGTTACTGCAGCCATTGTATTATCCTGGGTTGTTCCCTGTGTTTACTTTGCCCTTTATTTCATATTAACAACTGTCCGACTGTCATTCTGTGACAGGTATATAGAAAAAATGTATTGTATGAATTTTGAATTAGTTAAACTGTCTTGCCGTGAGACAAGCTTTATACGATTTTTAGGAGCAGTATTACTTCTTGTTAGCCCTAGTCCTCAGATCATTATGATATTATTTTCCTATGCATGTATACTCAGAGTATGCCTGACTGCTTCTAAGGAATCTCAAGCCAAAGCTATTCAAACATGCACCCCACACTTAGTGTCTGTGATTAATCTTTCTGTGGGATGCTTATATGAGATCGTTCAGGGTCGTTTCAACATGAGTCATGTACCTCTTCAAGCTCGCGTATTCCTGTCCCTACACACGAGCATAGTTCCCCCATTGTTTAATCCTCTCGTTTATGGAATTAGCATTCAAGCCATTAAAGTTCAAATTATCAAATTGCTCAGTAGTAAAAAAAGTGAAACCCACTAATGGTGATGATTAAAAAATATATTCTCTTTCTGTTATTTAAATATAGTTAGTAAAGCTGAACCCTGTATCACTAGGGTTGCCAGATTCCAGATTTGGGCACAAATGTCTAGTTTTTTTATTATTTGTTTAGGTTTGGTTTTTGGTTCCAACTGGACAATATAAATACCCGGTCTGAATGACTGAAATTTGACAGCCTGCCCACTTCATGATCAAGCATCAAGATGCCCCCCCGCCCCCCCGGTCAGCGAACCCGAACCTCGTCTGTGTGCACATGTTTGATATCCAGTTTTGACAAATTCTAAATCCGGCAACCTTATGTATCACAAAGTTATATAAAAGGACCTGTAATATTAAAAATAACTGAAATATTGAAAATGTCCCCCTGGGTATTGCTTGGTTTGTACATATTTAAATAAATATACGGACTGCAAGCACTAACACTGACATTTGCATTTTTTTGTTTTTGTGAAATTGGGAAACCATCTTTTTCATGTGTGGCCTCCCCAAATACATTTCCTTGGCCTATTACTGGAAGTGTCTGTCTGGTCAGGACTATTCATTCTCTCCCCTACAGCATGGTGTTGGCAACATGCCTGACACTGAGCTCAGTTTCCCAACACTGCACAGCTAGAGTGCTGATCTGTAATCAGTTCTGTCTTCAAATACCAAATGTATGTATGTATTATGACTACACAATGTATAAAATAAGTCTATTTACAATACCGTACTATGAGGTTGCTGTTTACATCTGTGGCAAATAAGTAAAAAGAATTCAAACAAGTATGTGTGCACAATGTCATCAAGTGAAAAAACTGCAACAATACCAAGATATCGCTGTAAGGCATTGTAAGGCTGTGGATGTCTTGCACAGTAAGAAATGGACTATATAATTATTCATATGTATTTGTCTGCAGTAGCAGTGTCTTTGAAACAGGGCCCCAATTCTGATCAGTCTCAAAGAAACAAAGCAGGATTTAAATGCAGTTTTCGTGGTTTTTTAAAGATAAAAAAAACCGTAATACAGCATCTATTTCAGGCTGAGTACTGCCTGAACTCGGGGACAGAGATGGAAGTAGAGTAAATTTTACCCTCACATATATTTTGTTGGACACTCATGCCCTACACAGTGAACTGTGAAGTTGAAATGGAGATCACTCGGGTGCTGAAAAACAAATTTAACAGTGTCTAAGCCATGAGCAGTCTTTGTATTCTGTTTGATATGGCACAAAATAGGGGAGAGCAGGGAAATAACAGTAAATTTCTGGGACATACTATTCACTACCGATCTGACCGAAAAAACCCAGAAAGTGAAATGTTACATTTAACCCTGAGATTGGGATAAAAACTAACACGGTGGGTGAGGGGTACACCTAACATTCTGAATAGCTTTAAAAGTCAACACAAAATAAGGCAATTCAATTCCGTTCCATGTTGTATGATGCAAACAGTCTTTAATTTATTTTTTGATTATATTTATATATTTTTTATGGGGTACCTATATTGGTGAAAATCTATCACAAGCCTGTACATTATTCTCAGGTTCCCATCTAATCAGTCGATGTCACACGTCACCACATAACATAAAGTTAAAGGTGAGTTAAATATATTTACGAAGATCCGGTCTGAGTTGAACAAATCCAATTGTTTAGAAAATAGTCTACTGACAACAGGCTAATAAGCCCATTCGGCTTCAGCCCGCAGGGGGGAGAGGGGGGTGTCTGCACTTTCGCCTGGCTAGTAATCCCAGCAAGCTAGCATGTTATATCAAAACTATGCAATCTGTTAGTCACTGATCGACTGTTTATGATTTCATACATTTGGATTCTTGACATACGCGAAAAATACAGTAGCCAAAAAGCACTTCCGGTAAAAAAAATAAATAAATAAAATAAAAATCACTTGAATATAACCAAAACAGACTTTTGGCAATATCTCCCGAAATATTAACTGAACTTTCCCATCGTTCATTAGAGACAGAGAGATGGTAATTCTGCATGCTTGACCTGAAATATGTAGTTTAAGCTTGATGCATTTACCTAAAAAGTCCCTATTAGGTTTTCCCTGCTCTCCCCAACATGTTGTGTGATCAAGGTTTGCCCCTCTCCTTCGGATCACACAGAAACTCTGAAGCACACGTGAAAATTGAGATTTTTTTTTTTTTTTGCATTAAACATCACCCAAAAGGTTTCTAATGCGTATGAGAACACGTACATACGAGATATTAACTCATGCGTACAAGATGAATTTAGTTTTCTGTTGACTTTTAACGAATTTTTAAAGAAATATATATTTTTTTAAACCTAGCCTTTCAGGGCCTCTACCGCAGTGGCGTCACTAGGGTTGGTGACCCCCGGTGCGGTCGACTGTTGGTGTCACCCAATATTGTGCTGGTGGAAGTTCGTCGACGGGGGGGGCTGGGGTTGGGGGTGCTGGCGGGTGTGGGCTCAAGGAATTGCGTGTTATGCATTCAAACGACAAAGCGCTTCTCGTGACATTAATACCGCTAATTAAATCAACCAGCGGTAAACTGCTTCAGAGAAATTCAACTCGTCGCTACACAAAACATTGCACAAAAAAATTATTGGCAGTCATTTCGGTGGCACCCCCCTCTGATGGTGTCACCCGGTGCGTTCCGCACCCTCCGCACCCCCCGCACCCCCCTAGTGACGCCTCTGCTCTGCCGGTCAAGTCGTAGCTATGACATAGCGCAAGCATTGGAAGAGATGTCTGCAGCCTAAAACAATGTAATGAATACAACCCAAATTGGCTTCCTTTGCAAAAGAACACTGAACTAGGCCATGCCTATCATGAAATCGAATTAGTGTGAGAAATTAATCTACAATTTGATTTATTATGAGTAGCCTGCAGTGGTCACTTGGAGTATTGTGTGCAGTTCTGGGGACTGTACTACAAGAAAGATATAGAGGCACTGGAAAAGGTTCAATGAAAAACAACCAAATTGATTCCTGGTATGAAAGTTGAAAGCTATGAGGAGAGACTTAAGATGCTCAACCTCTTCAAGCTTAGTAAAAGGAGACTCAGGGGTGATTTGATTGAGGCTTTTAAATTCATAAATGGCATCAACAAACTACAAGAGATTCTTCAGGTTCAATTCTGTTAGTAGAATGACATCACATAAATGGAAATTAGGTCAATTCTGTACAGACATTAGGAAGAATTTTTTTCACTCAGAGAGTAGACAATGTGTGGAATAGCCTGCCAGGTCACGTAGTAGAGGCAGAAACTGGGGATTTTCAAGACGAGGCTTGATTCGATGTTAGATATTATCTAATCTGTAGGTAATCAGAGCACTAATTTAGTCAGGAAAATGGCGAGCATTGTTGGGCTGAATGGCTTGTTCTCGTCATTATGTTATGTTATGTTAATGTGTTTATCTTGACAACACCATCTTTGCTTACAAACTTTTCTATAACATGTTTAAATCACTTCTATAGTAGTATTTGTTTTACCTTTTAATTAGAGAAAGTTATTTCAGATAAGAGTGCAGATTGGAAATATAGTCAGCTATTAGCCCAGTTTCTAACTCGGAACATCTGTAAGGAATTGGAGAATTGACTTTTAGAAAAGAGGACCATCTTCAACTCTGGCAGGGATTACATCTACCTGCCCAATGAGATCCTGAAACCTGAACTGAGTCTGTGTATATGCTTAAAACATATTATGGCAAATAGATCAAACTTCTGCTTTGCTATATAATGAATGCCTGCTTGCCTTTAATATATCACTTTGTGCTCATCTGGGTGGGTTGTGGTTATTGTTGAGGTGGCTTTGTGTTGTCCGATAGTGTACACCTGGTTATTGTAAGGCAGGTGGGTTTCAGGTCGCAACCCAATCTTAAATTTTGGTTAAATATTCAATGGCCTTTGTGTCATGTACTCTGTACCATTCTTATTCTCACATGAATTAGATCTCATGATAGGCATGGCCTACTCCAGTGTTATTTTGCAAATGAAGCAAATTTGGGTTGCTTCTATGGATTTGTTTTAGGCTATGGACATCCTTTTCCAATGCCAGCACAACGTTCTACATACAACTTAACTGGTGGAGGTCCTGAAAGGTAAAAAGGTAAAAGCAATCGCCTACCACCGCAGAGACCCGTGTTCAATCACCGGCAGCGGTACTTCCGGCTTGGTCAGACGTTCCTAGAAACACAGTTGGCAGTGTTCGCCGGTGGGAAGCCGTTGAGGGTATGAGTCCTGATCATTGCATTAGCAACTCCTGCTGGTTGGTCGGGGCGCCTGTTCAGCAGGGGGGGATCTGGGGGAAACAGCATGAACCGCTGCACGCGTTGCGCTCCCCCAGTGAAACTCCTCGCTGTCAGGTGAAAAGAAGCGGCTGGCGACTCCTCATGTATCGAAGGAGGCATGTGGTAGTCTACAGCCTCCCCAGACCAACAGAGGATAGCGCATCGACCAGGACCGTGATACACACGGGGAATTGGTATAACGACTAAAGCCCTATTCACACAGGACTAGTATTACCTGGGGACATCATGTGATTTAGAAATTACCGTAACAGTAAAATACAACCCCATATCACCGAGATGCCGATTCACGCAGGACTAATATTATCACATGACCTCTGTGTTTGGCGAAATATGGTAGGTAATTTGCGGTGGAATTTTTCATTTACAAATTACGGACATGGCAGATTCGCACGGGATTAAGATCACAGACGACCTCCGCAATTATTACAAGTTACTAGAGGTCTCCAGGTAATACTAGTCCCATGCGAATAGGGCTAAAATTGAGGAGAAAAATGGGAGAAAAATGTCAACAAAAAAAATTTTTTTTTTAAATAAATAAACAATAATATTCACCTTGCATTTCAGGGCTTCCATAGGATCATGGCAAGGGTGTGCCAGCTTTTCCTGCTTGCTGATGAGTGCCTGCTTAAACTGAATTATATTTTATTGGGGTTTGGCACCACAACAGCTTTTTCTCATGGACGCATGCAGCTTTTCTAAACAGTCTCAAAGTACACTCGTAATGACAGATGGGAATATGTTGGATATCTCACAGGTGTTGATTGGTCTGAGCTGTAACGTCACATGCTGGTGTGTATTTTTACATGCTTCTGTTATTATAAAAGAGTCAAAGGTAGAAGCATCTCTCTCAGTCACCCAGATGTGGTGTATGACTACACAACTGCAAGGACTCAAATCTTTTCTCTGAAGGCAAAAAACCCTTTCAAAAGAAACAGGTATTTAAATATTTATTTATTTATTTTACATATTTTTATTTAAATATTATTATATTTTTATAAACCATTCTCTGTCATGTGCATCAGTGATATTGTATAGATCTTGTTATTTTTTCATGCTCTAAGAGATGCAGCTTTTTTTAAAACAACAACAACAATGACAACAACAATAACAATCATGTTATGGTATACAATAGATTCTGTTGTTGTTATGGTCAAGTTGAAGTATCACCATAAATGTGATCATTGATTTCTTGATGAGTACATTTTTATATACTGTACAGACAGTATATAAAATATATACTGTTAAAAAGACTTGCAAAAATGCCAGAATCAAAAACTGAATTGGTTCCTGGTATGAAATGGAAAATATTTGAAAAATTGATTAAATTTTAATCAGAAAACTCATAAAAATGATCAACAAAAGGAGCTAAGAAACTATTTTCAGGTTGAGTCAGCAGTGCAGGAAGGTGTAGGTGGAAATTATTCTGAGGTGAAGTCGCCATTGATATCAGGAAGTATGTTTTTGCACAGACAGTTGTAAATGTGTGGAACAGCCTGCCAGGTCATGTAGTAGAAGCAGTGCCTCTCTGGGTGCTCACTGCTTTGCTGGATTTTCTCCAGACTGGAGGCAAATCATGAGGCTGGCTGAGATTAATAGGACGTTCTCCTCATCCTTATGTTCTCATGTAAATTGTGTATAAATGAAAAATTGAAATCTTAGTGCTTCACCAGCACCATACTCTATGTTGATTTAATTCACAGGGCTCGAAATTAACCTTTTTTACTTGGTAGCACTGGTGCTCCCAACTTCAAAAAGTTAGGAGCACCCACCAAAATGTAAGGAGCACCAACAATATATGCAATAGATTTTTTATTGATAAAAAACGACAATATAACAGTACGGTTTACAAGTAACAGTTAAACTGTCACGCTTAAAATGTGTCGACTCGCGGGATATGCATTCAAACGACAAAGCGCTTCTCGTCACATTAATACCGCTAATTAAATCAACCGCCAGTAAACTGCATCGGAGAAATTAGCTCTTTCAACCGGGTCGCTACACAAAACACTACGTTAATGTTTCTAAAAAAAATGCCATAATTGTTCGCTTCAACTTTTCAGCTTTCGATAACGATAATAAATTGAACATAAACTTTTGTCTTCAGGTAACATTAACGTAAAGTTAACGCGTTAGCTCTCGGTGTCGCGTGACAGTGGAGTGCAGCGAAAGGGAGTGATTGAAGGCTAATATTAACCAATTTAAAATCAGCATTATAGTAAAGAATGTCAAGCTCACGACTGGTTAGAAGGGTCACTGTCAGCTCACAACGCACACTGAGTGTACTAACTAGCGAATGTACAGAGAAAGAGACGTTCAACTGGAAAAAGAAAAAAAAAAAAGGTCGCACCAGAACAATTATTTGCACTCGCACAAATGCTCCCAATTATATTTCGAGGTGGCACAGATTAAATTTCAGGAGCATTATGTGACCAAAATGGTCACAATTTTGAGCCCTGATTCAGTGTCAGTAGGATGCAAGTACTCAGTTTTAAAACATGTTCCCAAACCCTCACATTCTTCTCCACAGCACTGACTCCACATCCAGGTGACCATGGAGAATGTATCAGCAGTGACGTCCTTCATATTGACGGCATACACTGAACTGGAAGATCATAGATACTTATACTTCGTATGTTTCCTTCTTTCATATCTTCTGATATTTTTGGGTAATTTGGTTCTAATAGCAGTAATATCCATTGAAAGAAGCCTGCATGAGCCCATGTATTGGTTCATATGCAGCTTAGCAGTAAATGGATTATATGGTAGCACATGTTTATTCCCATCACTACTGGGTCATTTGTTCTCTCATAATTATGAAGTATCTCTGACCCAATGTCTATTGCAGATATATTGTTTACACACATATGGTACTATTGAATTTACTATTTTAGCAGCGATGAGTTATGACCGGTATGTTGCTATTTGTCACCCGTTACACTATCACCTCCTCATGTCTCCTAAGAAGCTATATGCAGCTATTACATTATCCTGGGTGATTCCCTTAATTTATTTTGCCCTTCTTTTCATATTCACAGTACAGCGCACATTTTGTGACAAGATCATAGAAAAAGTCTATTGTAGCAATTTTCCTTTAGTTAAACTGTCTTGTTTTGATACGACCATTCAGAGCTTTGTTGGCCTGGCATCACTTTTTGTTTCACCTTGTTCTCAAATTGCCATGATACTGTTTTCCTATGTGCAGATACTCAGAATTTGCCTGTCTGCTTCAAAGGAGTCTCAAATCAAAGCTATTCAAACATGCACCCCACACTTACTGGCTGTGATTAACTATGCAGTGGGAAGCTTATTTGAGCTCATTCAAAGTCGCTTTAACATGAGTAACGTACCTTATAAAGCCCGTATATTTATGACCCTTTACTTTCTGATATTTCCCCCAATGTTTAATCCTGTCATTTATGGAATTAGTATTCAAGCCATCAGAGTTCAGATTTTCAAACTGTTCAGTGGCAAGAAGCTAAGAGAAGCCCACTGAAAGTAATGAAATAATTTTTTGTGTCTGTTATTTTCATATTCTTAATACTGCATATGGTACCACTGGGTAATCTAATACATGGTGTAGTATTAAGAGCAACTGAAATATTGAAAATGTGTTGTCTAAATACCGATTGGTATATATGTTAAATAAATGTCTGTACTATAAAGTATCTCTTTGACCAGTTTTTGTTGTATGGCAGACAATTGACAAATTAAAGGAAATATCTGAATAAGTGAGTGGAGAAACATAATGAATGCAGAGGCGTCCATACAGATGTACTGCATGATACAATAAAACAATTAACATCCTATTATGCTCTATGGCATGTATAAAAATGTTGAGTTGGTGCAGTTGACGTCAAGATGTCAAGAGTAAATGATCTAAGTGACATTGAAAGAGGGTGCATTACTGGGGCATGGAGAGCAGGAGCATCAGTCACAAAGAATGCTAACTGGCTAGTGTCAATTGGAACAATGACTAAAGTGACATCTGCTTTTAGATCTATGGAAAAGACATCAGTAAATAGGGTCAAAATTGTGACTCAAACAGTCGGGTTGCAGTGCATAAACCCCTCATTACAAAAACAAATGCACATTTGAGAGTTCAGTGGTGCAAAAACCATAGGCACTGGTCTACAGAGATGTGGAAAAACTGATATGGTCAGATGAGTCCTCCTTCACCATATTCCCAACAAGTGGGCGAGTGCAAGTGTGCCGTACATCAAGAGAATGGTACAGGCCTGAATGCTTGCCCCCCATACAGTGAGCGGGTCCAGTGGCACTGTTACGCAGTGGGGGAATTTACCTGGCATGGCATGGGTCCATTTATCCCCTTAAAGGGAAGGGTCACTGCAAATAAACACAACGCTATTCTGAATTCACCTTTATCCTATGATGGAACATTTCTATCCTGGTGGGAGTGATATGGATGAATGGTGTTCCATCCCTCCAGTAGAGTTCTAGAGACTTGTGGCCAAGTGGCACTGAAGCTGTTCTGGTGGATTGTGGTGGCCCAACACCTTTCTAAGAATCTTTATGTTGGGTTTTCCTTTAACCACTTCGCAAAATGCCCCAAAACGCCGGCGTGCCCAGATTGCTCAATTCAGATATTCGGTGCTCCTGCAACCAAATTATGAGTTGAAAACACAAACTCGGTGTGCTAGCTTTATTAGTAGATGATTCAGGACAACTTTGCCGAATACGGAGTTTCACAGCGTCACCATTTACCAATGGTCGTGCATTTACCAAGCACCCCCTCCCTCCCTAACTACACCCCCCACGCATAGCACACTGGACAATAATGTCTATCCGGGCACACATGAAAACATTCTTTCACCACTAAAAATTTGTATTCCATCGTTGCAACAAGAAAAAGCCAACAATAGCCGAAGGTATGACAGTACAGCTATAAAAAACGCTGCTCACCGAACACTGAAACAAAAAACAGGCATTTTTTCAAAAATTATACCATGTAATTCTACTGTCAATATCTGTGACTAAACCTGGAATAAATATACAACCTTACCAATGGTTTTACGCGTAGAGACAATCCGTTTGTGACATATATGCTCATTTGTGACACCTGGGTACCTTCCAAATTAGCTGTGTGTAATACCACACGTTGGTTACGGTGTTGTCAGTCGGCTTAATCGACAATGAATCGATCCAGTAGGTGACAGAATAAGCTTTCTAATGATGTATAATATGTCTAATTTTACCTTTGGAATAACGTTTTATAGCTCAGCGTAGGTTTTGTATTATTATAGCTGCATTACGCAGTCAGTCAGTGGTAGCAGTAAAAGACACTGCACCTGGCAAAATATTATCCATGACTTTCATCATTTCTTGGAAAATATTAATATTCTCGAAAAATTCTGAGCATGGTTAAGGCATATGTTTGCTGATAAACCTAGCTGTTTTCTGGACTAAGTTACAACTGGAGAACAACAGCATTCATTCTGTCTCTATCTGTATCTACTGAGCACAGATAAGATTTCATTGTCCGAATGTGTGTGTTACTGATGAAAATATTTTGGTTATATTCATTCTTTTTTAAATTGCGTGTCTTTAATTAGGTTAGCGGTATTTTTATAATGAGGATATTTCACACTGTAATGTAAGCGTTCATTGGTTTGCTAAGTAGTGTTTGTGTATAATGTACTGGATGTGACCTCAACTAGAACATTGCCAAAACGTGGTGGACGGTTGAATATTGTTTTAATGTCGACCCATCCCCATACAAGAAAACATGACAAACTGTAGAGTGCAAAAAACATACGAGAATTAATGATTACACATTTAGGTACTGTACCACATAGTGTGATAATGTTTTTGCATTTTAAAAAAGTCTGATATCAATGTTTCACATTAAACCTTCAAAAGGGGTACATGTATATGCTTTATAATGGACAAAAAGCATTTTATTCATTTTTGGAGAGATTTTGAATATGTTTCAGGACTCCTAGATTTTAGGCCACTATACTGACAGAGAGCTTGTAATTCCCACTTGAAAATGATGCAACAGTGAGCTTCTTGAGATAAAACAGTTTATTTGTAGTGAAATACATGATTATGTTGTGATTTACAGTAATGAATAATACAGACATTTTGGATAGACACTGGGTACACTGTTTACTTTTTCATTCATAGATCTTAAGTAGTTATACATATCCACCCTTAGATTTGGCGCACTTGTGGTCAATGAGTTTTTGATACAGGACATGCATAGTTTAACCTGCTGTATATTTGCAATCTCTCAGTATTTCAATGCAAAATAATATTGTAAATGGTACAAATGTCTTGCTTCATTTTAACATTACAAAGGGCTTAACCATTTTTTAAGTCTCTGTGACGCTCAGTGGAGCATAAACAGTTATAAAGTTTTAAACAGGGTATCCCTTAAATGGGCAAGGAATGGCCAGATTCTGCATGTGCGCAAAGGGGTTAATTTGTCACCCATTGTATTTGTATGCAGCAGCTGTATATTTAAAAAGGGACCTTGATTTTGTTTCTTTAGTCTCAAAGAAACAAACGTATTTAAATTAGGTTTTCATACAGGCCCGGATCTAGAATGCTGTCATGGGGGGGGCGGGGGGGCATGCCATCCAACTCTGGCAACTTCTCTATCTTTCTCTCCTGGTGCGTTTTCTCTTTTCTCTTTTCGTCACATACAGCTAGGTCTGGGCTGCGCATACATGTATTTTCTTCATGCACTGCAAGTTATTTGCAAAGTTTGGGGGGCGGCGGGGATCTGCCCAACAGTTTGTCAAGGCTTTTCAATTGGAACGCAGCATCTATTTCAGGCCGAGTGCCACATGAACAAGGGGATAGACCTGGAAATACGTAAAATAAGTACAAATCTTACCGTCACTCTAGAACACATTTTGAAAAAATATATATTTTCACCTTGCCTTTCAGGGCTCTGTAGGATCACGTCAAGTGAGTGGCTACATTCCCGCTCAAGCCTTGCTAGACAGGTGATGTTAAACCTAATTATATTTTATTGGGGTTTAGCGCCACAACAGCCTTTTCATATGGATTCATGTAGCTTTTCTAGACAGTTTCAAAGACGGTTTCAAAAAGAAGATGATAAAAAATATATATTAATGAGAGATGGGATTATGTTGAATACCTCACAGGCATTGATTGGTCTGGGGTGTAACGTCACACACTGGTGTGTATTTTTCCATGGATGTGTCATTATAAAAGACTCAACAATAGGAACATCTCTTTCAGTCACCCAGATGTGATGTGCGTCTGCAGAACTGGAAGTACTCTGAAAGCTTTTCTCTGAAGGAAGCAGGTAATGGAACAGCTGTAAGAATTTTAGCGTATGTGTTTTTTTTTATTTTTAGAAACTTTATTTGTCATATACAAGCACATCAAAGGTGTCATATAGATGTGCTTCTGTTTATTCTGTCAGTGATGCAGTTGTTTTAAGTCATTTATTATTATGGTTATTATCTGATCTGTAACATCACACCTTGGGTGTGATTATAAACACACCAACACTCCCATCTTACTCCGAATATGGCAAGACTCTCATTATTGAAATGGTTATGTAAAGACATTTATCTGATCATCTTTTTTGGTGGAAGGTCATACATTGCATATTCAAATCCCAATTAAGATGCCTGGATTTTCCCCAATCTTACGATTTTTTTGGTGCTTGTTGACGTCTTACTCTGATTTTATTCAGCTTTTTGTAACTGTGCGTATCAGGCAGAAGTAATGTTGAAAACAGGCATGGCTGCCACGTACAGTTTCCATTGAGCATATACCGATTATGGAAAGAATCACATAAACTATTGAGTGATCACATTATTGTATATACATTGATATTAGTAATCTGAATACTGGCATAAACTGATTACTCCCAATAATTGGGGTATTGGCATGCATGTATGTAAACATTACCATTGGTAAATTCCATATAAATGATGAACTCTTTCAAATAAATGTGCCTCACAAATTTTTTTTTTAATTCAGTGTCAGTAGTACTGTATGTAAGTCCTCCATTTTAAAATATGTTCACAAATCCTTCTCCAACAACATTCTTCTCCACAGCACTCTATAACCAGGTGATCATGGAAAATGTATCAGCAGTGAAATCCTTCATTTTGACAGCATACACTGAACTGGAAGATCACAGATATTTATACTTCGCATGTTTCCTTCTTTTATACATTCTGACATTACTGTTCAGTTCTGTTCTCATTGTTGTAATATATATTGAGAGAGGTTTGCATGGACCGATGTATTTGTTTATTTGCAACTTATCTGTTAATGAACTGTATGGAAGTACAACTTTATTACCATCTATGCTAAACCATTTGCTATCTCGCAATTATGAAATATCTCTGACTTTATGTCTATTACAGATATACTGTGTAATGTCATATGCTTTAATTGAATCTACTATTTTAGCAGTGATGAGCTATGACAGGTATGTTGCTATCTGTCACCCATTACACTATCACCATCTCATGTCCCCTAGAAAGGTTTCTGCAGCCATTGTATTATCCTGGGTTGTTCCCCCTCTGTTCTTTGCCCTGTATTTCATATTAACTGTCCAACTTTCATTCTGTGACAGGTATATAGAAAAACTGTATTGTATGAATTACGCTTTAGTTAATCTGTCTTGCTTTGATACAACCATTCATAGATATTTGGGAATAGCATTGTTTCTTGTTTGTCCTAGTCCTCAGATTGTCATGATACTATTTTCCTACGTGCAAATATTCAGAATCTGCTGGTCTGCATCTAAGGAGTCTCAGACCAAAGCTATTCAAACATGCACCCCACACTTACTGTCTGTGATTAACTATGCAGTGGGAGGCCTTTTTGAAACTATCCAGAGTCGTCTCAACATGAGTCGTGTACTGTCTAAATTTCGCATATTCCTGTCACTTTACATTGTGATAATTCCCCCATTGTTTAATCCTGTCATTTACGGAATTCGCATTCAAGCCATAAAAGTTCAGATTTTCAAATTGTTTAGTCGTGAAAAGTAAAGTGAACACCACTCATGGTGATGATGAAAAAAATATGTGTTTCTTGTTTTTTTTTTTTAACATATTGTTAGTAAGGCTGTATCCTGCATCACAAAACCAGCCATCTGGAAACTCCTGTATCTGGGTTGCCAGATTGCTAGTTTTGGACCAGAATGTCCAGTTTTCAAATTATTTGTACAGGTCCGGTATATGGTCCTCACTGGACAATATGAATGCTCGATCTGAATAGCTGATTGAAATTTGACTGCTGGCTTGTAATTAATTTATTTCATCTCCACAGTTGAAGTTTTTTTTTTTCCTAACTACCCCCTCCAGTTCCCCGTTCACTTTGCGATCAAGCATTATGCTGCCCCCCCCCCCCCCATGTGTCAAACTACACCTATGCTTGCTTGTCCATGCTTGCTTTCTGGTTTACAAATTCTAACTCTGGCAACCCTATGTATCATAAAGTAATAATAATAGGAGATAATGAAATGCTGAAAATATCTTGTCTGGATATTGTTTGGTTTATAGGTATTTAAATAAATATCTGTCCTGTAAAGTATTAAAGTGCTTTCAGTCACCAGGCTGTGTTGTTGACACCCACTTAGTTTAGCCCAACTAATCAATCAATCAACCAATCAACCAATCAATCAATCAATCAATCAATCAATCAATCAATCAAAACCATTTGTAATAGGAGGCACTAACACTGATTTTTTTTGAGAAATTGGGAAACCAACTAAAAAAAAAAAAAATATATGTATATATGCGTCATAGCGTATGCAAGCAGAAATTAATGGGGTCCAAGCATCATGCGGCAATGATGCATTTTACGGTGTAATGACACATGCTAGATGAATGCTAAAAATAAATTAATTTCAGTCTGACCCAAAATTTGACATGGCATTCCCTAGGTTTGATGTTAACAAATGCACAAGATTCATGTTGATCAGTCATTGCTAAGCCTGTCACATGCCCAGTGACAACAGATTGGCTGAAGGCGGCTACATTTTTTCAGATATGGCTTCATGATTGTACATTCAATGGCAGACTGACACAAAGACATAGCATTCAAAGATTAAACAATTGAGGAGTTAAAGGCTTTTATTAATTTTTCTCTTACAGCTATTGGATAAGCACCACCAAAATTATCATGCTGTCTCTGGGTCAACCATTGTACATGTATGCGAAATTTCATGGTCTCACAAGTCACAACTGTTTTAGTAAAAGAAAAATAGCCACGCCTACAACTGTTTATTATGGTGGCCATGTTGTTTTGAAAGTTTCAAATTCTTTTTGATAATTATTCTATTTCAGACTCCACAGATTATTTCAAGCCTAATTTAGTGACACTAAGCATAATGGCCTAGGACTAGTAGGTGAAAGTTTGTTCTATCAAAAATTCAAAATGGCTAAAGAACAAAATATTTGCTGTTGTTGCTTCTTAAGGCAAAGCTGTTCCCTGGTGGGGTCTTTCACAGAGATGTCCCCCTTACAGCCTGTTTGGTCAAACAGTTGAAGAACTATATCTATTTTAACTTATTTGATTTCATAGCACCAACTATGGGCAGACATGAGCCAAAACTTGCATGCTTCCTCAGAATTATGGACTGTACATTTAGACCACACTTCAAGAGGACTGAATGTGGTGTTCCTGAGTTGCAGGTGTTTGCTACATATGTTACATTACATTACATTACAGGCATTTGGCAGACGCTCTTATCCAGAGCGACGTACAACAAAGTGTATAACCATAACCAAGAACAAGTATGACGAAAAACCCTAGAGAGAAGTACTGGTCCAAGTGCAGGGAACAACCGCATAGTTTAACTTGGACCCTGAAGGTTAAACTGATTAACACTAACACAACAAGAACGGCAACAACATAGTCTATGGAAAAAATACAAGCAGTAGTTAAGAGTTAATGCACCTAAGTCACCTATGAAACAGTTACCTAGTTACAATACTAAGCTTACAGTCATTTAAGATATGTGGTGGTCACATTTTTTTGAAAGGTCGACATTTAAAAAAAAATCATTATTAAGCTTCATACTATGCAGCTTCTTTCTAGCATAATTTGGTGACGATGGGCCAAATGGCCCCAGACTAGTTTGCAAAAGTAGGTTTAGAAATAAATTCAAAATGGTGGAAAAACAAAACGTTTGCTGATGTTACTTCTTGAGGCAATGTTGTTCTTCTGACGGAACAGGATATACAGATATAATTTATAGGATTTTCCCATAACCATATCCAAATATATGCAATTTGAAAACCTGCATATTTGCTATAGCGCCCCCTAATGGCTGACTGATACCAGATTTTACACGGTATTACCTAGTCAACAGGTCACTATACTCACCAACTTTCATGATAATTGGCCATTGCTAAGCCTGTCAATTGGCTGCTGCTGCATTCTGAGAATCATGTCCTGTACTTACATACCAAATTTTGTGAGGATTGGACAGCGTTCACTAATGATCCTGAATTAAAACATGGCCATGCTCATGACAATTGATTTACATGTGGCAGCCATATAGCTTTGAAAAGTCAGCATTTATTTTAGACGCCCTCAATCGTACGTCGTCTTTCATGGAAATAAACATCCCCAGTGCACTTTCACCTCTCGACCATCATCTTCATCCTAAGAATGAGTATGGCATGAAGTAGTAGTTCTACTAATAACATCTATTTCTGAAACATGTTTCTGAAGTATTAGAACTGCATGCTCTGTGCTTCGTGTGTGTTTTCACCAGCTAGCACTACTGGTGAAGAAACAGCTGAAATTTAGTTAAATGTAGTTTTGGTAGTCAAATGCAAATCCGCTTTTACTGTCAGTCAATTTGACATATTTGAGAGACAGAAGTCTTCACTGCATAACAAAAAAATAACAATCCTGCATTCAGAAATAAAAGTTATTAAACAAAGGGAGTGTTTCATGACACCAATTGGCGTCCTCCAGGTTCAAGGAGTTAATATATTTTATTGGGTTTTAGCACCATAAAAACATTTTCTTATGGACTCTGCAGCTTTCCTAGAAAGTTTTAAAAACAAGACCACTCTTAATGAGAGATGGGAATATGTTGGATACCTCACAGGTGTTGATTGGTCTGAGCTGTAACGTCACAGGCTGGTGTGTATTTTTACATGGTTCTGTTATTATAAAAGACTCAAAGGTAGAAATATATCTGTCAGTCATCCAGATGTGGTGTATGACTACACAACTGCAAGGACTCAAATCTTTTCTCTGAAGGCAAAAACCTTTTCAAAAGAAACAGGTATTTAACTAAATATCTGCCAGACTCATAGAATATTTACTCTTCATATTTTTCTAAACCTTTGTCAGTCATGTAGTCATCAGTGATATTGTATAGATCTTGTTCCTTTTTCATTCTCTAAGAGATGCAGTCTGTTAATAATGCAGTGGTACAAAGTAAATAACATTTTCTGGTTATGGTCATGTTGAAGTATCGCTTTAAGTAGTATGTGTGAACGCTGACTTCTTGATGACAACACTTTAACATAATGTGCAGATGTGTCAGAAAGACATTGAAGCACTTGCAAAAATGCCAGGAAACGAAAACTGAATTGGTTCCGGGTATGAAACCGAAAATATTTGAAAATAGAGATGATTATCTTTGAATTTTAAAACTCATAAAAGTGATCAACAACAGGACCTAAGAAACAATTTTCAGGTTGAGGCAACAGAGCAGGAGGGCTTAGGTGGAAATTAGCCTGAGGTAAAGTCTGCACTGATATCAGGAAGTTTATTTTTACACTGTTTTTACACAGACAGTTTTCAGTGTGTGGCACAGCCTGCCTGGTCATGTAGTAAAGACCGGGTGCTTCATATTCTCCTGACTTTAAGTAAATTGGGTGGGTTGAATGGTCTGTTCTTCTCATCCTTATGGTATTTAGAAAATTCATATAAAAAATTAATTCAATCTAATTGCTTCTCTAACAACGTATCTTGATATAATTCAGTACCAGTAGGCTCTAAGTCCTCAGTTTTAAAATATGTTCTCAAACCCTCACATTCTTCTCCACTGCACTGACTCTACATCCAGGTGACCATGGAAAATGTATCAGCAGTGACATCCTTCATATTGTCGGCATACCTTGACCTGCAAGATCATATTTACTTATACTCCTTGTCTTTCCTTCTTGCATATATTTTCATATTGTTGAGCAATTCAGTTCTAATTTTGGCAATATACTTTGAGAGAAGCCTGCATGAGCCGATGTACTTGTTTATATGTAATTTATCAGTTAATGGAGTGTATGGTGGTACATCTTTATTACCATCTATGCTTGGCCATTTGATGTCTCATAATTATGAAGTATCTCTGACCCGTTGTGTGTTACAGCTATATTGTTTACACTCATATGCTACAATTGAATTGACTATTTTAGCAGTGATGAGCTATGACCGGTATGTTGCTATTAGTCACCCTTTACACTATCACGTCCTCATGTCCCCTAGAAAGGTTTCTGCAGCCATTACATTAGTCTGGTTGGCTCCCTTAATCTACACCATGTTTTTTACTGTATTTGCTGCACAGCACACATTTTGTGGCAGGATCATTGAAAAAGTATTTTGTACCAATTTTCATTTAGTTAAACTGTCTTGTTTTGATACAACTATTCAGAGCTTTGTTGGCCTAGCACTTCTATTTGTTTCACCTTGTTCTCAGTTTGTCATGATACTGTTTTCCTATGTGCAGATACTCAGAATTTGCCTGTCTGCTTCAAAGGAATCTCAAACCAAAGCTATTCAAACGTGCACCCCACACTTACTGGCTTTGGTAAACTTTGTGGTGGGAGGCTTATTTGAAATAATCCAGAGTCGTTTCAACATGAGTCATGTTTCACACAAAGCTCGTATGTTCATGAGCCTTTACATTCTGATATTTCCCCCATTGTTCAATCCTGTAGTTTATGGAGTTAGCATTCAAGCGATAAGAGTTCAGATTTTAAAACTGTTCAGTGGTACGAAAAGAAAGTGAACACTTGTAAAGGTCTTCTTTTTTTTGTCTTACTTTTAACTGTTTTGATCTCTGTCTCTTAATGCCTGTGTGTGTGTGTGTGTGTGTGAGAGAGAGAGAGAGTGAATGCATTCGTGTGCATATCTCAGAGTGATAATGACTCTTGTAATATTAATTCAGGGAATTCCTCCTGTCAAGCCCCTTGAAGGCTTTTTGGGCTTCCCTTGCATGTTTTCCTTTTTATTCAATTTGTGTATGTGTAAATTGTCTTTTTGGCTTTTAAAAATGTGCTAAATAAAGAAAGGTGATGACCATTTCATTTTCTGTCTCTGTTATTTACATTTTCTTACCATCATGCATTTTTGAGCAAGGAGTAATCGGCACAGCGTAAATGGACAGATCACTTTCTGGAGCTTTATTTATTTTTATGGAGATGTTACATCAGTTTTGTTTTTTTGTTGTTTTGTTTTGTTTTGTTTTTTCAATTCACTCAGCTAGTTTTGTGTTCGATGAAGGGTATTTTAGACACTTTGACTAAGTTTCTGATGACCTTGCAGCTTCGCGCCATTCTGTAGACCATGATTTAAAGCCAAACGTTGACTTCAGGATGCTTGTACAGAGAGGTTCTTTTACCAAAATCTAAACACATCAGCAGAGTAAGGCTATAGCATTATTCACAGGCAAGTGAAGAACATAAAAATCAGGTTTTATATCATGTTTATATATTTCTTTCCTCCCAGTTTCTCAGGCTGTGTCAGCTCTTCACTCCCAAAGGCCCCTACAGTAATGTTCATGAAGCTGCCCCCCCCCCACCCCCCACCACAGAGCGCAGGTTGCAGGGGCCAAGGGAAATCATTTTCAATCCATAACTCAAGTTTTGAGCAATAATCAGGCAGTATATATACGCACAAGCTCTGCAGGCATAACAACGCTATACAAGCTACTTTGGAGTTACTTCAACTTTCTTGTCTTGAACCAAGAACCTCCGACTACCTTACCTGCCATTACTTGTCTAACCATCTAAATACCCTGAATTGCACACAAAAACTGTCTTGATCAAAACATGCACAGCATAAATAAATAAATAAATAAATAAATAAATCCAGAAAGAGAACTATCCATTTAAAGTGCTTAGAATCACTTTATATGTAAAATGTAAAATGTTTTGTTTGAATGTTTTACAATAAATATCTGTACTCTGAAATATGGACATGCTTGTATGGTTCAATTTTTGTTGCAAGGTCGGTCACATCCACTCAAATCTGACCGAACCATTTTAATAGGACGGAATCTGCTTCTGCTCTGCGAGAATATCACCCAGCCCATGTTACTCTATTTCTCTATTACTCTAATCCTTTAATTTGTCACCCGTCTGAATGTATTATGTGAACTGCATGTGGAAATGTTATCGCTTTAATGACTTTGTGTATGTGTATTGTGTACGTGTACTGACTGTGAAGTAGACACTTAAAATTCAAGGTCGTGGTAGCCTGTCCAGCTTCTGTTTGCATTGTTTTCATCGCAATCATTTTAATTGAATGCCACGGGCACTGCTTAATAGATTGGAAAGATGTTTGTGTTTCACGGAGTCGAACGCTAGCTTATTATTTAGAATTATGGCAAAGTGGAGAAATATTAAAATATACAGAAAAGAATGGCAGAGTGAGCCTGACTTAAAACAATGTTCCAGGAGATGAATCCAAGGCCCATTGCAAGTACTACAACTCTGAGGTTAAGGCCCACCTGGGGTATCTTAACGATCATACTCCCACTAGAAAATATACTACATGCATATATACATATAGCATGCAGGTTTGTCTTTCACTGTCCTCCATTCCTGGCATTAGACAGTTGCTTCAACTTTGAAGAGCAGGACCCCCCCACATACGCTATACATCTCAGCTATACCTGCCATACAACTATACTCAGCAGATGAGTTAATGATGGCCTGAGGGTTTGCTGGGGAGTGTATGACTTTCAGCAAGAGAGAAACACAGTGTAAGACCATTGACAAATCGCATTACAAATGAAGCTCTAAACTGCCTTTGTTAATTCCTTTTACACTTTATGTGATAGAATACATGTACATAACAGCACACCGGCACAGTAGACTAAAGTGTAATAAATGTATAAAAAATTTCTTCTTTTGTTTTACCTCAAACTTATTATTTTGCACTTGTATTATTGTATGTGTTATTTACCTTGTTTTCCATCAATTTTAAATGGGTTTTTGGATGTTTTCAAAGGTATCAATGGCTTCAATTAGGGTTTAGGGCTCAAACTAGTGTTCAGCTAGGGTTAGGGTTAGGGTTAGGGTTAGGGTTAGGAAAACAGTAAGTCTGAGGGTTGAGGCATGTTTACAGTTGTGTTCAGCAGCTTGAAGAAAGGTTAGGACATGGGTTTGTTATTGATTTTGAATGAACCAAAAAATTTCTCTGGTAGCATGTGTACCTATGACTGTACACAATGTGTAATAAATGCATATTTTTTAGAGAAAACATTTTTGTGTTTTAAAGGACCTCAAACATATTATTTTGCATTTGTATTACAGTATTCATGATATTTAACTTCAATTAGGGTTTAGGGCTCAAACTAGTGTTCAGCTAGGGAAAGGTTAGGACATGGGTTTGTTATTGATTTTGAATGAACCAAAAAATGTCTCAGGTAGCATGTGTACCTATGACCATACACAATGTGTAATAAATGCATATTTTTTAGGGAAAACATTCTATAATACTTGAGGGGTGTGACTAAGGCTGCATAAATTAATTAATTCATTCATTAAGTCTGAGTGGGTGTGAACAAGAGGCAGTGAGGATCCCAACTTCTGCTTTCAACCTACATTAAAGTTGATTTCTAAGAAGTTTAAATATTTGTATTCCATGCATTCAACATCAAATAGGTAGAATATACCACCACAATGCATTATGGGTAATTTGGTGTAACTGGTATCTATTTAAACACATGGTTGCTAAGGAAATATGCCACAAAAGTGTGGGAAACCCTTGTCAATCTTTGGCAGTGAAAATCTCTGGTTTTCTGGCAGCCCATTCAGCATAAATGTCTAACTTCAAAACACCACAACTTCCTCAGTAATTGTCCAATCTCCATGTATGATACATCTATTTGACGCTTGCATATGCTATAAAAAACCCAAAATCAACTTTCCCGCATTTAAGCCTGGTTTTCTGGCTCCTGTCACTGTGTAGCAACAGAGATCGCGGTCATGCTTAAAAACAAAATCGCACAGGGTCAAAACCATTAGGAGCCTTTACATGGTGCTTGACTGTAGCACAAAATGTGTGTCCCGTGAATGAGGTTCTCCCTCTTTCCTTAAGGCCAGGACAAGTGAGCAGCAAGTTTTCCCACTCAAGCCTTGCTGGCCAGGTGATGTTAAACTTCTATTCTATTTTGTTGGGATTTAGCACCACAACACCCTCCTATCCCTCTGGAGTTGTAAAAGTATTCAAATATGACTATATCTAAATGAGAAATGGGAATATGGCGATACCTCATGGGTACTGAGGGGTGTGGCCTGTAACGTCACACGCCGGTGTGTATTTCCACATGGTTCTGTCATCATAAAAGGCTCAGTGGCGGACGTCTCTCACAGTCTGCAGGACAGCAGATCTGCCGGTGCTCGGACGATCGGAAAGCCTTTCTCCGAAGGCATCAAAAACATTTAAAAGGAAACAGGTAATTACCTAAATATCTGGCACCCTTTTAGCGTATGTGTTCTCTATATTTTTATGATGCTTTCACTGGGACCTCAGCAGCATTATATCAGTCTTTCTTTATTCTTTATTTATTATTATGATGGTCATGCTAAGAATGGATAATACTACTACAACTAATAATTATAATAATAATAGTCATAGTCATCATAACGTATTCATACATAAAATAAATTATGTTCTTGCTATGGTGAAATTAGAGTACCTTGATTAATTGGAGATGAGTACTACTGTCAGTGTGATATTTTATTTCAAGATTTTAGATTTATGCAGGGAAATTTTATATAAATACAGTTGATAATTGCTTCCTGCTTATCATAATTAGAAGCCTTACACAATCTGCTTTGTTATTTAAATTGTTCTTAATGTTGTGCCCATGAATATATTGTGCAGGAATATATTGTGTAAAGAAAATATATAAGGGTTGTGGAAACTAAATCATTTTCAGGTGTGAAATTTAAAAAGTAAAGGAAGAATGCGACACGACACTTATAGGGGGATTCAACCAGACATACTTAGACAATGGTAAATGTAATTTAATTTAGTCAGTACTATATGAATTAGGGGCTATTTGCTGTCTCAAACTCAGTGCAGAAACCAGAAATAAGAGGAATATATTTTTCTATTGGAACAAACGAGTAAGAAAATGTGAATATAGAATAAGAAAGACATAAAAGGTCTTGGGAAAAGTGCAAAGAATGGAAAATTAATTGGTTTCAGGTACAGAATGCAAACAATACAAGGAAAGAGTTAAGATCCTAAATATATTTGTATTCAGCTTGAGGAAACCAAAGAACTTGACCGAGGTTTTAAAATGTTCCTGTCTCCATAAAGAAACAGGAAATAAGAGATTTTTAGATCTTGTAATTCTTGTATCTTGTTTTAATGAATTATGTTCTTTTGTGAACTATATATATATAAAAACAGGTTCCCTCCCCCCTCCTCAGAGGGTAAGCAGCAGCGGTGGTGTGGAGCAGTGAGCCCTGGTGAAAACGAATACTGATGCCAATTATGTTCAATCGCATCACCATGCATTTTTCTCCCCCTCCACTGAATTCTGAATCTGAAGTTTTATGGATTTTTCTCCGATGACTGCGGAGTTGCTTGTGAATCCAGCACCGTGCAGCACCTCCACCATTAACACCTTGGGGAAATCGTGTGCTTCACCAAGGCCACGTGTTAATTTGATTCAGTACCAGCAGGCTCTAAGTCCTCTAAATTTTAAAACATGTTGACAAACCCTCACGTTCTTCTCCACAGCACTGACTCTACATCCAAGGGACCATGGAGAATGTATCAGCAGTGACGTCCTTCATACTGACGGCCTACACTGAACTGGAAGATCAAAAACATTTATATTTCGCATGTTTACTCTTTTTGTACATTTTCACATTATTGGTCAATTCAGTTCTAATTGGTGTAATTTACATTGAGAAAGGCCTGCACGAGCCCATGTATTTGTTTATATGTAACTTATCAGTTAATGGAGTGTATGGCAGTACATCTTTATTACCATCCATGCTTAGCCATTTAATGTCTCATTATTATGAAATATCTTTGACCCACTGCCTGTTACAGATATACTGTTTACACTCATATGGTACAGTTGAATTTACTATTTTAGCAGTGATGGGCTATGACCGGTATGTTGCTATTTGTCGCCCGTTACACTATCATCAATTAATGTCTCCTAGAAAAGCTTATGCAGCCATTGTATTATCCTGGATTATTCCCTGTCTGTACTTTGCCCTTTATTTCATATTAACTCTTCAGTATTCATTTTGTGGCAGGTTTATAGAAAAAGTTTATTGTATGAATTTCCCTTTAATTAAGCTGTCTTGCTTTGATACAACGTTACATAACTATGTAGGACTAGCACTGATTTTTGTTTCACCTTTTTCTCAGATCGTCATGATACTGTTTTCCTATGCGCAAATACTCAGAATCTGCCTGTTTGTTTCCAAGGAATCTCAAGTCAAAGCTATTCAAACATGCACCCCACACTTAATGGCTGTGATTAACTATGCAGTGGGATGCTTATTTGAGCTCATTCAAAGTCGCTTTAACATGACTAACGTACCTTACAAAGCCCGCATATTCATGTCTATATATTTTGCAATATTTTCTGCAATACTTAATCCTTTTCTTTATGGAATGGGAATTCACGCCATACGAGTTCAGATTTTAAAACTGTTCAGTAGTAGCAAAAGTAAATGAGCTCTTCTACTAATGGTGAAGATAATAAATAATTGCTTGCTTTTTTGTTATTTACATTTTCTTATTCATGCTGCAGTGCTGAGCACTGAGTAATCGAAACTGATAAAGTGATATCAATCCATTAATAAAAAGCAGCAACGTTAACAAGCTCTGAAATGTGCTAATGTCAAAATTTGATGGTTTGTTGGTTTATTTATTTATTTTTACATATTTCTACCTACCCACTCAAGTTGATCCCATCCAATCAAAAACCTTTTTCATAGCAAGTACCAACACAGCAGTAATCCAATCACATTTATCATTTCAGAGCAGGAAATTCAGAGAAAGCAAAAAGACAGAGTTATCACACCCCAGGTACAAACCCCCCAGGACCAACCCCCCCTGGCACCAGCACCCCCTCTAGCTTAATCTCTGAGATTCGGGAACTTGTTTTGAAGTTATGAGAAACTCAGAGGTCTTCAGACTTGTTTGCTGGTTGGTTCTCAGAGGTCTAGCAACTTAGAATCCATTGCTAGAAACTCAGAGGCCTTGTGACTTAGAATAGGCTAATAGAAACTCAAGAGGTCCTTAAACTAGTTACCTAACTCAGTATTCAGAGGTCTTTGTCTTAGAATCTAGTGTTAAAACTCAGAGGTGTTTTGAAATTTTTACCTAGCTCTGAGTGAGGTGTGGGGGCGAACTCCAAAATTCAAGCATGCATACCACAGTGTCCAGACACCATTGCATTTAAGAACATTATGTACTAGCTCTCGTGGGGTTTATAACTGGTCTAGGTGAAGTTTTTAGTACTTTTCTGTGAAGTTACAAAAAAGCAGAAAAGGAAAATGCAGATATGGCGAAAGTATGATGGCTTATTAATAAGAATAATCACTGATTAAATCAGTCAGTGCAAATATGAACACTATAGCTGTCAGGAGTTTCCCTAGGTTTTCAGAGGGCTTAGGCGCTCTCAGCTATATTTTGGAACAGTGTTTTTTTTAATATATGAAAAAACGCTTTGACCAGCGGTTTTCATCAGAAAAAAACGTTACGTGTCAACACAGCCTTTGTTTAGCACAACTTTGTTTAGCTACCCAGACACATTAGATGCTAACGTTAGTTCAATCAAGGTATCTTTATGTAACGTAAACTAACTATCTTCGCTGGCTAACGTTGTCATAAAATATTTCCGACCGTGAAAACTGGATTACTTGTTTACATTTTTGACAGATGTGGCTGGTGGATAAATCTATCGCTGTTTCCGTCGCAGCACTTTCGACACAAGCAATTCGGAAACGTTATCCTAAAATTTCTTTTTACCGTGAGTAAGAGTGTCTGACCCGCAACTGTAGTCGTGTGTTAACACAGCGGCACAATTATATAGCAATTATATATAGAAATACCATCTTTGGGGGAAAAAACGCTATATTCTGTAAATGCATTTAACCTAGCATGCATAAAAACATAAAAACGCTCGTCAATCACCCACTTCTATTTATAATGCCATCATAGCACGGAGTGTTTAAAACCATAAAGCCAATTCACTTCTTTTTGTGTACATGCTTACATTATTGGCCAATTCAGTTCTGATCCTGGTCATTTGCATTGACAGAGGTCTGCATGAACCCATGTATTTATTTATTTGTAATTTAGCAGTGAATGAACTTTATGGCAGCACACCTTTATTGCCATCAATTCTTGGTCATTTATTATCCGGTAATTATGAAATATCACTCACATTCTGTCTGTTACAGATCTTTTGTTTACACCTATATGGTTCAGTGGAATTGACTACATTAGCAGTGATGGGCTATGGCCGATATGTTGCCATTTGTCATCCATTACACTATCACCTCCTCATGCCCCATAGAAAAATGTGCACACTTATTTTAATGTGCTGGATTTATCCTTGTATTGTGTTTGGACTCTATTTCATATTAACTGTACAGCGTACATTTTGTGCCAGGATCACAGAAAAGGTGTATTGTATGAATTTTGCATTAGTCAAACTGTCTTGCTTTGAAACATCTATTCAGAGCAAAGTTGGTTTATTTGTAACTGTTTTGATGATTGTTCCTCTGCTTCTCATGATACTATTTTCTTATGCACAAATACTCAGAATCGGCCTGTTTGCTTCTAAGGAATCCCAGGTCAAAGCTATTCGAACATGCACCCGACACATATTCGCTGTGATTAGCTATACAGTGGCAGGGTTTTTTGATGTCCTCCAAAGTATGTTTAACATGAGTCATTTGCCTCACAAAGCTTGCATATTCCTGTCTCTTTATTTTTTGACATTTAACTCAATAGTTAATCCTGTAATTTATGGAATTTGCATTCAAACCATAAGAGTTCAGATTTACAAACTGTTGCATGGTAAGAAGAGTATGGTAACTCCACGGAATGTAATGATGAAATAATTGGCTGCTTCTTTGTTATGTACATTTTCTTTTTAGTCCTGCACTGCTTAGTAATCAAAACAATAAAAGGAACATTCATTCGGTAGCAAAAACTAGTAATATTTAGAATCATTTAAATATTTTAAATGTATTTAGAAGAGTTTATCAGGTGATGGCAAAGCCCAAACTGCAACAGATCCTAATACTCCACATTTCAAAAGAAAAGTTTTTTTCAACCATCAACCTGTCTGTGTGTCATCGGGTTGGAATGGTGCTTTTATGATCTCAGTCAGAACATGTGTGGGTCTATAGTGGGCCTGCGGCTGAGTCAGCATCAAAGAATACCCTAAATGACCACAAGGTGGCCTGATCAGGAGCTAGAACTTGTCCTGTAATGCATGCACTCAACCCCTTTGCGCACACGCCAAATCTGGCCAATGGTTGCCCATTTAGGGGGTGCCCAATTTAAAGCTCCAGATGTGAGCATCACAGAGACTTGAAAGATGGCTTAGATGACGCAGGACATTTGTACCATTTACAATACTAACTTAGATTAGTTTATATTTATAATTTAGGAAGAAATAATGTGCCACAAATGCAACTGTCGAGGAAAAAATCAAAGAAGAATTTGCTCTTTTTTCGTTTGCAATGAAATACTGAGAGATTGAAAACATACAGCAGGTGAACATATACACGTCCTGGATCAAAAACTCCTTGATCACAAGTGCGTCAAATCAAAGGGTGGATATGCAGAACTATTAAAGGTCTATGAATCAAAAAGTAAGCAGTTTACCCAGTGTCTCCAAATCTATTCGAAATTCTGCAATTATGCCGAAAAAATGCATTGCTGTAAATCACAACATAATCATGTATTTCACAACAAATCAACTGTCTTGACTCAAGAAACACACTGTTGCATCATTTTCCAGGGAGGATTACAAGCTTTCTGTCAGTACAGTGGTCTAAAATATCTAGGGGTCCTGAAACATATCCAAAATATCTCCAAAAATGAATAAAATGCTTTTTGTCCATTATAAAGCATATACACGTGCCCCTTATAAAGGTTTAGGGTGAAACATTCATATCAGACTTTTTTAAAATGCAAAAACATTATCACACTATGTGGTACAGTACTTAAATGTGTAATCATTAACTCTTGTATGTTTTTTGCACTCTACAGTATGTCATGTTTTCTTGTATGGGGATGGGACAACATTAAAACAATATTCAACCGTCCACCACATTTTGGCAATGTTCCAGTTGAGGTCACATCCAGTGTATTCAACACAAACACTATGATACTTAGCAAAACAATGAATGCTTATGTTACAGTTTATTACATTATTAATTGCTACAGGGCTATACAAAGCTAGGATATTGTTAGAGGTGAATTATTTCCACGTGATTTTAAAAACTCTTGACGGGCCAGAGCTGTTTTGGCGGCACGAGGGGGACCTACACAATATTAGGTAGGTGGTTTAAATGTTGTGGCTGATCGGTGTGTATCTTTTAAACCAGGCAAAGTTGATCCACTAGCTAAGTTAGAGAACTGTCTTAAAGATGTAAAGGCTTGGATGAATCAAAATTTCCTCATGTTACATTCTGATAAACTGAGATGCTCGTAGAAGCTCCCAAATCTCTTTCTCCAGTTTTCCTTAAATATAAACGGCTTCTCTGTCTCCTCCAAAGCAGTTGTTAAAAACTTTGGCGTAACTTTTGATTCAGATCTCTCCTTTCAGGCCCACATTAATAATATCATACGTGTGGCCTTCTTCCACCTAAAGAACATATCTAAATTAAGGATCATGTTGTCCCAAGTTCCTGCTTCCTGTGTCTTGAGGCTGCTCTGGCCTAGCCAGAAGTTCAGAAGTTAGCCCTTGAAGTTTCATAGGGCCCAGAACAGGCTAAATGGTGAATCTGAGGCCTGGCAGGTGTAAATTAGTGAAAGGTAAAGGTTGCCCTTGTACTTGAACATATTTTGTTACACACTTGATAATGAATGGAAGAGCTTAACAAGACACAAGAGTAGAGGTCACTGGGGTGTTAACATGACACTGTATTAAAAACGACTAAGCTCAATATACTGTTTATGCAATACCACACAGGTACTGGCTGGTATTGCCTGTGATGTCACAAATTGGTGTGTTTTTTTTATATGTCCGTGTCATTATAAAAGACTCAAAGGTAGAAATATCTCTTTCAGTCTTCCAGATGTGGTGTATGACTGCTTAACTGCAAGGACTTTTTCTTAAGCCATCAAGACCCCTTTAAAGGAAAAAGGTACATTTTGTTCTGTACAAAACTGCCTCAGTCTTGTACAGCAACCTGTTTTACATATATCCATTATGACAATGGTAATGAATAAATCATCATGATGTGAAGTGGTTTTTCAGGGTCAGTCAGCAGAAGGGGAAATAATTGGAAATTGTATTTTGCTCTTATTTTTTATTGACAGTATCAGAGAGAGAGGCCTCTCTAGGTCGTTCAGGCTTGATACAGTGCTGGTGCTCTCAAAGCTGTAGGTCAGTCACGAGCCTGGATGGGCTGAATGATCTACTCTCATCCTTACTGCACATATTCTAATGTAAGTTCTTTTAAAGAACAACGTTAGGACTTCATCAACATAATAGTAGAGATTAAAATCAGCAATACTAACCTGTCAAACTGAGGGTGTGAATAAAGGGAATAACTATTGCACTGCTTTTAAGTAAACATGAGTACATATGTCGACCAAATACATGACAAGATGTTATTTGAGTTCAGTTACTATCAGTAGGCGGGGTAAGTCCTCGGTTTTAAAACATGTTCCCAAACCCTCACATTCTTCTCCACAGCACTGACTCTACATCCAGGTGACCATGGAGAATGTATCAGCTGTGACATCCTTCATTTTGACAGCATACACTGAACTGGAAGAGCACAGATATTTATACTTTGTATTTTTCCTTCTTGTGTACATGCTTACATTATTGGCCAATTCAGTTCTGATCCTGGTCATTTGCATTGACAGAGGTCTGCATGAACCCATGTATTTATTTATTTGTAATTTAGCAGTGAATGAACTTTATGGCAGCACATCTTTATTGCCATCAATCCTTTGTCATTTATTGTCTAATAATTATGAAATATCACTCATGTTTTGTCTGTTACAGATCTTTTGTTTGCATCTATACGGTTCAGTTGATTTTACTACTTTAGCAGTGATGGGCTACGACCGGTATGTCGCCATTTGTCGTCCATTACACTATCACCTCCTCATGTCTCATAGAAAAGTGTGCACACTTATTTTAATGTGCTGGATTTATCCTTGTATTTTGTTTGGGTTGTTTTTCATGCTCACTGTACAGCGCACATTTTGTGGCAGAATCATAGAACGGATGCATTGTCTTAATTTTGATTTAGTCAAACTGTCTTGTTTTGAAATTTCTTTTCAGAGCATAGTTGGGCTTTTTGTAACCATTCTGATGATTGTTCCTCTGCTGCTCATGATACTATTTTCCTATGCACAAATACTCAAAATCTGCCTTTTTGCTTCAAAGGAATCTCAGACAAGAGCTCTTCAAACATGCACCCCACATGTACTGGCTGTTGTTAGCTATGCATTGGGAGCATTTTTTGAAGTCATCCAAAGTAGGTCTAATAACAGTCATGTACCTCATAAAGCTCACATGTTCTATTCTCTTTATTCTTTGGTATTTACCCCAATATTTAATCCTGTAGTTTATGGAATTTGCATTCAAACCATACGAGTTCAAATTTACAAACTGTTTAGTGGTAAAACCAGTAAGTTAACTCCAGGGAAGGTGGTGATGAAATAATTTTTTCTGTCATTTATATTTTCTTAAATCTTGCACTGTTGACCACTGGGTGATCAAAACAGGGAAAGAGCTTTTAGTCGGTTAGTAAAAAACAGCAATATTAAGAATGACTGAAGTATTTAAAATGACTTCATGTCTGAATATTATGTACCCGTCCATTTTATAAGCTGCTTACTCCTGGTCAGGATCGCTGGGGGGCTGGAGCCTACCCCAGCGCACATTGGGTGAAAGGCAGGAATACAACTTAGACAAGCTGGTCAGTAATATTAGAACAATGCCATTATGGATCAGGCTGTGTTGTAATGTAATGCAGTGAACTCCAACCAATCAAAAAAACAAAAAAAGTCCCCCCACCCCCCAGCTACCTGGAGACTGGTCAATAGCTCAGGACTGCAGTTGTACTAATTACATCTGTTCTGTATCCTGGAAGTGTGGAATAGGCCCTTCCTCCACTCCAGGAGGGGCCTACTGGATGACAGGGTTTGTATGTGACATTAGTGTACTGGTGATTGTACCTGGGCCTGGCTTTTGCAGTAGGTTTGCTTTGCTTTGTACTGGCCATTTAGTGGTGTCTGTTTCCATTAATGACTTTATCATGTCTTGCGGCTTTGGCCAGGCCGAAACTGCAACATATTCCCATTCTCGCATTTCAAAATAAAAATAAAAGATTTTTTCTACCACCAACCTGTCTGTGTGTCATTGGGTTTGTTTGGTGCTTTATGATCACAGTCAGAACATGTGTGGGTCTATAGTGCACCTGTGCCTGGGTCAAAATCTAAGTGTATCCTCTTGTCCCTAAATAACCACTAGGTGGCATGATCAGGAGCTAGAACTCGGCCTGTAATGCATGCACTTAAAGGACTGGAGTATATCGATGTCATGTATTTCCATGCTGCAGCTCTGTCTTAAAGACATGGCCCCTGATCTATTCATTGTCAAAGTAACAAAGCAGTGATTTAAATTAGCTATTCATAGTTCATCATGAGATTGAAAACCAAAAACGAGGAATCTGTTTCAGATTAACCCCTTCACACACATGCCAAATCTTCCCAATCCCTGCCCATTTAGGGAGTACCTCATTTAAGCTTTATAACTCCAGATGTGAGCATCACAGAGACATGAAAAATGGCTTAAATGAAGCAGGACATTTGTACCATTGTAACTCATTAGCCCATAATACCTCTGCTGAGCCAAAAGTTCCCAAAACAAATTTCTTGGAATTAACAGGTATGTGTGACAGATACAACTCTTGCATTCCAACATGTCACTTGAATATGTCCCCACCATGGTATGCCATCCAGCCCTAGCCCACAAAGAATATGTCTCCCCATTGGTCATTTTAGGTACCTCAACCAATAAAAACATCAGATAATAAACACAAAATGAACATGAAAGTTCTAAAAGGCAAAAGCACTACCCAGTGAGCTACGAGGGAAGTAGACATCTGAGCTTCAAAGTTGTGCTGTTTTAAACGTGCGCACTTGTATATTATTTCCCTCGCAGCATGTAACATTCGCATTTATTAACACACATTTATACCAAGAAACATACCATCATTCACACAACATAGATAAAAATGTACACATCTTGAGGCCTATTACATAAATATAGAATCTTACAAACCTATCACCCCATACATCTGCCCCATTAATGCAATGTATGCTTGTACACACAGGGCCAAGCACTGCATTGCAATACAGCGTGTTTAGTTTGTCTGAGCTAAGATAGACAATATTGTTACATGTAACTTCACACAATTTTGATATCAACACTTTTAATGGCAGGCCTAGATTTGAATGAATGACTTACAGACAGTATGTGTGAGTAACTTGCCATTTTGTATGTTGAAAACGTGTTTTTCATCAGATCATGTATTCTGGAGAACTGCTTACGTAATTCTTGCTTGCAAACCGTGGACCACACTTGGTAAATCAAACTGACCTGGCAACAGTTGTACCTGTCTACTTGAGTGAAAAGCCAGCTCGTGAACTCATAAGCAGCAAACATGGCCAAATTTTAGGAAGTGAGAAACAGGATGTGGTGCTTACTGGGTGCTATGACTGCCAGCCAATGAAAACACTTTATAAAAATCTGAAATCACTATCCTACTGTTTTGAATTTACTCACACAGTCAGCCATGGGCGAGCTTTGCATCTGGGAATGAGACTAGGACAAAACCTAAGACAAAGATTTGTTTAATGTGTTCTTTATAACTTTCAAATTTAGTAAGTTTGTGAGGCCAAAATGTATATTTCCAGTGTTTCCCCAAACATCTCTCCTACGTGTGGCCTTCTTCCACCTAAAGAACATATCTAAATTAAGGATCATGTTGTCCCAAATTCCTGCTTCCTGTGTCTTGAGGCTGCTCTGGCCTAGCCAGAAGTTCAGAAGTTAGCCCTTGAAGTTTCCTAGGGCCCAGAACAGGCTAAATGGTGAGTTCAAGGCCTGGCAGGTGTAAATTAGTGAAAGGTAAATGTTGCCCTCGTACTTGAACATATTTTGTTACACACTTGATAATGAATGGAAGAGCTTAAAGTAATAATGTCGAAGATTTTCATTAAAATAAAAGTCTGTAAGGTCACTATCTATCGCTGAATTAGGTAACACAATGGTGATTGAGCATATTATTATATTAATTTATATTATTATTATTATTATAATTCATGATTAAAGAACTGGGTGTCTGTGGCGACATTCCCGGGAAAAAATCACAAGCGGCGCATAGATAGTGACGCGTTTTCCATCACCCATCAGTGGTTGGTCTGCCAGAGAGGGTAGGCGGAGCTAACGCAACAGACTTGCTCTTCAACTCACTTGTGTGTGAGCGGCGTACTGTTTTTTCCGGTGTCTGCTAGCGTTAAAGGTGGGGGGGTTATGGAACCCTAACAAGTTTTTGTGTAACATGAGAGGTCATATTATTTGTTGATGTAGATTTCGTATTACATTTGATGACAATGTAACGTTACTAAATTACATAGCTATTTGCACAGCTAACTCTAGCTACCGGACCATGTCAATAAAGGCAACATTAGTTTAGACAATGTTGCGCACAGTATCCATCTCTCATATCAGGTAACGTTGCGTTAGCTAGCTAGCTAATGTAATTAACACAATCTAATGTCAGCTAACAATTAGAAAAAACGCTAGCTAACGCTACCGACCGGTACCGACCTCGCAAACCGTCTCTCAAATGCAATGCTACCTTGTTGCAGCGTTGCAATGTAGCTAACTAAAGGTCAGTTCAGATCAATGATTCGCAATGAGACTGGATGCAACTTGCAAAATTCCAAGACGTCTGATTGTAAACGTTCTAAAACCGCACTTGGCGATTTGACAAGGTGGGTCTTTTGAGACCCTAGGCAACGGCTTCAGAGGCTCTGCAACTAACCAGTTCACACCGCTGCAATTTTCTCTGCAACATTCTAAAACCGTTTCGTCTCGTTGCGAATCATTGATCTTAACTGGCCTTAACGTTACCGTTATTTACATTGCCATCAAGTTCATCAATATATAAGCCGGGGTATAGGTGGAGCAGAGCCAGGTCTGATTTCTGTGTAAAGATGTCAAGCCAGAAAAAACTAAATAAAAGAATATGGCAGTATGGATTAGCATTGTTATTATATTATTACGCTTCCTCATATACTCCTTCAGCCTTGATACACTTTTTTGATGAAATCTCCTTTGTTTTTGTTTTATTCTGCTTATCCTGATTGCTAATTTAACACCCAGCTCAGCTTTATTCTCGAACAATTTAGCTAGCAAAACCAGAAATAAGGCAGTTGTTTCAAAAATATCAGACAACAATCATTCACGATGATGATACACGAGATACATGATTGCACGAGCCACAGCGAATCCCGCAAATTCTTCTCTGCAGTGTAAAGATGTTCATACCGAGCAAAAGGTGGATAAAGAACGTTTGTGGAAATTGATCATCACTAATTCTACCCCAGGTCTGCTACAGCATTTTAACCCGGCTCGGCAGTGTAAAGACAGCTTAAGTTAGCCTAATGTTAGACAATGAATGAGTATGTACATAACGTTACTTGTATAACAACCATTTTATATTCAGTAAATAATAAGTGTAATAGTTGGCGTGGCCCAGGTGCCAACTGACTGACGTCACACAGGCGACACTGGTTGGATCCGGTTGGATCTACGGGAAGTGAGGTCCAAAAACACACCTGCAATTACCGCTTCTCGCCATTGGTACCGCCAAAGAGAACGAAACTGAAATCTTCGAGATTGTAACTTTAACAAGACACAAGAGTAGAGGTCACTGGGGTGTTAACATGACACTGCATTAAAAACTACTGAGCTCAATATACTGTTTATGCAATACCACACAGGTACTGGCTGGTATTGCCTGTGATGTCACAAATTGGTGTGTTTTTTTATATGTCCGCGTCATTATAAAAGACTCAAAGGTAGAAATATCTCTTTCAGTCTTCCAGATGTAGTGTATGACTGCTTAACTGCAAGGACTTTTTCTTAAGTCATCAAGACCCCATTAAAGGAAAAAGGTAATTAACTAACCATGTGGCAGAATTGTAAGGGTTTATATGTTCTGTACATTTTTCAGAAACTGCCTCAGTCTTGTACAGCAACCTGTTTTACGTATATCCATTATGACAATGGTAATGAATAAATCATCATGATGTGATTAACGAAGTGATAGGTTTTTCAGGGTCAGTCAGCAGAAGGGGAAATAATTGGAAATTGTATTTTGCTCTTATTTTTTATTGACAGTATTAGAGAGAGAGGCCTCTATGGGTCGTTCAGGCTTGAAACAGTGCTGGTGCTCTCAAAGCTGTAGGTCAGTCACGAGCCTGGATGGGATGAATGATCTACTCTCGTCCTTACTGTACATATTCTAATGTAAGTTCTTTTAAAGAACAACGTTAGGACTTCATCAACACAATAGCAGAGATTAAAATCAGCAATACTAACCTGTCAAACTGAGTTTGTGAATAAAGGGAATAACTATTGACAAGATGTTCTTTGAGTTCAGTTACTATCAGTAGGCGGTAAGTCGTCAGCTTTAAAACATGTTCCCAAACCCTCACATTCTTCTCCACAGCACTGACTCTACATCCAGGTGACCATGGAGAATGTGTCAGCTGTGACGTCCTTCATTTTGACAGCATACACTGAACTGGAAGAGCACAGATATTTATACTTTGTATTTTTCCTTCTTGTGTACATGCTTACATTATTGGCCAATTCAGTTCTGATCCTGGTCATTTGCATTGACGGAGGTCTGCATGAATCCATGTATTTATTTACTTGTAATTTAGCAGTGAATGAACTTTATGGCAGTACATCTTTATTGCCATCAATCCTTTGTCATTTATTGTCTCATAATTATGAAATATCACTCACGTTTTGTCTGTTACAGATCTTTTGTTTGCACCTATACGGTTCAGTTGATTTTACTATTTTAGCCGTGATGGGCTACGACCGGTACGTCGCCATTTGTCGTCCATTACACTATCACCTCCTCATGTCTCATAGAAAAGTGTGCACCCTTATTTTAATGTGCTGGATTTATCCTTGTATTTTGTTTGGGTTGTTTTTCATGCTCACTGTACAGCGCACATTTTGTGGCAGAATCATAGAACGGATGCATTGTCTTAATTCTGATTTAGTCAAACTGTCTTGTTTTGACATTTCTTTTCAGAGCATAGTTGGGCTTTTTGTGGCTTTTCTTGTAATTGTTCCACAGCTGCTCATGATGCTCTTTTCCTATGCACAAATACTCAAAATCTGCCTTTTTGCTTCAAAGGAATCTCAGACAAGAGCTCTTCAAACATGCACCCCACATGTACTGGCTGTTGTTAGCTATGCATTGGGAACATTTTTTGAAGTCATCCAAAGTAGGTCTAATAACAGTCATGTACCTCATAAAGCTCACATGTTCTATTCTCTTTATTCTTTGGTATTTACCCCAATATTTAATCCTGTAGTTTATGGAATTTGCATTCAAACCATACGAGTTCGAATTTACAAACTGTTTAGTGGTAAAACCAGTAAGTTAACTCCAGGGAAGGTGGTGATGAAATAATTTTTTCTGTCATTTATATTTTCTTAAATCTTGCACTGTTGACCACTGGGTGATCAAAACAGGGAAAGAGCTTTTAATCGGTTAGTAAAAAACAGCAATATTAAGAATGACTGAAGTATTTAAAATGACTTCATGTCTGAATATTATGTACCCGTCCATTTTATAAGCTGCTTACTCCTGGTCAGGATCGCTGGGGGTTAGGGTTAGGGTTAGGGTTAGGGTTAGGGTTAGGGTTAGGGTTAGGGTTAGGGTCTGGAGGTCTGGAGCCTACCCCAGCGCACATTGGATGAAAGGCAGGAATACAACTTAGACAAGCTGGTCAGTAATATTAGAACAGTGCCGTTATGGATCAGGCTGTGTTGTAATGTAATGCAGTGAACTCCAACCAATCAAAAAAACAAAAAAAGTCCCCCCACCCCCCAGCTAACTGAAGACTGGTCAATAGCTCAGAACTGCAGTTGTACTAATTACATCTGTTCTGTATCCTGGAAGTGTGGAATAGGCCCTTCCTCCACTCCAGGAGGGGCCTACTGGATGACAGTGTTTGTATGTGACATTAGTGTACTGGTGATTGTACCTGGGCCTGGTTTTTGCAGTAGGTTTGCTTTGCTTTGTACTGGCCATTTAGTGGTGTCTGTTTCCATTAATGACTTTATCATGTCTTGCGGCTTTGGCCAGGCCGAAACTGCAACATATTCCCATTCTCGCATTTCAAAATAAAAATAAAAGATTTTTTCTACCACCAACCTGTCTGTGTGTCATTGGGTTTGTTTGGTGCTTTATGATCACAGTCAGAACATGTGTGGGTCTATAGTGCACCTGTGCCTGGGTCAAAATCTAAGTGTATCCTCTTGTCCCTAAATAACCACTAGGTGGCATGATCAGGAGCTAGAACTCGGCCTGTAATGCATGCACTTAAAGGACTGGAGTATATTGATGTCATGTATTTCCATGCTGCAGCTCTGTCTTAAAGACATGGCCCCTGATCTATTCATTGTCAAAGTAACAAAGCAGTGATTTAAATTAGCTATTCATAGTTCATCATGAGATTGAAAACCAAAAACGAGGAATCTGTTTCAGATTAACCCCTTCACACACATGCCAAATCTTCCCAATCCCTGCCCATTTAGGGAGTACCTCATTTAAGCTTTATAACTCCAGATGTGAGCATCACAGAGACATGAAAAATGGCTTAAATGAAGCAGGACATTTGTACCATTGTAACTCATTAGCCCATAATACCTCTGCTGAGCCAAAAGTTCCCAAAACAAATTTCTTGGAATTAACAGGTATGTGTGACAGATACAACTCTTGCATTCCAACATGTCACTTGAATATGTCCCCACCATGGTATGCCATCCAGCCCTAGCCCACAAAGAATATGTCTCCCCATTGGTCATTTTAGGTACCTCAACCAATAAAAACATCAGATAATAAACACAAAATGAACATGAAAGTTCTAAAAGGCAAAAGCACTACCCAGTGAGCTACGAGGGAAGTAGACATCTGAGCTTCAAAGTTGTGCTGTTTTAAACGTGCGCACTTGTATATTATTTCCCTCGCAGCATGTAACATTCACATTTATTAACACACATTTATACCAAGAAACATACCATCATTCACACAACATAGATAAAAATGTACACATCTTGAGGCCTATTACATAAATATAGAATCTTACAAACCTATCACCCCATACATCTGCCCCATTAATGCAATGTATGCTTGTACACACAGGGCCAAGCACTGCATTGCAATACAGCGTGTTTAGTTTGTCTGAGCTAAGATAGACAATATTGTCACATGTAACTTCACACAGTTTTGATATCAACACTTTTAATGGCAGGCCTAGATTTGAATGAATGACTTACAGACAGTGCTTTGTATGTGTGAGTAACTTGCCATTTTGTATGTTGAAAACGTGTTTTTCATCAGATCATGTATTCTGGAGAACTGCTTTCGTAATTCTTGCTTGCAAACCGTGGACCACACTTGGTAAATCAAACTGACCTGGCAACAGTTGTACCTGTCTACTTGAGTGAAAACCCAGCTCGTGAACTCATAAGCAGCAAACATGGCCAAATTTTAGGAAGTGAGAAACAGGATGTGGTGCTTACTGGGTGCTATGACTGCCAGCCAATGAAAACACTTTATAAAAATCTGAAATCACTATCCTACTGTTTTGAATTTACTCACACAGTCAGCCATGGGCGAGCTTTGCATCTGGGAATGAGACTAGGACAACACCTAAGACAAAGATTTGTTTAATGTGTTCTTTATAACTTTCAAATTTAGTAAGTTTGTGAGGCCAAAATGTATATTTCCAGTGTTTCCCCAAACATCTCTCCTGCCGGGTCAGAGCTGTTTTGGCGGCACGAGGGGGACCTACACAATATTAGGTAGGTGGTTTTAATGTTGTGGCTGATCGGTGTATATCTTTTAAACCAGGCAAAGTTGATCCACTAGCTAAGTTAGAGAACTGTCTTAAAGATATAAAGGTTTGGATGAATTAAAATTTCCTTATGTTACATTCTGATAAACTGAGATGCTCGTAGAAGCTCCCAAATCTCTTTCTCCAGTTTTCCTTAAATATAAACGGCTTCTCTGTCTCCTCCAAAGCAGTTGTTAAAAACCCTGGCGTAACTTTTGATTCAGATCTCTCCTTTCAGGCCCACATTAATAATATCCTATGTGTGGCCTTCTTCCACCTAAAGAACATATCTAAATTAAGGATCATGTTGTCCCAAATTCCTGCTTCCTGTGTCTTGAGGCTGCTCTGGCCTAGCCAGAAGTTCAGAAGTTAGCCTTTGAAGTTTCCTAGGGCCCAGAACAGGCTAAATGGTGAATTCAAGGCCTGGCAGGTGTAAAATAGAGAAAGGTAAATGTTGCCCTCGTACTTGAACATATTTTGTTACACACTTGATAATGAATGGAAGAGCTTAAAGTAATAATGTCGAAGATTTTCATTAAAATAAATGTCTGTTAAGTCACTATCTATCGCTGAATTAGGTAACACAATGGTGATTAAGCATATTATTATATTAATTTATATTATTATTATTATTATAATTCATGATTAAAGAACTGGGTGTCTGTGGCGACATTCCCGGGAAAAAATCACAAGCGGCGCATAGATAGTGACGCGTTTTCCATCACCCATCAGTGGTTGGTCTGCCAGAGAGGGTAGGCGGAGCTAACGCAACAGACTTGCTCTTTAACTCACTTGTGTGTGAGCGGCGTACTGTTTTTTCCGGTGTCTGCTAGCGTTAAAGGTGGGGGGGTTATGGAACCCTAACAAGTTTTTGTGTAACATGAGAGGTCATATTATTTGTTGATGTAGATTTCGTATTACATTTGATGACAATGTAACGTTACTAAATTACATAGCTATTTGCACAGCTAACGCTAGCTACCGGACCATGTCAATAAAGGCAACATTAGTTTAGACAATGTTGCGCACAGTATCCATCTCTCATATCAGGTAACGTTGCGTTAGCTAGCTAGCTAATGTAATTAATACAATCTAATGTCAGCTAACAATTAGAAAAAACGCTAGCTAACGCTACCGACCGGTACCGACCTCGCAAACCGTCTCTCAAATGCAATACTACCTTGTTGCAGTGTTGCAATGTAGCTAACTAAAGGTCAGTTCAGATCAATGATTCGCAATGAGACTGGATGCAACTTGCAAAATTCCAAGACGTCTGATTGTAAACGTTCTAAAACCGCACTTGGCGATTTGACAAGGTGGGTCTTTTGAGACCCTAGGCAATGGCTTCAGAGGCTCTGCAACTAACCAGTTCACACCGCTGCAATTTTCTCTGCAACATTCTAAAACCGTTTCGTCTCGTTGCGAATCATTGATCTTAACTGGCCTTAACGTTACCGTTATTTATATTGCCATCAAGTTCATCAATCTATAAGCCAGGGTATAGGTGGAGCAGAGCCAGGTCTGATTTCTGTGTAAAGATGTCAAGCCAGAGAAAACTAAATAAAAGAATATGGCAGTATGGATTAGCATTGTTATTATATTATTACGCTTCCTCATATACTCCTTCAGCCTTGATACACTTTTTTGATGAAATCTCCTTTGTTTTTGTTTTATTCTGCTTATCCTGATTGCTAATTTAACACCCAGCTCAGCTTTATTCTCAAACAATTTAGCTAGCAAAACCAGAAATAAGGCAGTTGTTTCAAAAATATCAGACAACAATCATTCACGATGATGATACACGAGATACATGATTGCACGAGCCACAGCGAATCCCGCAAATTCTTCTCTGCAGTGTAAAGATGTTCATACCGAGCAAAAGGTGGATAAAGAACGTTTGTGGAAATTGATCATCACTAATTCTACCCCAGGTCTGCTACAGCATTTTAACCCGGCTCGGCAGTGTAAAGACAGCTTAAGTTAGCCTAATGTTAGACAATGAATGAGTATGTACATAACGTTACTTGTATAACAACCATTTTATATTCAGTAAATAATAAGTGTAATAGTTGGCGTGGCCCAGGTGCCAACTGACTGACGTCACACAGGCGACACTGGTTGGATCCGGCTGGATCTATGGGAAGTGAGGTCCAAAAACACACCTGCAATTACCGCTTCTCGCCATTGGTACCGCCAAAGAGAACGAAACTGAAATCTTCGAGATTGTAACTTTAACAAGACACAAGAGTAGAGGTCACTGGGGTGTTAACATGACACTGCATTAAAAACTACTGAGCTCAATATACTGTTTATGCAATACCACACAGGTACTGGCTGGTATCGCTTGTGATGTCACAAATTGGTGTGGTTTTTTTATATGTCCGCGTCATTATAAAAGACTCAAAGGTAGAAATATCTCTCTTAGTCTTCCAGATGTGGTGTATGACTGCTTAACTGCAAGGACTTCTAAATCTTTTTCTTAAGCCATCAAGACCCCATTAAAGAAAAAAGGTAATTAACTAACCATGTGGCAGAATTGTAAGGGTTTATATGTTCTGTACATTTTTCAGAAACTGCCTCAGTTTTGTACAGCAACCTGTTTTACGTATATCCATTATGACAATGGTAATGAATAAATCATCATGATGTGATTAACGAAGTGATCCTCTATGGGTCGTTCAGGCTTGAAACAGTGCTGGTGCTCTCAAAGCTGTAGGTCAGTCACGAGCCTGGATGGGTTGAATGATCTACTCTCGTCATTACTGTACATATTCTAATGTAAGTTCTTTTAAAGAACAACGTTAGGACTTCACCAACACAATAGCAGAGATTAAAATCAGCAATACTAACCTGTCAAACTGAGTTTGTGAATAAAGGGAATAACTATTGACAAGATGTTCTTTGAGTTCAGTTACTATCAGTAGGCGGTAAGTCGTCGGTTTTAAAACATGTTCCCAAACCCTCACATTCTTCTCCACAGCACTGAATCCCCATCCAGGTGACCATGGAGAATGTATCAGCTGTGACGTCCTTCATTTTGACAGCATACACTGAACTGGAAGAGCACAGATATTTATACTTTGTATTTTTCCTTCTTGTGTACATGCTTACATTATTGGCCAATTCAGTTCTGATCCTGGTCATTTGCATTGACGGAGGTCTGCATGAACCCATGTATTTATTTACTTGTAATTTAGCAGTGAATGAACTTTATGGCAGCACATCTTTATTGCCATCAATCCTTTGTCATTTATTGTCTCATAATTATGAAATATCACTCACGTTTTGTCTGTTACAGATCTTTTGTTTGCATCTATACGGTTCAGTTGATTTTACTATTTTAGCCGTGATGGGCTATGACCGGTACGTCGCCATTTGTCGTCCATTACACTATCACCTCCTCATGTCTCATAGAAAAGTGTGCACCCTTATTTTAATGTGCTGGATTTATCCTTGTATTTTGTTTGGGTTGTTTTTCATGCTCACTGTACAGCGCACATTTTGTGGCAGAATCATAGAACGGATGCATTGTCTTAATTTTGATTTAGTCAAACTGTCTTGTTTTGAAATTTCTTTTCAGAGCATAGTTGGGCTTTTTGTGGCTTTTCTTGTAATTGTTCCACAGCTGCTCATGATACTCTTTTCCTATGCACAAATACTCAAAATCTGCCTTTTTGCTTCAAAGGAATCTCAGACAAGAGCTCTTCAAACATGCACCCCACATGTACTGGCTGTTGTTAGCTATGCATTGGGAGCATTTTTTGAAGTCATCCAAAGTAGGTCTAATAACAGTCATGTACTTCATAAAGCTCACATGTCCTATTCTCTTTATTCTTTGGTATTTACCCCAATATTTAATCCTGTAGTTTATGGAATTTGCATTCAAACCATACGAGTTCGAATTTACAAACTGTTTACTGGTTTTACCAGTAAGTTAACTCCAGGGAAGGTGGTGATGAAATAATTTTCTCTGTCATTTATATTTTCTTAAATCTTGCACTGTTGACCACTGGGTGATCAAAACAGGGAAAGAGCTTTTAACCGGTTAGTAAAAAACAGCAATATTAAGAATGACTGAAGTATTTAAAATGACTTCATGTCTGAATATTATGTACCCGTCCATTTTATAAGCTGCTTACTCCTGGTCAGGATCGCTGGGGGGCTGGAGCCTACCCCAGCGCACATTGGGTGAAAGGCAGGAATACAACTTAGACAAGCTGGTCAGTAATATTAGAACAATGCCGTTATGGATCAGGCTGTGTTGTAATGTAATGCAGTGAACTCCAACCAATCAAAAAAACAAAAAAAGTCCCCCCACCCCCCAGCTACCTGGAGACTGGTCAATAGCTCAGAACTGCAGTTGTACTAATTACATCTGTTCTGTATCCTGGAAGTGTGGAATAGGCCCTTCCTCCACTCCAGGAGGGGCCTACTGGATGACAGGGTTTGTATGTGACATTAGTGTACTGGTGATTGTACCTGGGCCTGGCTTTTGCAGTAGGTTTGCTTTGCTTTGTACTGGCCATTTAGTGGTGTCTGTTTCCATTAATGACTTTATCATGTCTTGCGGCTTTGGCCAGGCCGAAACTGCAACATATTCCCATTCTCGCATTTCAAAATAAAAATAAAAGATTTTTTCTACCACCAACCTGTCTGTGTGTCATTGGGTTTGTTTGGTGCTTTATGATCACAGTCAGAACATGTGTGGGTCTATAGTGCACCTGTGCCTGGGTCAAAATCTAAGTGTATCCTCTTGTCCCTAAATAACCACTAGGTGGCATGATCAGGAGCTAGAACTCGGCCTGTAATGCATGCACTTAAAGGACTGGAGTATATCGATGTCATGTATTTCCATGCTGCAGCTCTGTCTTAAAGACATGGCCCCTGATCTATTCATTGTCAAAGTAACAAAGCAGTGATTTAAATTAGCTATTCATAGTTCATCATGAGATTGAAAACCAAAAACGAGGAATCTGTTTCAGATTAACCCCTTCACACACATGCCAAATCTTCCCAATCCCTGCCCATTTAGGGAGTACCTCACTTAAGCTTTATAACTCCAGATGGGAGCATCACAGAGACATGAAAAATGGCTTAAATGAAGCAGGACATTTGTACCATTGTAACTCATTAGCCCATAATACCTCTGCTGAGCCAAAAGTTCCCAAAACAAATTTCTTGGAATTAACAGGTATGTGTGACAGATACAACTCTTGCATTCCAATATGTCACTTGAATATGTCCCCACCATGGTATGCCATCCAGCACTAGCCCACAAAGAATATGTCTCCCCATTGGTCATTTTAGGTACCTCAACCAATAAAAACATCAGATACAAACACAAAATGAACATGAAAGTTCTAAAAGGCAAAAGCACTACCCAGTGAGCTACGAGGGAAGTAGACATCTGAGCTTCAAAGTTGTGCTGTTTTAAACGTGTGCACTTGTATATTATTATGGCCACATTTCCCTCGCAGCATGTAACATTCGCATTTATTAACACACATTTATACCAAGAAACATACAATCATTCACACAACATAGATAAAAATGTACACATCTTGAGGCCTATTACATAAATATAGAATCTTACAAACCTATCCACACATATGCCTGCCCCATTAATGCAATGTATGCTTGTACACACAGGGCCAAGCACTGCATTGCAATGCAGCGTGTTTAGTTTGTCTGAGCTAAGATAGACAATATTGTTACATGTAACTTCACACAGTTTTGATATCAACACATTTAATGGTAGGCCTAGATTTGAATGAATGACTTACAGACAGTGCTTTGTATGTGTGAGTAACTTGCCATTTTGTACGTTGAGAACGTGTTTTTCATCAGATCATGTATTCTGGAGAACTGCTTTCATAATTCTTGCCTGCAAACCGTGGGCCACACTTGGTAAATCAAACTGACCTGGCAACAGTTGTACCTGTATACTTTAGTGAAAATCCAGCTTGTGAACTCATAAGCAGAGAAACATGGCCAAATTTTAGGAAGTGAGAAACAGGATGTGGTGCTTACTGGGTGCTATGGCTGCTTCTGCTTCTCCTTTAAGGCACTTGTATGGTGTTGGTGTTAATACCTTTGGGGGAATAGTAGTTAATTATAACTATAACGTCACTGTAACTGTTAGCGTATTGAATGTAATCCACCAACTGACTACAACATGTATGTTTATGTGGGCCCGTCTCTTATAAAAAGATTGAGTGAAGATTCCATTCCTCAAATGTGTTGTCTGAAGAACAACAACAACAAAAAAAAAACAATAGTCATTTTGAAAGAGGCACATACTGAATGAATATCTGGGTATGTATTTTTTTATTTGCACTGACATTTTCTCTCATATGTTATACAGGGTAGGAATGTCCTCATCCATATATTAATATTATAATAACTCTTCCTTCAGTATTATTATTATTATTATTATTATTATTATTATTATTATTTATGATTAAAGAACTGGGTGTCTGTGGCGACATTCCCGGGAAAAAATCACAAGCGGCGCATAGATAATTAAATAATATAATAATAATAATAATAATAATAATTATTATTATTATTATTATTATTATTATTATTATTATTATTATTATTTAGTAGCAGCAGTAGTAGTAATAAGAGTAATTGTTGGGATGGATGATATGGCAACAAAAAAAATTTCATTTATTTTTTTTTTCATATCAGTCCATATTCATGATTAAGAAAAGCATTATTTCGGACATATAAATTCCTTTTTACTCCAGTATGAAAGCTTAAGATACCAGGTTAGACGTGGTTCGGATTATAACTTATTTTCAGTCAGACATCAAAATTTACAGACAAGTGCATGGGTTACAAACAGAAATATATTAAAATAATGAATGCATTATTTATAAAATAACTAGAATCTCAAATTTTGTCAGCACACATCTTTGTCAGATTTTAAAACAAACAGATTTCCAGTGTTACAGGAAAAAACAAAACAAACATATCAGTTCATATCAATTACTTTTATCACTTTTCTTGAATCCCTCATTTTCTAGCGTGCTTAACAGCATCGTCTTTTGCTAAATAAAACGCTGTTGCCCGTGATGTCTTTGTGTCTTTACATGTGATGTCTCCGTCTTTATGTGTGATGTCTTTGTGTCTTCACATGTGATGTCTTTGTGTCTTTGTTTTATGGCTCTGATTCTACTAATTCTGCCCTTTTAATTGCTGTAATAGTTCAGTCCTGCAAATATTTCATGACCCTGCACTTCCATAAAAATACATAATTCAGCCTTATGACAATGAATGTGTGCCAGTGCAAAATGGGTAGACGTGGATAAAATATTCAAGGGATTGTTCAGGTTGTTCAGAATGCCCAGGTTCAGAAGCCAAATGCACAGATATACATCTAATGGAAATATGATTAACACCCCACATGCAGACGCAGAAATTTTGAAAATGGTCTTTAGATATATTATGTACACAAAAATATTAACACCCAAAATAATCTAGAAAGCTTGTGTATCAAATCCTAACCTGCTATTTAAGTGTGTTAAGGTGTGATTTAATTAAATAGAGGACATCTGCTGTGAGAGTACATCTTAATCTGATAATGAACATAAAATTGCAATGTTACTATTTTTCTTGTTTATCAAAAGCTGCCATGCATTACTAAGTATTTGTAAAGGCTTCATTTTTCACTGAGTACTGTTGTTACATCTTGGAAGATTCACCCTAACATGCAAATAAATAAATAAATAAAAATACAGAACTTTGCTCCTGTTCAAATAAAACATGGTTAATATTTTTTTTTTTTAATAATATAATCTCTGCAGGATTCATTGTGAAACTAGACCATGGAGAACGTATCAGTGGTGACGTCATTCATATTGAAGGCATACACTCAACTGGAAGACAACAGATATCTATACTTCACAGGTTTCCTGTTATCGTTCATCCTTATGATATTAACAAATATAATTCTTATTATAGTAATTTACATTGAAACCAGTCTCCATGAACCCATGTATTATTTTGTGTGTAACTTAGCAGTGAACGGAATTTATGGCACTATATCTTTATTACCATCAGTACTGGGTAATTTAATGTCTCATACTTACGAAATATCTCTGGCTGCTTGTCTTTTACAGATCTTTTGTATACACACATATGCTGCAGTTGAATTTACTACTTTAGCTGTGATGGGTTATGACCGGTATGTTGCCATTTGTCATCCATTACACTATCACCAATTAATGTCTCATAGAAAAGTGTGCATATTTATTGCATTTTCCTGGATTTGCCCTTGGACTGTTTTTGGACTGTATTTCATGTTAACTGCACAGCGTACATTTTGTGATAGAATCATAGAAAAGGTGTATTGTCCAAATTTTGCTGTAGTCAAACTGTCTTGTTTTGATACTTCTTTTCAGAGCAAAGTTGGCTTTGTTGTAACTGTGTTGTTAATGGTTCCACACCTGCTCATGATACTATTTTCATATGCACAGATACTCAGAATCTGCCTGTCTGCTTCTAAGGAATCTCAGGCCAAAGCTATTCAAACATGCACCCCACACTTACTGTCTGTGATTAACTACGCAGTAGGATGCTTTTTCGAAATTATTTCAAGTCGTTTCAACATGAGTCATGTACCGTATAAAGCTCGCATATTCCTGTCCCTTTACTTTCTGATATTTCCCCCATTGTTTAATCCTGTCATTTATGGAATTAGCATTCAAGCCATTAGGGTTCAGATTTTCAAACTATTCATTACGTGTAAAAATAAGTTAAATCCACTGTAGGAGACAATGAAGTAGTCTCATACCTGTTAAACTATTTTACACATTTGTAAGCCTACCACCTCAAGGAGATGAAACGTAATTTCACTGGGCGACAGGCTGAACTGAAGGTCATGACACTTGTTGCTACTGCAAGAAAGCTGTCAATACTTCTGCCTGTGGAATTCAAATCCTTTTCTAATTTACATTTTAGTATTAGCATTGACCAGATACTATCATTCAGAGTCACATACACCAATTACATTAAATGTGATAGGCCCAGTTTGCTAACCCTTATGCTACACTACCCCCCAAATGAAGTTCTTGCTCCCCCACATGGTATCCAGCATCTTGTTGTCATATATTTGTTTCTAAAGAACCTCACTATTTGTTTTTACCTTTCAAATCACATTTGATGCCCATTGCACAATGTTTTTAAATAAAACTTTACTTGATTTTGTCATTGTGTGTTCTTGCTCACTCATTTGTCTGAACAGAACACATTTCATCATGATACTTCATAGTCATCAGACAGTGTTAAGCAGAAATTGCATTTCCATGCAGGCTGAGCTGTTTCTAATGGCTGAATCCAATTTGATTGGCTCATTTAATTTTTGAATAACACATCTGTCTAGCCAATGCGGGAGTCCATCTTTCATTCCAGTGTGTTGGGCCCATGTGAAGATCGCTTCCCCAAATAAACACTTTTTTTTAAACATGAAACCAAACTAATTATGAAAAATGAACAGCTTGTTTAAACTATGGGACTGCAATTGCGTATGGAACAAAATGACCAAATGCAAGTAGTCTGAGCTTTTGTTAGGTAAAACTTGGCATATTACTCAGCAAAAGATGATCTGTATTCAATCAACATTTATCCTTAATATAGACTCACGTGTAATGTGATATGTATTAGTATTCATGAATAATTGACAAGGGTTTGTAGGCTAAGGTGATGGGATCAGATGTAGAAGACTGCTTGCGTGGAGAATAGAAGGACATGCATTAAGTTTTCTTGATGTTTAAAGCCAGATGAGTTTGTTTGAGCCAGGAGAGTAATGGGTGTTAATATCACTATTTAGTTTTGAAATTATTTGATTTGGGGTCTTATCCAAGATGTATATAACTGTGTCATCAGCATACAGAAGACAGTTTGAGTTTGGGCAAGCATCCGAAAGGTCATTAATTCATAAAAGAAAAAGCAGGGGACCCAGTATAGAGCCTTGTGGGACTCCACGAGAGCAGATGGATAACCTGTATTCAATCAACATGTATCCTTAACATTGACTCAAATTAAGGCTGTCTTTTCTAAGGATTTGCGGGGCTTTTATAGACACTTACGTCAATTACCATTTTCCCATATTTTCTAAGGTGCCACACCAGAGGTTTGCGCTGGTAAAACAAGAGAAATGCGGCATCCCTAAAATGGTGTTTTCTGTTAATGCATGTGTATTTTCTGGTGTTCTGATGTAAGACAGCAATAACATGGGAGGATAAAATGGAAAATGTGTGTATATGACCTGCTCCAGATGATTTATCATGGCTGGTGGCCACTGGGCAAAGGCAATTGCTTCTGCTTTTTAACGTCTGCGAAAAGTGCACGTTAACTTCTTTCCAGCACAAGATCAACATGGCCATTCATAAGAGGAGACATCGTCAGCATATTACAGTTGGGGAGAGTCACCATAAATGTAACAGTTTTCAGATTTTGCTTATGTATTCAGAAAATATATGGCTTAGCATGATTAAATTTTACTTCAAACAGCTTTGACATGTCAGCAGTGTAGTCATTAGCTGTTTCAAATAAATTCATAACTTAGGTCAGGCATAATTAAAACCAAGGTGCAAAAACATTGTAACAGTAATTGAAAATGCCCTATAATGTGCATACGCAGGTTTTTCTGCACAAACTAATATAATCAAGAAAACACATTTCCAATGATAACGTGAGACCAGCCATATCCTCAGACTCTGAAGCATGCAACTTCTTTTATGAAAAAAGACAACTTCGTAACATACCATGCCGTGAGTGGTGGTAACGTCCACATAGATGAGGAAAGCTGCTTTTTTTGTTGTCGTTTCTTAACACCCAGGTAAGCTATTATAAAGCAAATAGCCGACGTACGGACCAATCTGGTGTGTGCTTATTATGCCCGAGACCAGATATCATTTTTTTTTCCCCCATTAATCACTTGGAGCATCCAGAAGATGACGCTATGTCAACACAGCGAGCAAATTAGCCGAACACATTTAACATTAAAAACTGAGCTAAATTAAAAAGTCAAACACGTAGATGTGCAAAATTAAGTTCTTAAATAAATATTAACACCATTTAAAATGCCTAAGGTTTCCCCAAAAGGACAGTAGATTTTTCAACACCATTAGTGTCCTTAATTTCCTAATCTCAAGCCCTCTCCATGACCTCCCTGGGTACCAACCCTCTCGTTATCTCTTTAGATGGCATTCTGTAAATGTATAGCTAACAGCAAAAAGCACGTTGTTTGTTATAGTAACTGAGAGGCGGTGTAACTGCAACAGCTGTTACATTAATACGGACAGGAACATCACGTTTTTAGTCATGTAGCATCGAATTCCGGCAAGAATACTTTACAAAAATCATCCCGACTTTTTGAAGTTTAAAAAAAAAAAAATTATGTATTTGATTTATTGTGAATAAAAATATAGCCTTATACCTGAAAATTACTTCTGGAACAGATTTTTACTTAGCTCACACAATAACAGTTTTTTGTTAGTATTTCACACAAAGGCAATCACAGTACTCTGCTCCTTTGGAAGGAGGTAGAGCACAGAATTGCAAATGTATAAACCTGAAATGGCCATGGTAGCTGCATTGTACAATATGTTATTGACTGTGTTACATTTATCAAGCATTACATTTATGGCAACTCTCCCCTACCTTTGCGAAAGGGAGAGAATCTTATTGAAATACATGACTCCTTCATCTTTAGGCACAGGTGCCTGTTAGAGAAGTTGATAGATGGTGACTCTGGAGATGGCTGGCTATTCGGTACAGAAATAAACAACTTGAAATATTTAAACTGTGCTCTGTGGCTGAAGGTTTTGGGTGTAGATGAACTGACAGGGACCCACTTTGTTTTGGGGTTTGGACAGGGATGACATCACAGAAAAGACTCATTGACAGGAGAGAGAACCGCAAAGTTCTGATATGTAGCAACTGTATTGGTTATACCAACGCAAACGAAGAGCTGCGGAAAATGACTGAAGGAATTGTATTTCTGTGTTACGTTACATGGCTGAATTTTCAGGAAGTGAGAAACAGGATGTGGTGCGTACTGGGTGTTATGACCGCCAGCTAATTAAAACATTGTATAAAAAGCTGAAAAAACTATCTTAGACAGTTAGCCAAGGGTGAGCTTTCCATATTGGAATGAGGCTAGGATAAAACCAAAATGTGTTCAATGTGTTCTTTAAAAGTTTCAAGTAGCATGTCTGTGAACTCAAAACGAACATCTCTCCTGCTGCTTCTCCTTTAACTGACTTTCGCTGCATGGTGTTGGTGTGAATACCTTTGGGGGATTAGTGCTTAATTATAACTATAGTGTCACTGCATCTGTAAGTGTATTGAATGTAATCTAGCTATGACATCACCTGATTACAACATGCATTTTTACGTGTGCCAGTCCTTTATAAAAAGCTTGAGTGAAGATTCCATCCCTTGTGTTGTTTGCAGAACACCAGCAGAATCAAGGCTGTAAGTTACAATATGCACAAAAATATTCATTTTACAGGAGGACAATATGAAATGAAGTATCTGCTGGGTATGTACGCATTTATATTTTTGATGAAATGCTTTGTCTGCCTTAAACATTTCACATGCCAGTTACTTCCTGATGAAAATAGTATTATGATGACTTCTGCTATTATAATTATTATTACAGTTATTATTATTATTATTATTACTATTATTATTTATTTTTTGTAGTAGTAGGAGTAATAGAATTCTTTTTATGCTGTACTTTCTAATGCTTTACTTGTCCTCTTAACTGCTGTAATAGTTCAGTCCAGCAAATACAGTATTTGCTTGCTCTTTCATAAATGTATTATCCAGACTTATAACAATGAGTAACAATAACAAATATCACCACTGACTAAGGCAAAGAATATGTGCAAAAGTGGAAGAGTTAGTAGAGGCTTTATTACCATGGTTACCATGGTTTTCTTCATCCTGTTTTTTTTTGTCATATTTCACTTTGTGTTCACATTCTTATTAAGATATTTACAAGTCTAATCATACAGAAGAGAAACCTGTGCACATGCTTATTTAGTGTACACAAACTGTGATGAATCAAGGACTCCACATTTTCTAAACAAACTACAAATTGCTGAGGATCCGTGCCGGAGCTGTGCTGGACCTGAGCTGCACCTGAGCTCGGTCTTTGCTGGAGCTGAGCTGGGCCTGTGCTGGGCCTGAGCTGGGTCTTTGCTGGAGCTGTGCTGGGCCTGTGCTGGACCTGTGCTGGACCTGTGCTGGAGCTGTTGCTCTTGTTCAAATAATATCTGAGCTGGCGCGACCTGACCCAGAAACTGCCCGATTTCATTTCTGACCCTGAGACAAATTCCAACTGAGCTGGGAGATAAGAGCTACACCAACTTCAGAATTCTGTCATGAGAACACGCCAGGAAACCAAGAAACAGATGAACGCGTGCAGTCTATTTAATAAATAAAACGCATAAAAATAAACCATTTAGCTAGCGGTAACATAACAAAGACAAAACTTGGAAAAAAAGACCCTTATTGTCTTACTTTTAAAATCCGGCTGATTAATCTTGAACTCAGCTTAACTGTATCGGGGAATCATGCACTGTCAACAGCCAGCAATGCTGCACATCAGTGTCATATGTACACCTGTGTTTGCAGGAAAAAGCAAAATGCCAGCGTCAGAAATAAAATCAGCCCACCAAGTGTGAATCCAACTGAAAATCCAGCAATACCCAAAATGCACTGCAATGGTGATGACAGTATTTGTTGTACACCATAGCCTCTTAAAACCCTGGGTGTAATAAAAAGCCAATCAAGCGGTGCTCACCAGTTTGGCTCTATTCGGATCGAATACGGCAAGGTTCGATGTGACAAAAAAAGGGGTATGTGTGGGTAAAGCATACAAGGAACTGTGTAGCCAATCAGATGCGATAACATTTTTGTGGGAATTTTATCAGGACAATGGAGTTAATACCACAACAGTGGTGCCATGGTGACAGTGAGTTTGGACCTCGGGTGCATGGCTCATATGACAAATGTGCTAAAACCCTACAAGTGGTTAATAAATCCATGTAATTTTTTCTCTGTAGGATTTGTTGTACAACTAGACCATGGAGAATGGATCAGTGGTGACGTCATTCATATTGAAGGCATACACTCAACTGGAAGACCATAGATATGTATACTTCACAGGTTTCCTGTTATTGTTCATCCTTATGCTATTAACCAATGTAATTCTTATTATAGTAATTTACACTGAGAAAGGTCTCCATGAACCCATGTACTTTTTTATGTGTAGTTTAGCAGTGAATGGAATTTATGGCACTATATCTCTATTACCATCAGTCCTTGGTTATTTAACATCTCATTCTTATGAAATATCTCTGACTGCTTGTCTTTTACAGATCTATTGTATACACACATATGCTACAGTTGAATTCAGTATTTTAGCAGTGATGGGCTATGACCGATTTGTTGCCATTTGTCATCCATTACACTATCACCAATTAATGTCTCATAGAAAAGTGTGCACCCTTATTGCATTGTCCTGGATTTATCCTTGTATTGTTTTTGGACTTTACTTTATATTAACTGCACAGCGTACTTTTTGTGACAGGATCATAGAAAGGGTGTATTGTATTAGCTTTGAATTACTCAAACTGTCCTGTCTTGAAATCTCTACTCAGACCAAAGTTGGCTTTGTTGTAACTATTTTTTTAATTGTTCCACAGCTACTCATGATATTATTTTCCTATGCACAAATCCTCAGAATCTGCCTGTTTGCTTCTAAGGAATCTCAGACCAAAGCTATTCAAACATGCACCCCACACTTACTGTCTGTGATAAACTATTCAGTAGGATGCTTATTTGAACTTATTTCAAATTATCTGAAATTCAATCATTTCAACACAGGTCAAGTACCATATAAAGCTCAAATATTCTTATTCCTTTACTTTCTGATCATTCCCCCATTGTTTAATCCTGTCATTTATGGAGTTAGCATTACAGCCATAAGAGTTCAGATTTTAAAACTCTTCACCACTAAAAATAAGTTAAATCCACCGCAGGTGAGGATGAAGTAGCCTCACGCCTGCTACTTTTCACATTTTTAAGCCAAATGCCGAAATGAGCTATAACATTCTTTATAGATAAGCAAGCATTGGTACAGAAATGATCACATTTTAATCAAATGATCAAAAATATCTTTCTATTTTACAGGGATAGGACTTATTTGGGTATTGGCCCAATTGGGCAAGGGACAGATCAATAAGCTGGTCTTAACCAATCACATAGTGGCCATGGGCCAGTAGGCACTCCTTATTGTCGAGCCCTGCAACCATTGCCTTCTAATGTAACACCACCTGATACTCTGTAAAATCAATCAGGTTGTAGAATGTTTTAAATAAAACTTTACTTGATTCTGTCATTGTATATTCTTCCTCACTAATTTTTCTTTACAGAACACATTTCCTCGTGTTACTTCATAGCCATCCGACAGTGTTAAGCAGTAATTAAATGCATTTTCATGTGGGCTGAGCTAGTGCCAATGGCTGAATCCCATTTGATTGGCTCATTCAGTTTTTGAATGACACATCTGTCTAGCCAATGCGGGAGTCCATCTTTCATTCCAGTGTGTTGGGCCCATGTGAAGATCGCTTCCCCAAATAAACACTTTTTTTTAAACATGAAACCAAACTAATTATGAAAAATGAACAGCTTGTTTAAACTATGGGACTGCAATTGCGTATGGAACAAAATGACCAAATGCAAGTAGTCTGAGCTTTTGTTAGGTAAAACTTGGCATATTACTCAGCAAAAGATGATCTGTATTCAATCAACATTTATCCTTAATATAGACTCACGTGTAATGTGATATGTATTAGTATTCATGAATAATTGACAAGGGTTTGTAGGCTAAGGTGATGGGATCAGATGTAGAAGACTGCTTGCGTGGAGAATAGAAGGACATGCATTAAGTTTTCTTGATGTTTAAAGCCAGATGAGTTTGTTTGAGCCAGGAGAGTAATGGGTGTTAATATCACTATTTAGTTTTGAAATTATTTGATTTGGGGTCTTATCCAAGATGTATATAACTGTGTCATCAGCATACAGAAGACAGTTTGAGTTTGGGCAAGCATCCGAAAGGTCATTAATTCATAAAAGAAAAAGCAGGGGACCCAGTATAGAGCCTTGTGGGACTCCACGAGAGCAGATGGATAACCTGTATTCAATCAACATGTATCCTTAACATTGACTCAAATTAAGGCTGTCTTTTCTAAGGATTTGCGGGGCTTTTATAGACACTTACGTCAATTACCATTTTCCCATATTTTCTAAGGTGCCACACCAGAGGTTTGCGCTGGTAAAACAAGAGAAATGCGGCATCCCTAAAATGGTGTTTTCTGTTAATGCATGTGTATTTTCTGGTGTTCTGATGTAAGACAGCAATAACATGGGAGGATAAAATGGAAAATGTGTGTATATGACCTGCTCCAGATGATTTATCATGGCTGGTGGCCACTGGGCAAAGGCAATTGCTTCTGCTTTTTAACGTCTGCGAAAAGTGCACGTTAACTTCTTTCCAGCACAAGATCAACATGGCCATTCATAAGAGGAGACATCGTCAGCATATTACAGTTGGGGAGAGTCACCATAAATGTAACAGTTTTCAGATTTTGCTTATGTATTCAGAAAATATATGGCTTAGCATGATTAAATTTTACTTCAAACAGCTTTGACATGTCAGCAGTGTAGTCATTAGCTGTTTCAAATAAATTCATAACTTAGGTCAGGCATAATTAAAACCAAGGTGCAAAAACATTGTAACAGTAATTGAAAATGCCCTATAATGTGCATACGCAGGTTTTTCTGCACAAACTAATATAATCAAGAAAACACATTTCCAATGATAACGTGAGACCAGCCATATCCTCAGACTCTGAAGCATGCAACTTCTTTTATGAAAAAAGACAACTTCGTAACATACCATGCCGTGAGTGGTGGTAACGTCCACATAGATGAGGAAAGCTGCTTTTTTTGTTGTCGTTTCTTAACACCCAGGTAAGCTATTATAAAGCAAATAGCCGACGTACGGACCAATCTGGTGTGTGCTTATTATGAATGCCCGAGACCAGATATCATTTTTTTTTCCCCCATTAATCACTTGGAGCATCCAGAAGATGACGCTATGTCAACACAGCGAGCAAATTAGCCGAACACATTTAACATTAAAAACTGAGCTAAATTAAAAAGTCAAACACGTAGATGTGCAAAATTAAGTTCTTAAATAAATATTAACACCATTTAAAATGCCTAAGGTTTCCCCAAAAGGACAGTAGATTTTTCAACACCATTAGTGTCCTTAATTTCCTAATCTCAAGCCCTCTCCATGACCTCCCTGGGTACCAACCCTCTCGTTATCTCTTTAGATGGCATTCTGTAAATGTATAGCTAACAACAAAAAGCACGTTGTTTGTTATAGTAACTGAGTGGCGGTGTAACTGCAACAGCTGTTACATTAATACGGACAGGAACATCACGTTTTTAGTCATGTAGCATCGAATTCCGGCAAGAATACTTTACAAAAATCATCCCGACTTTTTGAAGTTTAAAAAAAAAAAAATTATGTATTTGATTTATTGTGAATAAAAATATAGCCTTATTCCTGAAAATTACTTCTGGAACAGATTTTTACTTAGCTCACACAATAACAGTTTTTTGTTAGTATTTCACACAAAGGCAATCACAGTACTCTGCTCCTTTGGGAGGAGGTAGAGCACAGAATTGCAAATGTATAAACCTGAAATGGCCATGGTAGCTGCATTGTACAATATGTTATTGACTGGGTTACATTTATCAAGCATTACATTTATGGCAACTCTCCCCTACCTTTGCGAAAGGGAGAGAATCTTATTGAAATACATGACTCCTTCATCTTTAGGAACAGGTGCCTGTTAGAGAAGTTGATAGATGGTGACTCTGGAGATGGCTGGCTATTCGGTACAGAAATAAACAACTTGAAATATTTAAACTGTGCTCTGTGGCTGAAGGTTTTGGGTGTAGATGAACTGACAGGGACCCACTTTGTTTTGGGGTTTGGACAGGGATGACATCACAGAAAAGACTCATTGACAGGAGAGAGAACCGCAAAGTTCTGATATGTAGCAACTGTATTGGTTATACCAACGCAAACGAAGAGCTGCGGAAAATGACTGAAGGAATTGTATTTCTGTGTTACGTTACATGGCTGAATTTTCAGGAAGTGAGAAACAGGATGTGGTGCGTACTGGGTGTTATGACCGCCAGCTAATTAAAACATTGTATAAAAAGCTGAAAAAACTATCTTAGACAGTTAGCCAAGGGTGAGCTTTCCATATTGGAATGAGGCTAGGATAAAACCAAAATGTGTTCAATGTGTTCTTTAAAAGTTTCAAGTAGCATGTCTGTGAACTCAAAACGAACATCTCTCCTGCTGCTTCTCCTTTAACTGACTTTCGCTGCATGGTGTTGGTGTGAATACCTTTGGGGGATTAGTGCTTAATTATAACTATAGTGTCACTGCATCTGTAAGTGTATTGAATGTAATCTAGCTATGACATCACCTGATTACAACATGCATTTTTACGTGTGCCAGTCCTTTATAAAAAGCTTGAGTGAAGATTCCATCCCTTGTGTTGTTTGCAGAACACCAGCAGAATCAAGGCTGTAAGTTACAATATGCACAAAAATATTCATTTTACAGGAGGACAATATGAAATGAAGTATCTGCTGGGTATGTACGCATTTATATTTTTGATGAAATGCTTTGTCTGCCTTAAATATTTCACATGCCAGTTACTTCCTGATGAAAATAGTATTATGATGACTTCTGCTATTATAATTATTATTATAGTTATTATTATTATTATTATTATTATTATTATTATTACTATTATTATTATTTGTTTATTTTTTGTAGTAGTAGGAGTAATAGAATTCTTTTTATGCTGTACTTTCTAATGCTTTACTTGTCCCCTTAACTGCTGTAATAGTTCAGTCCAGCAAATACAGTATTTGCTTGCTCTTTCATAAATGTATTATCCAGACTTATAACAATAAGTAACAATAACAAATATCACCACTGACTAAGGCAAAGAATATGTGCAAAAGTGGAAGAGTTAGTAGAGGCTTTATTACCATGGTTACCTTCATCCTGTTTTTTTTTTGTCATATTTCACTTTGTGTTCACATTCTTATTAAGATATTTACAAGTCTAATCATACAGAAGAGAAACCTGTGCACATGCTTATTTAGTGTACACAAACTGTGATGAATCAAGGACTCCACATTTTCTAAACAAACTACAAATTGCTGAGGATCCGTGCTGGAGCTGTGCTGGACCTGAGCTGCACCTGAGCTGCACCTGAGCTGGGTCTTTGCTGGAGCTGTGCTGGGCCTGTGCTGGACCTGTGCTGGAGCTGTTGCTCTTGTTCAAATAAGATCTGAGCTGCCGCGACCTGACCCAGAAACTGCCCGATTTCATTTCTGACCCTGAGACAAATTCCAACTGAGCTGGGAGATAAGAGCTACACCAACTTCAGAATTCTGTCAAGAGAACACGCCAGGAAACCAAGAAACAGATGAACTCCTGCAGCCCAGTCAACAAATAAAATGCATAAAAATAAACCATTTAGCTAGCGGTAACATAACAAAGACAAAATTTGGAAAAAAAAGACCCTTATTGTCTTACTTTTAAAATCCGGCTGATTAATCTTGAACTCAGCTTAACTGTATCAGGGAATCATGCACTGTCAACAGCCAGCAATGCTGCACATGTACAGCTGTTTTTTCAGTAAAAAGCAAAATGCCAGCGTCAGAAATAAAATCAGCCCACCAAGTGTGAATCCAACTGAAAATCCAGCAATACCCAAAATGCACTGCAATGGTGATGACAGTATTTGTTGTACACCATAGCCTCTTAAAACCCTGTGTGTAATAAAAAGCCAATCAAGCGGTGCTCACCAGTTTGGCTCTATTCGGATCGAATACGGCAAGGTTCGATGTGACAAAAAAAGGGGTATGTGTGGGTAAAGCATACAAGGAACTGTGTAGCCAATCAGATGCGATAACATTTTTGTGGGAATTTTATCAGGACAATGGAGTTAATATCACAACAGTGGTGCCATGGTGACAGTGAGTTTGGACCTCGGGTGCATGGCTCATGTGACAAATTTGTGCTAAAACCCTACAAGTGGTTAATAAATCCATGTAATTTTTTCTCTGTAGGATTTGTTGTACAACTAGACCATGGAGAATGGATCAGTGGTGACGTCATTCATATTGAAGGCATACACTCAACTGGAAGACCATAGATATGTATACTTCACAGGTTTCCTGTTATTGTTCATCCTTATGCTATTAACCAATGTAATTCTTATTATAGTAATTTACACTGAGAAAGGTCTCCATGAACCCATGTACTTTTTTATGTGTAATTTAGCAGTGAATGGAATTTATGGCACTATATCTCTATTACCATCAGTCCTTGGTTATTTAACATCTCATTCTTATGAAATATCTCTGACTGCTTGCCTTTTACAGATCTATTGTATACAGACATATGCTACAGTTGAATTTAGTATTTTAGCAATGATGGGCTATGACCGATTTGTTGCCATTTGTCATCCATTACACTATCACCAATTAATGTCTCATAGAAAAGTGTGCACCCTTATTGCATTGTCCTGGATTTATCCTTGTATTGTTTTTGGACTTTACTTTATATTAACTGCACAGCGTACTTTCTGTGACAGGACCATAGAAAGGGTGTATTGTATTAGCTTTGAATTACTCAAACTGTCCTGTCTTGAAATCTCTACTCAGACCAAAGTTGGCTTTGTTGTAACTATTTTTTTAATTGTTCCACAGCTGCTCATGATATTATTTTCCTATGCACAAATCCTCAGAATCTGCCTGTTTGCTTCTAAGGAATCTCAGACCAAAGCTATTCAAACATGCACCCCACACTTACTGTCTGTGATTAATTATTCAGTAGGATGTTTTTTTGAAATTATTTCAAATTATCTGACATTAAGTCATTTCAACACAGGTCAAGTACCATATAAAGCTCGAATATTCTTATTCCTTTACTTTCTGATCATTCCCCCATTGTTTAATCCTGTCATTTATGGAGTTAGCATTACAGCCATAAGAGCTCAGATTTTAAAACTCTTCACCACTAAAAATAAGTTAAATCCACCGCAGGTGAGGATGAAGTAGCCTCACGCCTGCTACTTTTACACATTTTTAAGCCAAATGCCTAAATGAGCTGTAACATTCTTTATAGAGAAGTAAGCATTGGTACAGAAATGATCACATTTTAATCAAATGATCAAAAATATCTTTCTATTTTACAGGGATAGGACTTATTTGGGTATTGGCCCAATTGTGCAAGGGACAGATCAATAAGCTGGTCTTAACCAATCACATAGTGGCCGTGGGCCAGTAGGCACTCCTTATTGTCGAGCCCTGCAACCATTGCCTTCTAATGTAACACCACCTGATACTCTGTAAAATCAATCAGGTTGTAGAATGTTTTAAATAAAACTTTACTTGATTCTGTCATTGTATATTCTTCCTCACTAATTTTTCTTTACAGAACACATTTCCTCGTGTTACTTCATAGCCATCCGACAGTGTTAAGCAGTAATTAAATGCATTTTCATGAGGGCTGAGCTGGTGCCAATGGCTGAATCCCATTTGATTGGCTCATTCAGTTTTTGAATGACACATCTGTCCAGCCAACGTGGGAGTCCACCGTTCATTCCAGTGTGGTGGGCCTGGGTGAAGATCTCGTCCCCACATGTATAAATAATAACTTATTGAGAACCACTGGCCTACATCAATGCTCACATGCCCTGTATCGATTGCATAAGAAGCAATTTTGACCAAATGCAAGCAGTCTGAGCTTTAGTTAGGTAAACCTTGGCATACTACTCAGCAAAAGATAAACTGTATTCAATCAACATTTATCCTTCACATTGACTCCATTAAGGACATATTTACGAAGGATCTTCTTTCCAGCACAAGATCAACATGCCTATTCATAAGAGGAGACATCGTAAGCACGTTAGAGTTGGGGAGAGTCACAGTTTTCGGATTTTGCTAATTTATCAGACAATATCTAGCCTAACACTATGAAATTTTTACTTCAAACAGCTTTGACATGTCAGCAGTGTAGTCATTAGCTGTTTAAATTACATTAATGACTTAAGATGGATTGGGATGGCAGGTATGCCATCCCGTCAATTTAGGCCTTGGCGGGGCGGCATGCCCCATACCTATACAGCACTGAGAGTTTGGCACTTTTCAGGGTTTCCTACAGAAATAACCACACTGACCACAGACTCTCAGCCCTTAAAAACATTCATTTCTGTACCTTCTGAAACCATTTCCACAGACAGAATTCACAAACAACTTCACACGTCCGCACAATAAAGCCCCAAACTTAGGGGAAATTTCTTCTTCTTCTTCATCTTCCTGCCCGATTACATCATCACAATTCTGCAAGCCCACAAACCATATGTCTCCCCATTGGACATTTAGCTACACCACCCAATCATTTAGCAACACCAACCAATCAAAATGTCACATACACACACAAAATGGACTTACCTTTTCCTCAAGAAAATTCTCAGTCAGTTCAGCTAGCTAAGTACGCTAGCTCACTGGTAACGTCGCCGCCTTGGGACTGTTCAGCTACAGGATCAAATACCACCGGAGGCCCGGGCAAATCTTTCATTTATTATGCACACTTATTTGCTCACTAATAATGGTCTACTACAGGGGTGTCCAATCTTATCCGAAAAGGGCCGGTGTGGGAGCTGGTGTTTGTTTCAGCCCAGCACTACAACACCTGATTCAACTAATTAACGAATCATGGTCTTCAATCAAGACCTCGATAAGCAGAATCAGGTGTGATAGTGCTCGGCATGAACATAAACCTGCACCCACATTGGCCCTTTTCGGATAAGATTGGACACCCCTGGTCTATTTTTTTTCAAATATCGCTTTTGCAACTGCATAATTCTTCTTGATCCTTGTGCACCAAGTCTAGCCGGTCTTTCACTGAACGTATAGACTTGTATTATGACATACCATATACATGTTCAGTTAACCGGCTACATTCACCTTCAATGTGAAAGTTTTATAGCCGGCTACAATATGGCCAGGCCATATGGAATAAAACCAGGGCTCAGCTGTGCTTATTGGCCTGATTTCTTTAAAAGCACAAGCACGACAACATTAAACAACCTCTTCTTCTTGCAAAACCTTTCATGCCCATTTAACTAAGTAGGTGTTTATGAATGAATTCCCTTATGCAATATTGGCCTTCAAATTATATCAGAATGTTCAATGACTACGTTTCACATACACACGCTAAATTAACAAATTTCACCAATAAAATTCACACCTTGGACAGCTACTTTGTTGGTCGCTCACTGGTAACATCATTGCCTCGGAATCGCAAATTCATAAGATCGAATACAACTTATGACTCAGGCAAATCTTTAATTTCTTATGCACACTTATTTGCTAACTAATAATTTTCTATTGCTTTTAAACTAATGCTGTTGCTGTTTTCAGAATATCAGAATCTTCAATTCATATGTTTAGCAAAAGTCACACACGGAGAGCCACATGCATTTCATGACAGCACATTTATTTCTTCTCAAAAAGTTACAACAGCTGACCACTGTGGCATTTCTAGGAACTACTTTTTTTACTAGGCTACTGTAGAAAACCTTCTTATCAGCGAAGGCCACGTTTCTACATTAATGTTGCCTGTAGTGTCTACAACACCCTATTAAAAACATGACTCATTCATAATTATAACTACTAGTAGTCTACGTGAAAAAAGTACATATGTACAACAGTTTTTTGACACAATTTAGAATTTTTTTTGAACAATAGCATATACAATAAGTTACTAATACCGTCTGTTTTATATACCGATCCATAAGGAAAATCATCTCAGTCATAGACACTATATTTTCTTTGTACTATGGTCTGTGATCATGTCAAACTTCACCTAAATGCCCATTCTGCAGAAAACGTATTGTTTCAACTACACAATTAAATCATGTGTGGTCATTTCTTTGATTCTACTGTTATTTTCTGATATGCAAAGATTGCTGGGAAATAAGTCTGTGCATGCTATTGTCCAATGTCAAGTCTTGTATCTGTCACAACTGTTTTTCCTTCTCAAATTAAACATTCAATTAAATTAAAACGTCAAACACAATGTGTAAAATTAAGTTCTTTAATAAATATTAAACACCATTTAAAATGCCTAAGGTTTCCCCAAAAGGACACTACATGTACAGGAGATGGTTTTCAACACCATCTAATGTCCCTAATCTCTAAATCTCAAGTCCTCTCCATGAGCTCCCTGGGTACCAACCCTCTCGTTATCTCTTTAGATGGCATTCTGTAAATGTATAGCTAACAGCAAAAAGCACGTTGTTTGTTATAGTAACTGAGAGGCGGTGTAACTGCAACAGCTGTTACATTAATACGGACAGGAACATCACGTTTTTAGTCATGTAGCATCGAATTCCGGCAAGAATACTTTACAAAAATCATCCCGACTTTTTGAAGTTTAAAAAAAAAAAATTATGTATTTGATTTATTGTGAATAAAAATACAGCCTTATACCTGAAAATTACTTCTGGAACAGATTTTTACTTAGCTCACACAATAACAGTTTTTTTTAGTATTTCACACAAAGGCAATCACAGTACAGTAAGTCTAAAGTTACAGTCTCGAAGATTTCCGTTTCATTCTCTTTGGCGGTACCAATGGCGAAAAGCAGTAATTGCAGGTGTGTTTTTGGACCTCACTTCCCAGAGATCCAACCGGATCCAACCAGTGTCGCCTGTGTGACGTCAGTCAGTTGGCACCTGGGCCACGCCAACTAACACTTACTATTTACTGAATAAAAAATGGTTGTTATAAAAGTAACGTTATGTACATACTCATTCATTGTCTAACAATAGGCTTACTTAAGCTGTCTTTACACTGCCGAGCTGAACCAAAACCATTTTGGCTTTACAAACAATGTAAGTTTGTAAAGCCAAAATGAACATTTCCAGTCTGTCTGCTAACATCTTTCCTGCTGCTACTCTTTTAACACACTTGCATGGTGTTGATGTGAATACCTTTAGGGGATTAGTGCTTAATTATAACTATAACATCACTGCAACTGTTAGTGAATTGAATGTAGTCCAGCTATGACATCACCATCTGATAACAACCTGTATGTTTACATGGGCCAGCCCTTTATAAATAGCGTGAGTGAAGATTCCATTCCTTGTGTTGTTTGCAGAACACCAGCAGAATCAAGGCTGTAATTACAATATGCACAAAAATATTCATTTTACAGGAGGACAATATGAAATGAAATATCTGCTGGGTATGTACGCATTTATATTTTTGATGAAATGCTTTGTCTGTCTTACACATTACACAAGCCAGGTACTTCCTAATAAAACAGAATTATTATTTTAAAGATTTCTGTTATTATTATTATTATTATTATTATTATTATTATTATTATTATTAGTAGTAGTAGTAGTAGTAGTAGTAGTAGTAGTAGTAGTAGTAGTAGTAGTAGTTGAAGAGTAATATAAATATGTTGCTTTGCATTTTTCACTTTGTGTTCACATTCTTATTAAGATATTTACAAGTCTAATCATACAGAAGAGAAACCTGTGCACATGCTTATTTAGTGTACACAAACTGTGATGAATCAAGGACTCCACATTTTCTAAACAAACTACAAATTGCTGAGGATCCGTACTGGAGCTGTGCTGGACCTGAGCTGCACCTGCGCTGCACCTGAGCTGGGTCTTTGCTGGAGCTGAGCTGGGCCTGTGCTGGGCCTGAGCTGGGTCTTTGCTGGAGCTGTGCTGGGCCTGTGCTGGACCTGTGCTGGAGCTGTTGCTCTTGTTCAAATAAGATCTGAGCTGGCGCGACCTGACCCAGAAACTGCCCGATTTCATTTCTGACCCTGAGACAAATTCCAACTGAGCTGGGAGATAATAGCTACACCAACTTCAGAATTCTGTCAAGAGAACACGCCAGGAAACCAAGAAACAGATGGACGCGTGCAGCCCAGTCAACAAATAAAATGCATAAAAATAAACGGTTTAGCAAGCGGTAACATAAAATTTGGCTGTTTAATATTCATATTGTGTGTGTAAAGGCTCTATTTACATACTTTTAAATACCCCTAATGCTTGCTTTATTTTCTATGGGGATCATGCAGTGTCAACAGCCGACAAGGCTGCATGTCAGAGTCATATGCACGCCTGTTTCTGAAGGATGTTGGCATAGTCAATCAGATGTACTGGTTAGGTCCCCAAAGACAGATATCATTTTTGCGGGAATTTTATCAAGACACTGGAGTTAATACCACAACACTTAGAGTGCTGTGTGATGTCTGAAAAATATGTTCTTTAAATATATGCACACAAAAAGATTAGTACCCAAACCAAACTTGGTAGCTTTTATATTCACTCTAATTTTGCTGTTTTATTTCTACACGTCATTTAATTAAACAGACTATCTACTGTGAATGGTAAATGGTAAATGAACAATAACTGTGAGAAGAAACATCTTAATCTGCTAATGAATTTATTACAATACGAGTGTTATAGTGTCCACAGTTTACGGTCTATTAAAAGCTGTCATACACAGCTCAGTATTTGTAAAGTCTTAAAATCATTTTTCACTGACAACTCTGCCATGTCCTGGAAGACACATCCTAATATCCCAATTAAAAATAAATAAATAAATAAATAAAGCAATCCTTCTTTCTCTTCAGACAAAAAGTGGTTAATAAATCCATGTTATTTTTCTCTGTAGGATTCAGTGTGCAACTAGACCATGGAGAATGGATCCGTGGTGACATCATTCATATTGAAGCCATACACTGAACTGGAAGACCATAGATATCTCTACTTCACAGGTTTCCTGTTATTGTTCATCCTTATGGTATTAACAAATGTAATTCTTATTACAATAATTTACATCGAGAGAGGTCTCCATGAACCCATGTACTTTTTTATGTGTAATTTAGCAGTGAATGGAATTTATGGGGCTCTATCTTTATTACCGTCAGTACTTGTTAATTTAACGTCTCATGCTTATGAAATATCTCTGACTGCTTGTCTTTTACAGATCTATTGTATACACACATATGCTGCAGTTGAATTTACTACTTTAGCTGTGATGGGCTATGACCGGTTTGTTGCTATTTGTCAGCCACTACACTATTGCCAATTAATGTCTCATAGAAAAGTGTGCAGACTTATTGCATTGTCCTGGATGTATCCTTGTATTGTTTTTGGACTATATTTCATATTAACTGCACAGCGCACTTTCTGTGACAGGACCATAGAAAGGGTGTATTGTATTAGCTTTGAATTACTCAAACTGTCCTGTCTTGAAATCTCTATTCAGACCCAAGTTGGCTTTGTTGTAGCTATTTTTTTAATTGTTCCACAGCTGCTCATGATATTATTTTCCTATGCACAAATCCTCAGAATCTGCCTGTTTGCTTCTAAGGAATCTCAGACCAAAGCTATTCAAACATGCACCCCACACTTACTGTCTGTGATAAACTATTCAGTAGGATGCTTATTTGAACTTATTTCAAATTATCTGAAATTCAATCATTTCAACACAGGTCAAGTACCATATAAAGCTCGCATATTCTTATTCCTTTACTTTCTGATCATTCCCCCATTGTTTAATCCTGTCATTTATGGAGTTAGTATTACAGCCATAAGAGTTCAGATTTTCAAACTCTTCACCACCTGTAAAAATAAGTTAAATCCACTGCAGGTGAGAATGAAGTAGTCTCACGTCTGCTACTTTTCACATTTTTAAGCCAATCGCCTAATTGAGCTCAAAATGGAATTCCACTTGGGGATAGGTTCAATGAGAAGTGTCGACACTGGTTGTTTTACAGCTGGCAAGAAGACTATAGATTATTTCTTATTATTTCTGCCTGTAGAATTCAATCACATAGGTTTGGGCACCTTGTTGTCAAAAAATACATGACTACTGTACATTCCTCTGTGTTCTAAACCATTTAAAATCATATCTGATGTCTGTTACATAATGTAAAATAAACCTTTCCTTGATTTTGTATTCTTGCCGGCTAATTTGTCTCAACAGGAAACAGTTTCATGACAATACTTCAGAATGATAAGACTATCTTAACCAGTAATTAAAAGCATTTCCACATGGGCAGAACTGTTAGTAATGGCTGAATTTATTTTGATTGGCTCACTCAATTTTTGAATGATACATGGGCCCATGTGAAGGTCTCTTCCACACATCCTCAAAAACGATTGATATGTTAGTCGGTACAAATATTAATGAATGTTCACGCTGTATGGTTTAGTTTAGTCAATGATAAGCAAGCGTGAGCATAAAAATGAATGTTACTTTAGTTTTTGATAAGCAAGTTTCAGTAAAAAAAAAAGGATGGCTGTAACATTATTTGGAAGAAAATGTTGGTATAAATATTAATGAATGATCAAGCTATAACATTCTTTATTGATAAACAAACATCGGTACGGAAATGATCAAGTTTTAGCATACTTTCCAGGACAGTAAAAATATCTTTCTCTTTTACTCGGATAGGACTTATTTGGGTACTGGCCCAATTGGGCAAGGGACAGATCAATAAACTGGCCTAAACCAATCACATAGTGGCTCTGGGCCTGTGGGCACTCCTTATTGCCGAGCCCTGCAACCACTGCCCTGTAATGTAGAGTGCGGTTCGGGTCGGATATTTGCATCCGAAACCGAAGAGAATAGTATCCGACCCGACACGAGCCCGACGAGCATTCTGTATTTTGGTGTCCGAACCTGATGCAATTTAAAATATACATAGCTCACTGCCTAAAATCATTGATGTTAAGTACATAAGCATGTCATGCTAGCTACGTTGTAAACAATGGAGTGTGTGGGGGAAAGACGTCCGTCACTTTCCAACGCGCTGCTGCTGGCTGTAAACAGCAGACTCACTGATTCAGTTGCTAAGTAACCACCGTCAGCAAACCATTCTAGCCTTGCTTGGCTAGCTAGCTGCTATCGACAAGGTAAAAACGTTAGCCAAACATTGCTGCTAACGTTAGCTAAACATGCCATAAGTATGTAATGTCCTTGCAACGGAACCCAACGCATTTGAGGCAGTAAAGAATGCTGTGATTTGACTTGTACCTGCTTCAACGTGCACCCTCGGTCCAGATGACACTGCAGGGATGAATTTCCCGTCTTTTTGCTGTCATATTTCATTACAACGCTGCATGTTTTGCATTTAACAAAACCAATTGGCTGTTTTGCTTCCGCAGTTACAACCAAGTGGAAGTGTTTCCATACTGGTGATTTGCCATGGTTTTCGGTAATAATTAGCTCTCCCGATGAGAGCTTTCGCTTGTCTCCATCCATGGTCGATCGCTTTTTTTTGTCTTTTCCGCCAAAAACATGCACAGCAGAGGTAGTGACACAGATTCAACAAAACACACACCCACGTCGCACGCACAGGCAGGCAGCAGCACAGGCAAGATATCAAGTCATTTTATTGAATTAAATAAACCACGCAATTCAAATTAATCTTAAAATAATTTAAATAAATATAGCTTAAACATGAATACAATCATAACCAAACCCGACCGAGTCCGAGCGTTAACAGTAAATATTCGGTCCGACTCAACCCGAACACGTCAGGTCCCGTCGGGCCCGGGTCGGGTATCCACACTCTACTGTAATGTAACTCTAGCTGATATTCGGTAGAACCAATCAGGTTGTAGGAAACTAATCTCATATACTAATGGGGAAAGCAATGGGCAATGGGGGAAAGCAACGATTTGCCATGTTCTGTCTCAGGGTATTAGTCACTAATGTTACCTGTGCTGTCTTCTCTGGCTGACTGGGTGTCTGAGATCTGCACTGGTTCTATTAGCCGTGCTGTCCGCCTGTGCAGTAACTGCACAGTTGTAGTACACAGTCTGTTCTGGTTTGTTAATTTTGCTGTCTGCCTGTGCAGTAACTGCACAGCTGTAGTACACAGTCTGTTCTGGTTTGTTAGCTTTGCTGTCTGTGTGCACAGTGACTGCGCAGTTGTAGTACACAGCCTGCGCTGGTTCTATCAGCTGTGCTGTCTGCCTGTGCAGTAACTGCACAGCTATAGTACACAGTCTGTTCTGGTTTGTTAGCTTTGCTGTCTGCCTGTGCAGTAACTGCACAGCTGTAGTACACAGTCTGCACTGGTACTGTTAGCTTTGCTGTCTGCCTGTGCAGTAACTGCACAGCTGTAGTACACAGTCTGCGCTGGTACTGTTAGCTGTGCTGTCTGCCTGTGTAGTAAATTCGCAGTAACATTTCAGCAAACTGATGGACTTACAGCTTCCAACAAGATTCTAAATTAGATTTTTTTAAAATAATGCTGAGGCCTACACAGTTGTTAGCCCTGTCAGCTAGGGTAGACCGCAGGCAACTCTCAACCCATAAACAAATCCCCTCATTCAGCCAGGAGTTCACTTACCCAGCATGCCACTTCATGCCCTGGGATCCACTCCCTATCTGCTACCTCTGCTTTACCCCTGTCTGAATATTACAAATTGGAGCATATGCAGGGCAGACTGCCTACTCTCTTGAAAAAAAAAAAACTGAAAAAATAAAAATTTGAATGGTATGATTTTTTGACTAAAACTAATTTGTGTTTTTATTAGTCTTTAATGCCTTTAACACACACTGTACTTTTTATGGTTTCTAGGGTTAGGTTTGTGTGTGGTTGGGGGATTCTAGTTCTAAGTGTGGGGCGACATAGCTCAGGAGGTAAGACCGATTGTCTGGCAGTCAGAGGGTTGCCGGTTCAAACCCCGCCCTGGGCATGTCGAAGTGTCCTTGAGCAAGACACCTAACCCCTAACTGCTCTGGCGAATGAGAGGCATCAATTGTAAAGCGCTTTGGATAAAAGCGCTATATAAATGCAGTCCATTTACCATTAATATTCTTCTGGGCTTGTCGTATGTCAACACCCTCTTATGATCATTATGAATGTGTCCCTATGACAAGTAATATAGACCTGAAACACAACAGCGGTTGTGATCTACCATTCATATAAAAAAAACATAAAGGTTCCAAATATTTTTTATCTGTATTTTCTAATTCTCTAGGATGTCTCAAAGGCATTTGCTGAAGAAAATCAAGTGGAAGGCACACAAAACAAAACATCATTGCGGGTCATCTAAACCCGCACATAACAGGAAGGTTGAATAAAGCTTAAAGATAATGTTGTCCCTATTTTTATTTTAACATATTAGGCTACAACTATTTAGTTACACCTATAATGGGAAATTAAAACCGGGCCATAATTATTAAACATTTAGGTAACATTTACTGAAATGTTGACAGTAAAAAATTTAAACAACTTTTACCAAATTACTCTATTGTGAGATTTGTTCAAAATGTGTTCAACATGACAGCTCTAATAAATATTTACTGTGTGTGTTTGTGTGTCCTTTCATACATGCATTTCTTTCCTCCATCTGTTTACTGTGCATTATCCACATGCAATCTGTTTGAAGAATTGCTCAGTGTGAGTAAATGTTCCCTTACAGAGCGACACTGCAGATAAATTATTTGTGAAAAGTTCACCCTGTACAGTATGCAGGACATGGAAGCCTGTGATCTGTGACCTCTCAACATGAACTGCATCATTCCAGTCCCTCTCCAGATGGAAAAAGAGAAATGCAGATGATAATGATGTAACTTCTCTCATCAAAGTGAGAGTGGCCTGAGCCTCCTCTCCAGCTCACAGGGAGACCGTACAAAGCACTCAGGGGTCAGAGTCCCCAGGTTGTCCAAAGGGAGGTCATTATTCCCTCTCTCTCTGAGACCCACCACCCTCAGCTCCTCCCTCCATCCCCACTATAATCTACAGGGAGCTGCTGTTGTTCACTGTGTCCTTTTGGTCTCAGGTGTGAAGGGCTCTAAATTGCTATCCAGGGAATGAACATGTACAGTGGACTAATGACCTCCTGTAATGTCTAATGACTAATGAATGATGGACTAATAAACATGTTTATCACTTAATTTGCTCTCAGAGTCTGTCATCAGATCCATCTACCAAAGGGAGTAATCAGTTCACAAATAATTTTCAAAGAAAGTTACATCGCCTGGCTTTGGCCTTCTACTTGTATCTGTTCAAAAAGTGCAGCGTGCAGCCAAATTCATCTAGTTCTGACAACAGAATTAGAGAAAATGGCGATATTAGTTTAAAGTTTAACACTCGTGTCTTCACACAAAGTAAAAATAATTGAATAAATGCACAAGCTTTGTGGTAAACTCATACTCTTGAATTGCAAAGCCAAACTCAAACAATGTCACTCTGGGTTATATAGTTTATACATTAGATTATACAGTTTGCCAAGCTAGAAAGCGAGCTATTTCAGCATCCAGCTGAAAAAAAAAAAGAAATAGACAATGGATTACATCAGTTGTCACAGTAATCGTGGTTCCGTCCTAACATTAGTTATAACTGCAGTATCTTTGTGTTTGCTACATTGGCAGTTTCTTCTTAAAGTACGCCACCATCACGTTAGCGAACTGCTTAGCTTTTTAGTGCTATAATTGCTTATTTAACTAGCAGGCTAGTAATGCAATAATGTTCTATGTGAATAAACACATATGTACAGCAGTGTCAAAGTGCACAGTCATGTAATAGTGTTACATCCGATAAAGATTCGATGCATCACAATATGGCAGAACCGGAGTCGACCTTGCATGGGAAGCCGATGGTGCAGTAACATCGGTTCAAGCACCAAGGGCCCTGTAGGAACTGTCCAAATTGTAAGCTTTTTATGTCTAATTGCAAACTATTGGCTACTTATCGCATTGCTAGCTAATTAATTAGAGAGCTGTAATGTACATGGAAAGCTTATGTCAAAGCACTATTACTATTGTAGCTGATTAACATTGTAGCTGATTAAAACCCCATTATCTCCAAAATGATATGCAGTACAGACATGGTTCAATGCTTGACATAAAGAGGACGTTTGTACCAAAATGACCAGAAATTACTCTCATAGAATCCCTGATCCTATGGGAGTCTCACTCCATAAACATACAAGACATATTTAATTTGAAAAACAACAAAGAAATACAAAATTTGCTTAGTATTTACTTTACCCTGTCGTGAGTATGTATTTCTGATACTGGATGAAACTGGCATGTGTTTTCCTGAAAACTGCTCCAAATGGCACCAAACCTCTCCAAATTGTAATACTGCACATATCCTACTTTCCAGATGCTAATTTGATTTAGGGTGGCACCCTCTGGGACCCCACAAAACAAATATATACATAAACTCTGCCAAGACTATGTCCTTGAGCTACATTTGCACCATTTTAATAGGCAGTTTAAGTGTAGCAAGCAGAAAGAAAAGGTGTTAAATCCTCCATGCTATGTTGATTACGTTGCCTAAACTTAACAGCCTTCTAAACAAATATTGTTTGATGTGACCTGAAGTGTTTAGAATGTGGAAAAGACACCCATTCATGAAGCTTTTCCTGGAGTCAGAAAAATGATTGCCTCTTGCATCACTCACATTTGTACTGGTGAACTATGTAACTATAGTTCATGGAATTTACCTCAATGACCATTGATTATTCATTCGTTAACATGAAAATTACTCGATCAAAGGAATTACTGTAAATTTGCATCCATAGTTTAATGTATTCTGGTGAACTTTCAAACAAAATTCTGCATGTTTATGTGGTCAAATGAATATTTTCTGTGTTTTTTAGAGCTTCTGCTGCTTCTCCATTTTCATACATACCCTGTATGGTGCTGTCATCTCTGGGGGATTAGTGCTTAATTATAGCAGTAGTGGCAATTTAAGTGTATTGAACATAACCCAGCTATGACATCACCAACTGACTGCATCCAGTATGTTTACATGGGCTAGACTCTTATAAAAAGCTTGAGTGAGGATTTCATTCATCAAGTGTGTTGTCTGCAGGACACCAACACGATCAGGGTTTCAAAAAAAGATGCAAAACAACTTTTGTAGAGGAAACTGATACTAAATTACCAACCTGCTGGGTATGTATGCTTGTTGTACTTTTGCTGAAATTTTCTCTGTTGAATATTACACATGCCAGATCCTTCTTGACATAAACATAATTTGAATTATAATGACTTCTGCTTCATTATTATTATAATTTGTATTATTATTTAGTAGTAGTAGCAATAGTACTAGAAGCAGTAGCAGTCATTTTAGTAGCAGTACAGTAATATTGGTATAATTTAGCTGCTGTGGTTTTAAATAGAGCCCGACCGATATATCAGTCGGTATATCACGTGCCCCAATTTTTTAATAAGTATAATAAACAAAAAAACAATGATTATTTATCTGTATTTGTCTGTTCGAACGTTGTAATTGCTATTTACTAGAATTATCCAGTAGAGGGAGCTCTAATACAAGTGTGAACTGCAGCAGCTGACGCGCTACTTCTCTAATAACGCCGGGCACCCACCGCACGCGTCGCGTAAGCAGCAGAGCGAAGCAGCACGGCGCGGCGCGTAGCGTGTCTCCACTGGTTCCGTTTGTGTCGCGCAAAGGCTTGCTTAAAGCTCTATATTCCTAGTAGCTCTCGCAGTCTGCAGTGGGATTACATCGTGTATTTCACGTTTGTTCAGGACTGTTGATTATGGGTAAGTGAATACTTGGTGAGAGACCTTTTTCAGTCTGTTAAGTTGGTAATATTCTTTAACACATGTAAATACGTGAGAAAGTAAACGCTTTAAAGAATTACCATAAGCTTAAATCGCAACGTAGCCTACATAATAATCAATCTCATACTGCATTAATTTATTTGCTTGGTTAACAAGCGTGCCAACTTTATGAAGAATATGTAATGATCATAATAATAATAATAATAATAATAATAAGAAGAAGAAGAATAAGAATAAGAATAAGAATAATAAATAATAATAATCCATAATCAACCATTGGGAATTCCCGTGTCGTCTTGTTATTCACGTCAAAACATTTATATGATCATATTTAGTAAAATCAGTTAATCGTCAAAAAGATAGCGTAACAGTTTAAACTTGAAGGGATATGAACACCACAACGTCATGAACACCGGATGCTTTGAAGTACAAGTGCAATAAAGGCTTGCTTACAACTTCATTTATAAAATAGGTGCATTTCCATCGGCAAGACCACTAAATCTGATTTTTTAAAGCACTGTGGATTATCTGATTTTATTAACAAGCCCTTTTTGAAAGCACGGCGAAAAGTCATCGGAAAAGTCAAACAGGCTGAGAAATGGTTGGTTAAAAACTACCTTCCAACACTCCAGCTAACAAACCGCTGCTCAGTGCATTCACTTCTACGTCATTCAATAGGCTACGTCTTTCTGTGGTGTATTTTCAAATTTACCCCGCCCCCTCCGCAAAATAAGATAGCGAAACTAAGTTTGCCTTTTTCCCAGGTTCCAGTTTTAATTTTTTTTTCCTGCCAAGACAATACAAAAAATAAAAGGCTTGTATTTTTTTTAGCTGCTTATAAAATATCTGGGAGGTAACTAGGGACACCCCCCCCAGTCATATAAGGATGAAATATAAATCAGAGCATGTATACCTAGCATTTTAGAGCATATTTCTGTGTATAAACAGGTCATCGTGACGCGCGACAAGCCGAAAAAATAGAACAGAAGCGAAAAACTACGCTTCAGTTCGCTTGTGTCGCGCGAGCTTCGCAGCCGGTTCGCGACGCGTTCGCATCTGGTGGAGACGACGTCGCCCGCTGCCGTTGTAATAACAGTACTTCAGCTACGCTTCAGTTACTCGCGTAATACGCGCGTAGTGCGCTCGCGGTCGATACGCGTGCGGTGGGTGCCCGGCTTAACGCCGGGCACCCACCGCACGCGTCGCGTAAGCGTCGCGTAAGCAGCACGGCGAAGCAGCACGGCGCGGCGCGTAGCATGTCTCCACTGGTTCCGTTTGTGTCGCGCAAAGGCTTGCTTAAAGCTCTGTATTCCCCACTGCAGTCTGCAGTGGGATTACATCGTGTATTTCACGTTTGTTCAGGACTGTTGATTATGGGTAAGTGAATACTTAGTGAGAGACCTTTTTCAGTCTGTTAATTCGGTAATATTTTTTAACACATGTAAATACGTGAGAAAGTAAACGCTTTAAAGAATTACCATAAGCTTAAATCGCAACGTAGCCTGCATAATAATCAATCTCAAACCGTATTAATTTATTTGCTTGGTTAACAAGCGTGCCAATTTCACGAAGAATATTTAATGATCATAATAATAATAATAATAAATAATCCGTAATCAACCATTGGGAATTCCGGTGTCGTCTTTTCATTCACGTCAAAACATTTATAGGATCAGATTTAGTAAAATCAGCTAATCACGGCGAACGAAGACATCGGAGAAGTCAAATAGGCTGAGCAATGGTTGGTTAAAAACTACCTTCCAACACTCGAGCTAACAAACCGCTGCTCGGTGCATTCACTTCTACGTCATTCAATAGGCTACGTCTTTTTGTGGTGTATTTTCAAATTTACCCCACCCCCTCTGCAAAATAAGATAGCGAAACTAAGTTTGCCTTTTCCCCAGGTTCCAGTTTTTTTTTTTTTTTTCTGCAAGGACAATACAAAAACGAAAAGGCTTGTATTTTTTAGCTGCTTATAAAATATCTGGGAGGTAACTAGGGACACACCCCCAGTCATATAAGGATGAAATATAAATCAGAGCATGTATACCTAGCATTTTAGAGCATATTTCTGTGTATAAACAGGCCATCGTGACGCGCGACAAGCCGAAAAAATAGAACAGAAGCGAAAAACTACGCTTCAGTTCGCTTGTGTCGCGCGAGCTTCGCAGCCGGTTCGCGACGCGTTCGCATCTGGTGGAGACGACGTCGCCCGCTGCCGTTGTAATAACAGTACTCCAACTACGCTTCAGTTACGTGCGTAGTGCGCTCGCGGTCGATACGCGTGCGGTGGGTGCCCGGCTTAAGACGTTTGTCACTCGTGCCTCATCCAATATTCTCCACTGCAAGACTTGTCTGCACAGATTCGATTGCCGCAATAAAGGTATGTATATTTAGTGAAAGTTTTTAATTAAATGCGTTTGTACGACCACTATGTTTACCAATCCTCATTCTCAAGCGAGCGAGCTAGCTAACATAATTTGGTTCACTTTAGGGAGCTAGCTGGCTAGCAAGCCTTTATGAAGTGGCAGTGAGCACATAAGCAGCGTAGGATCTACATTTCCAGAGGACATTGCTGTATTCTCAAATAAATAACCAGCCAAAATAAACTGGTGATTGAATGAATCACACATCTCTTTTTTTATCTGAGGTAATGATATTAGCTACTATATGATGCTGTGTAAATAGCCAACACGTGATTGCAAGCGAGTGTGTCATCTAGTCACGCGTCATCGTAGCAAGCTAACCAGACAGTAAAAACGCAGATAAAACACTTATAACATGGATCATTTTAAGCCATGTTATCTAGCTTTGTCGTGATAACATGAGAGAAGGATTGTTGTTGGAGAAGTGAATCAACCAACAATTAGCACGGGTAACCTGCACGAAACCGCATTGTTTTTTTTTTCACGTATTTCATCCAGTCAATTTAATTTCATCTAACGTTACACTTGATTCACTCTTTAGCTCCGCTAGATGATGTCTTACTCTTTGTGATCATGTAGTAGAAATAAAATAAGAAAATATAATTCATTTAACTTACTGAGAATATATAATAAGAAATAATGAGGCTGTGTCAATAGCTAATGCGTTATTGCGAGCGAGTGTGTCATCTAGTCACGCGTCAGAGCCCATTGTAGTTATTTTCACCGCCTAATTCTTATGGACAGGGAAGCTCGCTAGATAGTCTTACTCTTTGAGATCATGCAGTAGGAATAAAATAAGAAAATATAATTAATGTACTGAGAATAGATACTAAGAAATAATAATAATACATTACATTACATTACAGGCATTTGGCAGACGCTCTTCTCCAGAGCGACCTACAACAAAGTGTATAACCATAACCAGGAACAAGTATGACGAAAACCCTAGAGAGAAGTACCGGTCCAAGTGCAGGGAACAACCGCATAGTTCAACTTGGACCCTGATGGTTAAACTGATTAACACTAACACAACGAGTACGGCAACAACTACTGCTTGTATTTTTATTTTTTTCTTCTTCTTCTTCTCCACTGCGTTAAAACAGTTAATGCACCTAAGTCACCTACGAAACAGCTGCCTAGTTACAACCCTAAGCTTACAGTCATTTACAGGGGGGTAGGGAGGGATGGGGAGAGGTGCAGCCTGAAGAGGTGAGTCTTCAGTCGTCGTTTGAAATGGGTCAGTGTCTCAGCTGTTCTGACCTCCACGGGGAGGTCATTCCACCATCGTGGGGCCAGAACAGACAGGAGACGTGTTCTGGAATTGCAGGTGCGAAGAGGGGGAGGTGCCAGGCGTCCTGAGGTAGCAGAACGGAGGGATCTGGCTGGCATGTAGGGTTTGAATATCTTGTGGAGGTATGCTGGGGCTGATCCCTTGACTGCCTGGTATGCTAGGACCAATGTTTTAAATTTGATGCGAGCTATAACAGGCAGCCAGTGGAGGGTAGTGAGCAGGGGAGTGACGTGGGAGTGTCTGGGGAGGTTAAAGACCAGACGAGCTGCAGCATTCTGAATAATACTCATAAAAATATGTTTGAAACTGGAAAACTGATTTTTTAAAATACATTTTTTATAGATGGCTGGAAAAGAAAGGAGTAAAAGCAAGGTGTGGAGTTAATTTGATTTCACACACTTAAAGATGGTGTTAATATATACATTTAATTTAATATCATCTTTTACTTTTTTTATCTAAAAAGTTCTTTGTGTGTTTATTTTTATTTTTATTTGTTTGCTTATAAGTTAAATGTTCTTAAATATACAAACTTTAATAAAATATAAGTTTTTCAAATTGATTTGAAAATGTTGCACTTTTTGACAAAATATCGGTCAAAACATCGGTAATCGGTGGGCTAGGACTCTCCAAAATCGGGATCAGCATCGGACCCAAAAATCTGGCATCGGTCGGGCTCTAGTTTTAAAAGCTTTATTTTCCCTTTAATTGCTGCAATAGTAACAACAGCAAATGTAGCATTAGCTTGCTCTTTCATATAAACAACAGATGATTATGCCTTAAGTATGATAATGTGTCAGTTCAAAAGGGGTAAAAGTGAGTGACAGATGCACACCAATCAGTATCTGCAGCCAGATCAGATGCGCTGGATAGACAGGCATTTGCACATATAATTTTTGTGGGAATTTGATCAGGACACTGATCCCTGGCTGCCCACTACTCCTAAGTGCCCACGATGGGTCAAATTCAGAGGACAAATGACCCTGTGGGTCAGTGCAACATGGCCAAAAGTATGTTGACACCTGACATCCAAAATTTAATCCAAAATTATGGGCATTAATATGGAGTTTGTCCACCCTTTGCTGCTATAACAACCTCCACTCTTCTGGGAAGGCTTTATACTAGATGCTGGAGCATTGATGCTGGGATTTGCTTTCATCCAGCCAGAAGAGCACTAGTGAGGTTGGGCACTAATTGGGCAATTAGGCCTGGCTCGCAGTTGGCTTTTCAACTGACTCCTAAGGTGTTGGATGGGGTTGAGGTCAGGGCTCTGTGCAGGCCAGTCAAGTTCTTCCACGCCATTCTCGACAAAACCACTTCTATATGGACCTCGCTGTGTGCCTGGGGGTACTGTCAGGCTGAAACAGGAAAGGTCCTTCCCCAAATTGTTGGGGAAGCACAGAATATTCTAGAATGTGAATTGTATGCTGCATCATTAAGATTTACCCTCACTGGAACTAAGGGGCCTAGCCCAAAGCATGAAAAATAGGCCCAGACCAAGGGATGTCCAGATACTTTTGGTCATAATGTGTATTTACAAATAGTGCCTTATGATGTTTAATGACAACAGCACTTCAGTTTTATGACTCCTATGAAAAACTTGTGTTACATCCCTCACTTTTGTCTTCATACATTAAAATAATGTTCTTTGAATATATGAACATGAAAATATTATCGCCCAATGTAATCTAGATAGTATAATTATTCTTAAATTGCCATTTAATTGATTCTGGTGATTTAATTAAACAGAGGATGTCTGCTGTGAGAATAAATATCTTCATCTGCTAATGAATTTTAAATTACAATATGAGTGTTACATTTTCTTGTCTGTTAAAAGCTGCCATGCACTGCTAAGCATTTCTAAAGTCTTTACGTCATTTCTCACTAACTACTCTGCTGTCAAGTCCTGGAAGATTAATTCAAAAGTTTCAGTCCTTGTCCTTAAAATAAAAAAATGGTTACTAAATATGTGTAATTTTTATAATCTGCAGGATTCCTTGGCCAAGTTGACTATGGAGAATGGATCGGTGGTGACATCATTCATATTGATTCAATACACCGAATTTGAAGACCACAGATATCTATACTTCACAGGTTTCCTGTTATTGTTCATCCTTATGCTATTAACCAATGTAATTGTTATTATAGTAATTTACATTGAGAGAGGTCTCCATGAACCCATGTATTTTTTTGTGTGTAACTTAGCAGTGAATGGATTTTATGGCACTATATCTTTATTACCCTCAATACTTGTTAATTTAATGTCTCATACTTATGAAATATCTCTGACTGCTTGCCTTTTACAGATCTTTTGTGTACACACATATGGTTCAATTGAATTTAGTATTTTAGCCGTGATGGGCTATGACCGTTATGTTGCCATTTGTCATCCACTACACTATCACCAATTAATGTCTCATAGAAAATTGTGCACTCTTACTGCATTGTCCTGGATTTATCCTTGTATTCTTTTTGGACTCTACTTCAGATTAACTGTACAGCGGACATTTTGTGACAGGATCATGGAAAAGATATACTGTGTCAATTTTGCAGTAGTCCCATTGTCCTGTTCTGAAACTTCTTTTCAGAGCAAAATTGGCTTTGTTGTAACTTTTTTTATAGTTGTTCCACAGCTGCTCATGATACTGTTTTCTTATGCACAAATTCTCAGAATCTGCCTGTCTGCTTCTAAGGAATCTCAGACCAAAGCTATTCAAACTTGCACCCCACACCTACTGTCTGTGATTAACTATGCAGTGGGAAGCTTATTTGAGGTCTTCCAGAGTCGTTTCAACATGAGTCATGTACCTCAAAAAGCTCGCATATTCCTGTCTGTTTACTTTCTGATATTTCCCCCAGTGTTTAATCCTGTCATTTATGGAATTAGCACTCACGCCATTAGGGTTCAGATTTTCAAACCGTTTAATACTTGGAAAAACAAGTTAACTCCACTGCAGGTGATGAGGAAATAGTTTCATAATTGTTTCATTTGTTACACCAATCACATAAATGAGCTAAACATGTAATTCCACTGGGTGAATGAGAAGTCTTGACACTAATAGCTTTGCAGCAGGACAAGAAAGCTGTGATTATTTCGGCCTGTAGAATCCAATCCCATCTTCATTAATATTTTAGCATTTTGCAGATACTAATTTAGACCGACATACACCAATCACTAACACAGTGTTTTAGGGTTTCATTTCATGAATTTGCCTCTATGGCAGAGGTTCTGCCAGCCAGAGGGAAATACCTGCAGGGTTCTGACAATCCTGGAATGGCTACTGTTGCAGCAGTGTACAAAAAGATATTTACCATGTTACAGTTATGATGCTTCACATTTATACTGACTCTCCCCAGTATTCTAAGTGACTAACTAACATAGATGTCATTAGCCTATAGACTGTGCTCAAAACCGGCTATTGTTAAGTTTCACAGTCTGACCATGAAGTTCTATGAATGAACACAAATAAACGTAAATTTCACGCAAATACACACAAAAGATGTTATGAGTAACAAGAATAGACACTCATTTGACAAGCTGCTGTTTGTTCGTACATACAACTTCAGTTTGGTAATCCCAGTTCCCTATGCTACATGACCACCCAAATGACACCTTGACACCGTTTTTGACACCTTGTTGTCCTATTTGTGACTACTGTGCCTTGTTCGGTGTTTTTTTACCTTCATCTGATGTCTGTTACAAAGTCAAATAAACTTTTCCTTAACCTCTTAAGGCACAAGCCAAATCTTGCCAATCCTTGCCCATTTAGGATTTAAAGCCTTATAACTCCAGATGTGAACACCACAGAGACTTGAAAAATGGAGCAAGACATTTATACAATTTACCATACTAGCAGATTAGTTTATATTCATAATTTCAGAAGAAATAAAGTGCCACAAATGCAATTGTTTTGACAAAAAATCAAAAATAAATTTGTTCTTTTTAAGTTTGCAATGAAATACTGAGAGATTACATATATACAGGAGATTAAACTATACATGTGCTAGATCAAAAACTTCTTGACCACAAGTTCATAAAATCTAAGGGTGGATATGTAGAACTACTATAGATGTATGAAGCAAAAACTAAGCAGTGTACCCAGCGTCTCCAAATCTATCCAAAATGTCTAAATTGTGCATTGCTGTAAATCACAACATATTCAGTATTTCACTAAAAATCAATTGTTTTGACTCAAGAAAATCACTGTTGCATAATTTTCAAATGGGAATTACAAGCTTTAAGTCAGTACAGTGGTCTAAAATAGCTAGGTGTCCAGAAACATATCCAAAATCTCTCAAAATTGAATAAAATGCTTTTTGTCCATTATAAAGCATATAAATGAGCCCCTTATGAAGGTTTAAGATGAAACATTGCTATCAGATTAAAAAATAATGCAAAAATATTGTCACACAATGCGGTACAGTACCTAAATGTGCAATAATGAACTATTGTATGTATTTCTATACTCTGTGCTCTCGTATGTTTTCTTGTATGGGGATGAGACAACATGAAAACAATTTTCAACCGTCCACCACGTTTTGGCAATGTTCCAACTCTGACGTCATCACTGTTGCATGCTTCACAAAAACTATTACACTTCCATCTAACGCTTACACTACAGTGTGAAATATCCACATTATATAACACCACGAACCTATTTAAAGACTCTCAATTTCAAAAATAACGTATATAACCGAAGTATTTTGAGAAGTAATACTTACATAGCAATGACTGAAATCTTATCTATGTTCAGTAGATGGAGACAGAGACAGTAAATAAATGATACTGTTGTATTCGCTGTTTTGCTCCAGAAAATGATGTCAGCTAGGTCTATCAGCAAACATATGGCTTAGCTATGCTCAGAAGTCCTCAATAATAATAGTATTTTCCATGAATTTACGAAAAATAGTTGACAACGTTTTGTTAGCAGCGTCTTTGTTTTACTGCTACCACGGAGAATGCGTAACTGAATGCGATGATAAGAACATTTTCGGTTACGCTGACCTATAAAACGCTATTCCAAAAGCAGAATTAGACATGTTATACATTTTTAGAAAGCTTATACTCTCACCTACTGAATAAATGAATCGCCAATCAAGCCAGACTGTACTAAAAAGGGCGACGACGCCGTAAACAACAGGTGGGGTGTTACGCACAGCTATTTTGGAAGATACCCAGGCGTCACAGATGCGCGTATACTTCCCGAACGGATTGTTCAAGACAATATATGACCACGCAGTCTCAAAAGGGACATATCTACAGGTAAAACCAACGGCAAGGTTGTATATTTATTCAATATTTAGTCCCAGATATTGACTGTAGAATGACATGGTATCATTTTTAAAAACTTTTTCTCGTTTATTTCGTTATTCAGTGAGCAGCGTTTTCACTGCTGTATAGGCATGTCTTAGGGCTATTGTCGGGTTTATCTTGTTGCTATGACGGAATACGATTTTTTAGTAGTGAAAGAATATTTTTATGAATGCCAAGATAGACAATATTGTCCATTATGTCAAGGGTGGGGGGTGCTTTTTAGATGAGACTGCAGGGAGGGGGTGCGTGTTAAATGAACGACCAGAGCGACAATGGTGGGGCTGCGAAACTCCGTTTTCGGCATAGTTGTCGTGTATCGTCTACTAATGAACCTAAAACAACGCGTTTCTGTTTTTAACTCACACTTTGGTTGCAGTAGCACCGAATGTTTGAGTTTAGTAATCTAGGCACGCCGGCGTGCCGACCACTAGGGGCTGTGCCTTAAGAGGTTAATTATTTAAAGTTTTTTTTGCGTTCTTGCTCACTAATGTGTCTAACAGGACACCCGTTCATCACGATAGTTCATAATCTCCAGACAGCACTGAGCAGTAATTAAATGCATTTCCACACAGGCTGAACTGTTTTTAATAGATATTACATAATAGCAGATACATCCATCCATCATTTCTCTGAAAAACACAATCTTGTTCAGCTCAATTTTGCTTTCAAAGGCAGTGTTGCTCATTGAGGCAAATGTATTACAAAATATATTTTTCATACACTTTGGTTAAGTTTTAAACTGTCAGTCACAGTGAAACCCAACCCCTGTATTGGCCAAAGCTTCTTTAAAAAGACGTCTTATCACAGTTATTTGCCACGTCAATATCGCATCATTACTCGCATCAACACATTTAAAAGAACCTCAGCCAACAGCAATGTAGGAATTGCGTGTAGTTTAGCACATTGCAACAAGGCATATGTCACTGCTATGCCATTTCCAGAGTGTTCTGATGCAATGTTATATTCATGAGATTGTTATGTGGCCCATAATGTACAGTAAGTTTCCAGGGCATACTGAGATGTTCTGTCATATGCACGTGACTGTGATTTCAAACACTTTGAAATTGTGTCCAAAGTAAACAGTATAAGAGGGACTTTGCTATTTTTAAAGATGTGAATAACTCAGCTGGTATATGGGGTCACGTGCCCAAAACTTTTAGTTTTTGTTTGCATATCTTTGTTTTATGTCTGTTGAGAGGTGATCAAAGCACTCATTGGCTGTGCCCCTTTGTAGCAGTCACGTGACAATGAATATACACCAGAGACGATGGCAGAAGCATTCCACTTAGCCATTAATGTTTAACTTTTAGTAGCCCTGGATTGTGCATTGCCAAAATACATTCCTTTTTAATACACGCCTAATCATTTATAGTGTCAAAGGAGCTATATGTTTTTGAAAAAATCGAATTCCTGTTTTATTCTATTATTAGTCTTTAATGTCTCTACTGTTTTCAAAAAAGTAAAGCTGCTTTACATTGCATCTGGACATTGCTGCGCGCACATGTGAAGCTGAATTCACTCGTAGAAAAAGGGACATGCATTGTCACAACTGGTCACAATCACACTGAATAAATATAAAGTAATATATATATGAAGTAATATTATAGTCATGGTATTTACTGTAGGCAGGAGGCATTACATGTGCCAAAAATTAAGTTAGGACTAAAATGTGAATAAAATACAAAAAAAATTATTTTTGTTATAAGCACGAGACACAAAGAATAGCAATATAATAATTTTTACACACGCACGCACACACACACATATATATATATATAATTGAACATAAGAAATAAGAACAGAAGGGGGTATATAAAAACAGCAACAAAATAAATCAAATACAAATCAGTAAAATACAAAATAAAAAAAAGATTAAGACCATGATTACATCAAAAAATGATGGCAAAAACAATACTGTCCCAGCCTCAAGAATGCCATAATAAGTAGAGATATTGTAGGTCAGAACACTTTTAATGACTTTTGTAAACCAACTCTAGAGTATTTCTGCTTACATAGAAGCTGTTCAGTATTCTCTGTATGTCAACACCCTCTTATGTTTCATTATGATAATTATGACTGTATCCTTATGACGGGTTTTATAGACCTGAACCACAACTGAGGTTGTGATGACATCTAGTGTTCATATAAAAACATAAAAGTATCTTTTTTTCTTACACGTATTCCCTAAATCTCTAGGATGTCTCAAAGGCATTTTCTGAAAAAAAATCACCAATTTGAAGTCACACAAAAACAAAAAGTCATTTTGGGTCATCTAGACCTGGACATAATAGGAAGGTTAATAAAGCTTCAAAATAGTGTTATCATTATTTCTTTGAAAATTAGAAAGTAAAAAAAATGCAAATACGTGTATGAGGTTTGTGGTAAACTCATACTCTAGAATTACAAGGCCAAACTCACACAATGTTGAAGTCACTCTAGATTTTATAGTTTATACATTATATTATAGCATTCTAAATAATATTAGTATTTGCCAGTATGTTGGAATTTGTCATCCATTACACTGTCACCAATGAATGTCTCATAGAAAAGTGTGCATATTTTTTGCATTGTTCTGGAATTATAATTATACTGTTTTGGGCTGTATCACCTGCATCCTAGTAAACTTGTTTTTTGCAAAAAAGTTGGTGAAACACCATCCAGGAATTCAGGAGAAAACTTAGATTTTGTTGATTAGCTCCACATTTATGTCCAAATACAGTACAGACATGGTTCAAAGCTTGAAATAAACATTTGACATTTGTACCAAAATGACATTATCCAAATCCCCTCATCCTAAGAGAGTCTCACTCTGTAAAAATTCAGGACATATTTATTCTGAAATACAACAAAGAAATCGAAAAATTGTCTTGTGTTTTCTGTATTCTGCTGCGATTATGCGTATTTCTTACACTGGACGAAACCAAATTTATTTTCCAATCGTACCCCAGGATGTATACAATACCAAGATGTACAATTTGACGTGTTTTCCTAAAGGTCGGACCACATGTCCTAAAAACCTCTTCAAAAGGCACCAAAAGGCATTTTCACGTTGCAACTGACATTTTACATCGCTGGTCTTTTGGAATTGTTCCTGTCCAGATTGTTCCTGTCCAGATTTGAAACGAAAGTGCCAGACTATAACATCAAAATTAGCTCTGTCTAACACATCGTGGCTGATATGAATGAAATTAGCTAACATGTCACTACCTTTAGCGTTACTTCACTGAATCGCCGTTTTTGGGATTTTCAGTGGCACATGGTAAAAACTTGTAATATTGTATTTGTCTGATTGTATTGATCGTGTAGCATCTATTGTTGCGTCAGCAAAGCTAACACGCCTGGTGGAGATCTGCACTCTACTGAGTGCACTCTTATAGTTGTAAAGTATCCAGGTTTTCCAAGCAGGGGGAAAAATCACAATGGGTAGATCATAGAGGGTAGATTTTTTTCAGGTAGTAGCTTGCTTTTAGGTCATTTACTCAGCACTGGAATGTCTAATTGTGATCATTTTTTTGCTGTTTATAAGGTAAAAAGTTGCTTTTTTCGTACACAATGTGGTTTCTATTTACGTACACAGAAATGCTAGTTTTCAAATGCTCCAGAAAACACTTTCAGCTCAATGGAAATAACCCATAATGAATAATGACTTATGATGACTTATAATGAACAAAGAGCACACTGATTACTAGGGGAACATAGGGGATTTCAGCAACATCGATAACATCGCTGTCATATTAGCAGTTGTCTGACTAGCTGCGGACAGTTATTATATCCGCCAGGTGGAGCCTGGAGGGGATTATGCGGCGCATGTGTATGTATGTGTGTGTGTGTGTGTGTGTGTGTGTGTGTGTGTCTGTCTGTCTGTCTGTCCGGAGCTAATCGCACAACCGGCCGGTAGGTGCCGCAAGTCATCAACAACTGCGGCGGAGATCTGCACTCTACTGAGTGCACTCTTCTAGCTGGATTATAAAAGACCATAGTCATCATCAACCTGGGGTGTCAATTTCAACTCTACTTTGGGGAAGGGACTGCCTTGTTATTTCTTTTGTTATCTCTAGTGGTTTCACTCATTGAGACAGGGTTTTTTGCATGAAAGTGCGACGAGTCTAAGCTTCACAATGGTGTAGGTGTTACAGCACTGCACCTTGAATCAGTAATCGATGAAATAATAATATAAGAGAATGCTATATTTAGATGCCGACTAACACTACCATTAGTCCTTTTGCTCTAATTCTACTAGTACTGCTACGATAAATGGCTTTTTCAAGCCAACTTAAGGTTTGTCCTCAAACTTTCCAACTCCGTAGTTGAGATGCTAAATCATGAAAAGTTGGCTGACCAGAGGCGGGTTTATGCGTATGACTTAGTTAAAAAATGATTGGCTGTTTTCATTGAAGTGATGTAAAAACTGGGGCCAATTCTAAATGAACCTTTTAGACTGATTTGATTTTTATTATTTTTTATTATACAACAACACAAAATGTGAAGTTAAACTGAGTTCCTAATTTACCAGCACAAGTATCATGCCATGAACAAGAATACATGATGAAAAAAATCATGGTTTATTTATTTTTAAAAACATGGTGTGATGGGTATCAAATGTGACTTAACAACATCAAAAACACAGTACGAATAACAAACATATGACAACAAGATTCCCAAAACTATGAACTATGAGTGAATAAGAACTTAATTTGGGGGGAAGTGTAGTACAATGGTCAGGGAACAGGGCCTATCAATTTTAATATAATTTACTTTATTTTAATATAATTGATGTATGTCACTCTGCATGAGAGTATCTGATAAATGCTAATATGCAAATAGGAAAGAAGCTTGAATTATCTTGGCAGATATATTACATTATTAACTTATCTTTCTTACCAGTAAACCGTTTGAAAATCTGAACCCTGATTGCTTGAATGCTAATTCCATAAATGACAGGATTAAACAATGGGGGAATTATAATGAAGTAAAGGGACATGAATAAGAGAGCTTTATTAGGTATATGACTCACGTTGAAACGAGTCTGCATGATTTCAAAAAGTATACCCACTGCATTGTTAATCACAGCCAGTATGTGTGGGGTGCATGTTTGAAGAGCTTTGGCCTGAGATTCCTTAGAAGCATACATACAGATTCTGAGTATTTGTGCATAGGAAAATAGTATCATGAGCAGCTGTGGCACAATTACAAAAATAGTTACAGCAAAGCCAACTTTGCTCTGAATAGAAGTTTCAAAACAAGACAGTTTAACTAATTCAAAATTGACACAATATGCTTTTTCTATGATCCTGCCACAAAATGTCCGCTGTACAGTTAATATGAAATAGAGTCCAAAAATAGTACATGGATAAATCCAGGATAATGCCATAAGGGTGCACACTTTTCTATGAGACATGAGGAGGTGATAGTGTAGTGGATGACAGATGGCGACGTACCGGTCATAGCCCATCACGGCTAAAATAGTAAATTCAACTGAAGCACATGTGTGTATACAAATGACCTGTAAAAAACAAGCAGTCAGAGATATTTCATAAGTATGAGACATTAAATTAACAAGTACTGATGGTAATAAAGATATAGTGGCATAAATTCCATTCAGTGCTAAGCTACACAGAAGAAAATACATGGGTTCATGGAGACCTGCTTCAATGTAAATGACTATAATAAGAATTATATTTATTAATACCATAAGGATGAACAATAACAGGAAACCTGTGAAGTATACATATCTATGGTCTTCCAGCTCAGTGTATGCCATCAATATGAATGATGTCACCACTGATCCATTCTCCATAGTCAAGTCAATTCATGTACAATGAATCCTACAGAGAAAAATAACACAAAATTATTGACTATTCGAACAGGAACCAGGACTGCAGTTTCTTACTAGGATGTGAGGACTGTCAGCAGAGCAAAGTCAAATTAAGCCTTTGCAAATAATTAGCTATGCTTGGCTGCCATTAATAGAAAATAATTTTATTTTAACAAATTTAGTATTATAAATGTCTTTTCACAGCACACACCCACTGTTCAATCAAATCACAGGAAGCAATTCAACAGCACTTTAAGACTGAATATACAAGCTGCACAGACCAGGGGTTCCCAAATCTCTCTATGCCCAGGACCCCTGAAATGTATTGTGGCCCCCACCAACAAATCACAGGCATCTTTTATTTTGGTTCGTTTTATTCAGTGTTTTAATCCAAAAAATTGAAGCCTAATATTCCATATCAACATACTCATTAGTAGAATCACTATTTTGCTAATAATAATAATAATAATAACAATAATTCTTCTTATTATTATTACTATTAGTAGTAGTAGTATTATACTGAAGTAGAAGTAATAGAAGTAATATTTCCATTAGGAGGTTCCTGACATGTGTAGCATGCTAAACAGCCAAAATATTTCAGAAAAAATATAAAATGCATACATACCCAGTAGATATTTCATTTAGTACTGGCTTCCATGAAAATTATTATGATTATTTTATTAGTATTATTTTTTGTATGGTGTAACTCATAGCACTGATCATGTTTGTGTTCTCCAGGCAACAAACTTGTGCGTTTTATAGAGGCCTGGCCCATGTAAACACAGCATGATGTCATAGCTGGATTACGTCAATTAAGTTACAGTGACACTTTGGTTATACTAATCCCCCAAAGGTATTATCAACAATGCCATACAGTGCACGTTTTTAAAGGAGAAGCATCTGTTGAGACTTTTTCTTTAAAATTAGGTTTGTCATGTTGCTCAAAATTACCACATTGTTGACCGTTTCTAGGCAGTCTTTTTTCTATCCCTGAATAATTTCCAACAAAAAAAAAACTGTAACACTCGATGGTGCTAAACCCCAAAGCAAACCCTCTGTTTTGAGTGGAAGTATGCAACTGGTTTTTGAAGTATGAAAATGAACTATTGTCACCACCTGTCATCATGTGTCACCAAATCCAACAAAACAGAAAAATTATTAAACAAACCCATCTTCATCGTTGTCCTTGTGCTAGTCTCATTCTCAGATGGAAAGCCCGCCCTTGCCAAACTGCATGAGTAGGATCGCCATTTCAGAATTATGATAAATGTTTTCATTGGCTGGCAGTTACAGTACACAGTAAGCACCACACCTTGTTTCTCACTTCCTGAAAGTTCAACCATGTTTGCTGCCCATGAATTCACTAGCTGGGTCCTCACTAAAGAAGACAGATACAACTGTCGCCAGGTCAGTTCGATTTACCAAGCCAAGTTTGGCCCACGGTTTGCTGTTAACAGGCTAGAGAAATTGCCAAAGAAATTATCCAGAATACAAAATCCTGCTTAATGAACTTGTCTGTTCTTCTGAATCATGGACAATCAAGTGACATATTTGACTACAAAAGGAGTTTGTTACACAAGCAAGTCAATTAAAACGTACTGTCAAGAAAATTGTTGTGGGAGACTTTGGCTCAGCAGAGACATTATGGGCAAATCAGCAACAAACGGAAAGGCAAATAGTTTTTTTCCGGCGAATAAAAGGAATGACTATTGAAGTCTATGAGTTCAACATAGGGAGGAAAGGGACAGTATGCTGCAATTCAGTCTTTATATCCATGCAGGTAATACTGTTTTGAGGCTAGCCAGTTTGGACGCTAGCCAGTTTACCATTTAAAAAAATAGTTGACAGGGAGATTAACTTGCTTCCTCCATGTAAAATCAGCAAGTGTATCTTCAGAGTAATTTGATGGCCAGGTGTTATGCCCGAAATGATATAAGAAGTATATAAGAGCCCAGACTGCATTTATTCAGTCTACACCACTCAAGTTTTTGCTGTAGGCTAAGAGATGTGCAACACTTAACTTCGATAATGAATTCCTATTTCATAATTGCAGGGTCAAAAAAAAAAAAACTTGTTGGACAATCTTTCTGATGGTGTAATGGCTTGTATAAAAAACACAAAAGGTGTCAATGCAAAAGTGACACGTCCAATTCTCCTCTCATCACACATTTATTTGTACGAGTTAGCTAGCAGATAGCGAACAGATCCAATGAATTTCCACACTCATAAAATGAAGTAACAGGTACTTCACTGGTGCAATAATTTCTTGTAAAACTGAATAGAAATAAACTTACAGTTTCAAACTTACTTTGCTTGTTTCTTTTTTCGTATGTGTCAGCTTACAGTAATATGCCAGAATTAGCATACTATTAACATACACTACTATTTAAAAAGATTAGCAATGGTCAGTAGATTGTAGGAAGGATAGGCCTACATCTTAGCTAGGCTAATGCCTTACTTTTCAGTAATACACATTTAACAGTAGATAACTATTTTGTTAGATGTAGCAATCAACTGCAGCCATATATCTCTCAAGGCTAACAAAGAAAGAAAAGCTGATATATTAATAACAAGCGTCTTATCTTAACAACAGTGGAACTACTTTAAAGCCATGTAATGTTCTTATCACCGAGTCTCTTTTGTAACTTTAGTAAAAATTTTAATAAATGCTATATATATAAAGTGAACCACAAGAGGGAGCCAGCTTCCTACAAATACGCCATTGCAGAACAATACAAGAAGTAGCACCTAAAAAAAGCTTAAATATATGGATAAAAAGCATTTTTATCCGGCGAAGACAAGGGGCACGCTCGCAATTCCCTCATCACGACCATTAAGTGCAATGGCGCAAACGTCATTTCAGTTTCCAACTGCTTTCCTAACGGCTATTTCGCATCCTGCCACTTGGATTACAACTGTGAATATGTACAGATTGCTCGAAATTCTGATAGGGACCACCCTTTCTCATATTAACCACTAATACACAAGACAGGACATTTCTACAACATGCTATCAAGTAAAGCCAAGTTCCATTAATCTCTATGGGCATTTGATACATGTCCCCTTAGCAGCTAATTCTAGTACTAGGCGACTTCTGACATATTTGCACAGAATTTACTTCTTTTTTTTTTAAATAGTGAAAGTACTGAAAAAAAACCTCTGGAGGATAACATTTTTTTCTACATTACCGGGTACAGGTTGTTACCAATATTTTGCCTATTTTATACAGTTGCAAATATTTTTACGTTTTACTCTCTATCACGCAACCCCAGCTGATAATAGGTGCTTTCACTCCACATATAGCTACGCATTTTTGTGGTTAGGGGTGCGGTATTTGTGAAGTTTGAAAATATTAATGCACTGTATTTACATAGACTAGGTTACAATAACACAGCCAACTAGCTTCACAATACCAGTTGCTAAATGCAGTTTTCATGCAATGGCATGACAATTCACAATTGGAAATCCTGTTTTATAAATGTTTGATACCTGTCTGTCATGATATTACTGTAACACTGCCAATATTATAGGTATTTGGTTGTTATGAATACACTTGCTGGCTTGCTTCGCTGGCACAAAATGGCTTCTTTTCAATTTTCTGTATCCTATTGGCTGAAATAGCATCACACATACTATATTTATGTGTCCTGTTGGCTGAAATAGCATTGCATTGATCAGCATTTGCCATTGCTGAAATTTACTTTTCATTCTCCATTCATTCTCTAAGGGAATTTGTCTCCCAAAAAACATTTAAATATTTGGGAAACTATTTGTAATTTCAAAAAGATTCAAACAAGCACATCGCTCTGAATCAAGCGGAATATTATGAAGTTGGTATGGCATTGTCTAACTACAGCAGCATTCAGAAATTTAGGCAGAAAATAAGTATGCAGGAGAACAGGCAGTGGGTTTCTGAAGCAACCAAATGAACAACAAACTAAAACAAAGACAAACCATACAAAACACAGCAGAAGCTTTTCAGCTTTCCACTTTTCAGCTGACCAGCCCATCAGATTTTCAGCAGTACTAGTTTGGATGTGTCGTCTGTTCACTGACTGACCAAATTCACCACACAGTCTCAGCCCCATAATGTTGAGAGCAGCACACCTTTAAGCACCTGGGCTGATTAGTTAACACACCCAGGTGCACATACTCTCTCCACTGGTAGGCACGGCTGAGACAAATTTGATTGTCCATCCATCGGACAAAAGTTGATTACCAGATGGGTCACTGTCATCATAACCTTGAGCAAGGGAACTGAACTGATCTGATTTGTTTCAGTCATTATCCAGCTGTATAAACTGATTTTATGTATAACTGACTGGCGTATTAGAGTGAATTTGAGTTTCTGTAAAATACGAACATGTAAATGGTAAATGAGATTGAATTCTACAGGCAGAAATAAAAACAGTTTTCTAGTACTGCCGCAAAAGAGCCAGTGTCCAGACTATTTATTGATCCTATCAACCCGTGGAATTCCATTTGAGCTCATTTAGGTGAAAACAATGCTTAAACAATGTGTTAAAAGAATTACACAGGCATGAGCCTATTTCATCATCACCTACAGTGGGGTTAACTTATTTTTACACGTAATGAATTGTTTGAAAATATGAACCCGGATGGTTTGAATGCTAATTCCATAAATGACAGGATTACACAATGGGGGAAATATCAGAAGGTAAAGGGATAGGAATATGCGAGCATTATACGGTACATGACTCATGTTGAAACGGCTTGAAATAAACTCAAAAATCCATCCCACTGTATTGTTAATCACAGCTAGTATGTGTGGGGTGCATGTCTGAACAGCTTTGGCCTTTGATTCCTTAGAAGCAGACAGGCAGATTCTGAGTATTTGGGCATATGAAAATAGTATCATGAGCAGCTGCGGAACCATTCCAAAAACAGTTACAACAAACCCAATTTTGTTCTGATAAGAGGTTTCAGAACAAGAACATTTGACTAATTCAAAATTGATACAATACATCTTTTCAATGATCCTGTCACAAAATGTCCGCTCTACAGTTAATTTGAAAAAAAGTCCAAAAACAACATACGGATAAATCCAGGACAATGTAATAAGGATGCACACTTTTCTAAGAGACATTAATTGGTGATAGTGTAAAGGACGACAAATGGCGACATAACGGTCATAGCCCATAATGCCTAAGATAGTAAATTCACCTATACCATATGTGTGTATACAAAAGATCTGCAAAAGACAACTGGTCAGAGATATTTCATAAGTATGAGACATTAAATTAACAAGGACTGATGGTAATACAGATAAGCTGCCATAAAGTCCATTGACTGCTAAATTACACACAAAAAAGTACATGGGTTCATGGAGACTTCTCTCAATGTAAATTACTATAATAAGAAGTATATTTGTTAACATCATAAGGAAGAACAACAACAGGAAGCTTGTGAAGTATAGATATCTATGGTTCTCCAGTTCAGTGTATGCCCTCAGTATGAATGTCGTTACCACTGATCCATTCTCCATTGTGTTGTTGTACAATAAATCCTACAGAGAAAAAATAACATGGATTTATTAACCACTTTCTAGTGGAACAAGGACTTAAGCTTTTTAAAATTAGGATTGTAGGATGCAACTTCCAGGATATGACAGCAGAGCAGTCAGTGAAAAAAAATTAAGCATTTAAAAATACTTTGTAAAGTAAAGCAGACTTGAACAGACAAGAAAAGGTAACATTAATATGACAACAAATGAATAAGCAGATTAAGATATTTATTTACAAAACAGACATCAAATATTCAATTAAATCTATCCATCCATCTGTGCACTAGACGAGAGGCAGGAATACACCCTGAACAGGCCTCAATTAAATCACCTGAAGCAATTCATTATCCCCCAAGACTGCACATACAAGCTACATTGGTGTCAATAATTTTTGGTGTCAATCATTCTGTAATGATTGACACCTCACTTACTGTTGTCATTAAATATCACGTTACAATTTCTAAGAGTTAGGGTGTTAAAATGCATACATACCCAGCAGATATTTCATTTAGTGTCAGCTTCCTCTAAAAAAAATTGGTGACAGGACATAACAGCACAGCAGTCAATGAGAAATGACGTTAAGACTTCAGAATTAACAGACAAGAAAATGTAACGCTCATAGTGTAAGAAATTCATTAGCAGGTTAAGATATTTATCCTCACAGCAGACATCCTCTGTTTAATTAAATCACCTGAATAAATTAAACGGCAATTTAAGAAGAAATATACAAGTTATCTAGATTGCATTGGGTAATTATCTTTTTATGTTTATATATTCAAAGAACATTATTTTAATTTATAAAGAAAAGAGTGATGATTGTAACGTAAGTTCTTCATAGGAGTCATGAAACTGAAGTGATGTTGTCATTAAACATTATAAGGCACTATACACTATATGACCAAAGGTATCTGGACACCCCTTGGTCTGGGGCTATTTTTCCTGCTTTGGGTTAGGCCCCTTAGTTCCAGTGAGGATAAATCTTAATGCTGCAGCATACAATCGCATTCTAGACAATTCTGTGCCTCCCTAATGGTTTGGAGAAAGCCGTTTCAGCATGAGAATACCCCCAGGCACACAGCAGGGTCCATACAGAAGTGGTTTTGACGAGAACGGTGTGGAAGGACTTGACTGGCCTGCACAGAGTCCTGATCTCAACTCCTTTCCAACACCTTTGTTATCAACTGGAAAGCCAACTGCGAGCCAGGCCTAATAGCCCAATAAGTGCCCGACCTCACTAATGCTCTTCTGGCTGAATGGAAGCAAATCCCGTCAGCAATGCTCCAACACTTAGTATAAAGCCTTCCCAGAAGAATGGATTGGTTGTTATGGCAGCAAAGGTGCATCAACTCCATATTAAGGCCCATAATTTTGGATGAGATGTTGAATGTCAGGTGTCCACATACTTTTGGCCATATAGTGCAAGTGAAGTTGCATTTAAGCAAATTGACCCATCCTGTTTACTTAGGAGTAGTGGGCAGCCAGGGATCAGTGTCCCGATCACATTCCCATAAAACTTACATGTACAACTGGCTACCTATCCAGAGCATCTGATTGGCTGCAGACACTGACTGGCCTGCATCCGCCACTCACTTCTACCCCTTTTGAACTGGCACATTATCATTCTCAAGGCTCAGGCATCTGTTTATATGAAAGAGCAAGCTAATACTATATTTGCTATTATTACTATTACAGCAATTAAAGGGGCAAGTAAAAATTTCAAAACCACAGCAGCTAAATTATACTAATATTACTGTACTGCTACTACAATGACTACTACTGCTACTATTAAATAATAATAATAATAATGATGATGATGATGATGATGATGATGATGATGCTGATGCTGATGATGATGATGATGATGAAGCAGAAGTTATTATAATTAAAATTATATTTACCTGAAGTGCCTGTCATGTGTAATATTTAAGATAAAATTTCAACAAAAATATAACAAGCATACATACCCAGCAGGTTGGTAATTTAGTATCAGTTTCCTCTACAAAAAAATTTTTTGTATCTTTTATTGCAACCCTGATCGTGTTGGTCTCCTGCAGACAACACACTTGATGAATGGAATCTTCAGTCAAGCTTTTAATAAGAGTCTAGCCCATGTAAACATACCGGATGTAGTCAATGTTGGTGATGTCATAACTTGGTTACGTTCAACACACTTAAATTGTCCCTACAGTTATAATTAAGCTCTAATCCCCCAAAGATGACAACACCATACAGGGCAAGTGTGTTAATGGAGAAACAGCAGGAAAATTCTCTAGAAAACACTGAAAATATTAATCTGGCCACGCAGACTATTTTGTTTCAACAGAATAAACTACATTAAACTAATCTATCTTTGTCTTAGGTCCTCTCCGAGTCTTATTTTCAGATGGCAAAACTGCCATCAGTTAACTGGGTAAATTAATTCCAAAAGTAGAACAGCTGTTTTGACATTTTAATAAATGTAGTCCCCAGTACGCATCACATTTTCTGTTGTCGCATAAGAGAAAAATCACTTTTTGTGATTTACCATCTCGACCGCAGAGTAGAACTAGAAAGTTTGAGGACAAACTTAGTTGGCTTGAAAACGCCAAGCTTGGTAGCAATACTAGCAAAATGACAAATTGTAGTAATAGTGCACATTGACATCCCATAGTTGAAAGTATTGTACTAGTAGCAGTTATTTAGTAGCGAACAAAGTGAACAATTGCACTTTGTGAACAATTGCATTTATAGTAACCGCTGTTTTGAATATAATTCAAGAGTTAGCCAACTAGCTACCTAGACGAGATAAAAAGCATGCCGAGACACCATTTTGACCTAAAGCTGAATTATAAGATTGACTAGGTGACAACTGATGGCGAATCATAAAGCTAGCTGGCATTCAAACCTGGTTTCAGAGGGTCTTAGAAAGACGATGTCTACACTGCGTGACACACAAGAAAGACAGAGCTAGGGAGATGAATATGATTAGGTTATGGTTTCATACAATTTTCTTAAATAATGTACACAATCACAAAAATGACCAAAATCAGTGCTGATTGTATGGTATAAAACGAGAAGGAACTATTTTTTTCCTGATAGAATCATTGTTTTCATAGAAATAATGACCAGAGGTTTTTGATCAACAACAGCACAAACAGAACAACCGATTTAGAGTTTTGCATAACAAGGGTCCAAATAGAACTACCCATGAGAGTTTTGCTTGACAACAGTAAAACAATATGCTCAAAGAATATTTCAATTTCAGCTGAATAAGTCGATCAAAATCAATAAATATAAAAATAATTATATATAGTCATTGTTGGTAACCCATTGTATAAGTGGAATAAACCCCTCCGGGCTTTATTCCCGTTATTGGAAAATAATTTACGTCCGGGGTGGTTAAGTGACCTAGGTGGTCGTACATTATTTTCCAATAACAGGACAGCCCGTCGTGGTTTATTCCTTACGTGTAGTCCATGCACTGGTAGTAGTAGATGCTTGGTAGTTTAGTTCATTTCCGGCTAACAGAAAACTAACTAATATCAGTTTGGGTTTTACTCGCATTGATCTTGCTAATGTTACTCACTTTGCCAGAGATTTCGTTCGTTAGAGGTTTTACAGACGGTCGGTATCAGTGGCAGACGAATGTGACGTCAGCTGCAGGTGTGTTGTTCAGATTCAGAATGTTTTAATAAATGCTAATCAATGGGAAATTTTCCAATATAAAATCGTAAATATCAACATAAAAGTTAAGCTTTTGACAATATGGATGAAAATATTTTGTTTGAAATTGTCTTTTGGTATTCCTGTTACACATAACTGTATTAACAAAATGAAGGTCCATCCATTTTCCGTTAGCAATAGACACACACAAAGAACAAATACACACTAGTTTCCTTTTTTATATGGACAATTGATCTATACATCACCTGCGTTAGAGTGTCTAAATGAATGTGAAACGGGAAAGGGGGCTTGAATGTTCTGAAGAACAATAAAATGTTTCTTATCCTGTTGCAAATAATTGCATTTGAGCTCGTTTTTGGCTATTGGCTCAAGAAAATATGTTAAATAATTAAAATAGGCATCAGACCATTTCATCATCACCTGCAGTAGAGTTAGCTTATTTTTCTTACCACTAAACAGTCTGAATATCTGAACTGTTATGTTTTGAATGTTAATTTCATAAATGACAGGATTAAATATGGGAGGAAATGTCAGAAAGAGAAGGGACAGGAATGTATTACATGAACCGTGCTGAAACAACACTGCATAAACTCAAATAAGCATCCCAATGTATAGTTAATTACAGCCAGTAAATGTGGGGTGCATGTTTGAATAGCTTTGGCCTGAGATTCCTTAGAAGCAAACAGGCAGATTCTGTGTATTTGTGCATTGGAAAATAGCATCACGAGCAGCTGCAGATCATACTATCTAGCTTTTAGGTAAACTAAGCATTAAATACAGTTTAGTGGTAGGAACAGACGAGCATTGTTGGGCTGAATGGCCTGTTCTCGTCTTATGTTATGTTATGTTATGTTAAACAGTTACAACAAATTCAATTTTGCTCTGAAAAGATGTTTCAAGACAAGAAAGTTTGACTAATTCAATGTAAATGCAATTCAGCTTTTGTATGATCATTTCACAAAATGTATGTTGTGTTGTTACAGCCCAAAAACTATACAATTCCAGGACAATGCAGAAAGTGTGCACACTTTTCTATGTGACATTAATTGGTGATAGTGAAATTAATGACAAATGGCAACATACTGGTCGCATCCCAGATACAAATATTATTTAGAACTATATCATTTAATATATGAACTACATAACCTAGAGTGACAGTGTTTGAGTTTGGCTTTGCAATTCAATGAGTGAGTTTACCAGAAACCTCATACATTTGTTCAATTCTTTTTAATTTCAGTGTCAAGACATGAATGTCAAACATGAGTGTGAACCAATATCTCCATTTTCTCTAATTCTGTTCTCAGAACTAAGATGAATTTGGCTCCTTGCTACAGCTTATTCATTCATTTTAACGGAGAAGGCCAAAGCAAGATGATGTAACTTTTGTAACTTTTCTTTAAAAATGATCTGTGAACTGATTACTCCCTTTGGTAGATGACCCTCTCTGAGGGTCAACAGCAGACAGAGCCAATTAAGTGATAAACATGTTTATTAGTCCATCATCATCCAGTGATTAGACATTACAGGAGGTCATTAGTCCACTGTACATGTCCATCCCCTGGATAGCAATTTAGAGCCCTTCACACCTGAGACCAAAAGGACACAGTGAACAACAGCAGCTCCCTGTAGATTATATTGGGGATGGAGGGAGGAGCTGAGAGCGATGGGTCTCAGAGAGAGGGAATAATGACCTCCCTTTGGACAGCCTGGGGACTATGACCCCTGAGTGCTTCATACGGTTTCCCTGTGAGCTGGAGAGGAGGCTCACACTCACTTTGATGAGAGAAGTTTGGTCAAATTTGTTCTGAATTTCCACTGAAAATGTCAATAAAATGTTGTCTAAATGTTTCTTTATTATGGCCCAGTTTTAATTTCCCATTGATCATGTAACTAAATAGCTTAAACATGCTGGGCTATAACTAAGAAATAATGATAACATTATCTTTACGCTTTGCTGACCTTCCTATTATGGTAGGGTCCGTATGACCTGAAATGACTTTTTGTTTCCATTTAACTTCAGCAAATGCCTTTAAAGTATTCTAGAGAATTAGGGAAGGCATGAAAAAAAGATCTTTGGAACTTTTATGTTTCTGATATGAATGCCAGATGTCATCACAACCCTTATGGTGGTTCGGGTGTATATAACCCGTCATAGGGACACATTCATAATTATCATAATAAAACAGGGTGGTGACATGCGGCAAGACCAGCGGAATATTAGCAGTAGATAGCAGAAGTTGTTATCACACAAAAGCCCCCATCCACACACAAACCTAGAAACCATTAAAAAGTATAGTGTATTCCTCCTTCCCTATAGATGGCGCTACAAGCTCTCACAATGCCAGGAGTAAATGGCATCCTCTCAGGTTGTGTCAATACAAAGCAATATGCATGTATGCCAAATTTCATGTTTCTAATGAAAAAGTGGAGGAGCTAATACACATACTGCATCCATTAGCCTATAGGTGGTGCCACAGGCTCATGCCATATTCAACTAAGATGGCACTGTATCAGGTCTTAATGACCTGAGAATGAACCTGTAGAAACAGTGAATGATTTCACTTTACTAGACAGTTGACTGAGGCTTACAGCTAAATCTGAATACATATTCAAGAAGGCTATACAACATCTACATCTTTCGAGAAACGTGAACAGCTTCTCATCGAAAGTGTTCTGACCTACAATATCTCTGCTTGTTACCGCAATATTGGGGCTAAGAATCGGAGCAAACTGTCAAGGATTGTAAATATGGCTGGGAAGATCACAGGGAAAGCACAGAGACAACCAAACTGATTCATTTTCCAGAGTTTCAAGCAAATTTGATTTGATTCTCGAACAAAGTGACCGCCTTAATCTGCATTAGTGCCCTTTGAAATGTGTTCATATTGCTACCCTTTAAAGTAGTACAACTTAAGGGTCACTTAGGTCCCTGCAACTTTTAATAATCCATTCAGTGCTTAATCCTGTCATTTATGGAATTAGCATTCGAGCAATGAGTCAAGATATTCAATCTATTTTTAGCAAAAACAATAAGTTGACTCCAGGCCTGGTCATGATGAAGTGTCTTGGCTCTTTTTAAATGATCATATTTGAAAGCCAACAGTCAATAGTTTGGCTGAAAGGGAATTCCATCAGCTGCT